>NC_069402.1:4170816-4223404 GCF_026875155.1 Cherax quadricarinatus | reverse complement strand
TAGAAATTTTTAAACACATACTTCTCTGACAGTTTTTACACAGAGGATACCAGCGTTATTCTCACATTAATGATAAATTATGTGAAACAGGACGATAATAAACTGTGTGCACTATTATGGGTCACAAGTGACACTGGTCCTTAGGCAAATAGAAAATTAAAACCTAACAATATCTCCAGGCCCTGAATGAACTGTATGCAAGGGTTCTAAAGGAATGTAAAGAGGAGCTGTAGCACACCTTGGGCTAATCTTTTCAACATATCACTAAAAAACTGGCATGGTGCCAGATAAGTGAAAATGGCAAATGTGATACCTATTTCAAAACAGGTGACAGTCCATAGCTCGAACTATAGACCAATAAGCCTAACCTCCATAGTGGGAAAATTTATGGAATTCAATAATTCCGAGGCTTTCGTAGCCACCTTGAAAAGCATAAATGAATCAACGAATCTCAGCATGGTTTTACAAAGGGCGTCCCTGCCTTACGAATTTATTAACTTTTTTCACTAAGGTATTTGAGGAGTAGATCATGTAATGAATATGATTTTGTATATTGACTTCAGTAAGACTTTTGACAGGGTCCCACATCAAGACTATTGAGGAAAATTAAGCACATGAATAGGAGGCGAAATTTTTTCCTGGATAAGAGGCATGGTTGACAATAGGCAGCAGAGAGTTTGCATAAATGGGGAGAAATCAAGTGGGGAAGCTCACGAAAAAAAAGCCAGTGTTCCACAGGGTCAGTGTTGGGCCCCCGCGTTCACAATCTACATAAACGACATAGAAGAGGGCATACAGAGCGACATCGGCAAGTTTGCCGAGACAAACCAAAATCCAGCGGCCGTCGAATTCATTCGACGAGACATTCGAGCACATCGGTTTCCAGGAAGATTTGAATAGACTGATCAGTGGTCGGAGAAGTGGCAGATGCAGTTAATATAACAAATGCAAAGTTCTAAAATGTTGGACAGGACAATAACCATGCCACATATAAACTAAATAATGTGGATCTTAATATTACGATTGGCGAAAAAGATTTAGGAGTTCTGGTTAGGCAGTAATTCTGAAACCAAGACAACAGTGCATAAGTTTCGCAATAAAGCTAATAGAACCATGGCTTCATATCAAGAACATAAATAAATAGGAGTCCTCAGTTTTTCTTCAACTCTATACCATCCTTGGTTAGCGCCTCATTTAGATTATGCTGGCACAGTTTTGTCAACCGTAATACAGAAGGATATAAATTCCTCTGGAAAATGTAACAAAGGAGGATGACAAAGTGGATCCCATGTATCAGAAAACCTTCCACTAAGAGGATGAGACTAAGGCCCTGAAACTGCAAACTCTCTAGAAAGACGTAGAAATTAGCGGGGGAATGGGTTGAGGTGTATAAATGGAAGACAGGAATAAATAAAGGGAATGTAAATAGTGTGCCTGAAAATTCCTAGCCTAGACAGGACTCGCACAATGGTTTTAAGTTGGAAAAATTCAGATTCAGGAAGGATAAATAGGAAAGTACTGTAGGTTAATAGAGTTGTGATGAGTGGAATCAAACTCCCAAATACGTTTATAGAGGCCAGAACGTTGTGTAAGCTTTAAAAATAGGTTTGGATAAATACATGAGTAGATGTGGGTGGGTGTGATAGACCTGATAAGCTGGTGCTACCATGTCGGTTGCCGTGTTCCTCCCTTAAGTCAATGTGACCCTGACCTACTAGGTTGGGTGTCATTGGCTTAAGCCGGTAGGAGACTTGGACCTCCTCGCATCGGGCCAGTAGCCCTTCTGCAGTGTTCCTCGTATCATATGTAAGAAACCAACCCATTTACCAATTTCCAACTATCCAGCGCAGTGGTCTAGAATTTAGGCAATTTTGCCCAATTTCACACAATTTCAAATGATGCCAATTCCGAATAGGGTCCAGAATAAACCAAGAAAAGACATTCCTGGCACTAAAATGACATTTCCTCTGTTATTAGTCACATGCTCAATGCCCCTTCTTACTTCTTTTTGCTTTGCCACTTTGAATTTTTATTCTCACAAAAATAGAAAGATTTACTGTTAGGCAGACTACTAATTAGTGTAAAAAATGGTATAATAATAATTGGTGCACTTGCAAAAGAATATTACACTCACACAGGTTGACATGTATTGGATGCTTGGCATGATTTGCTTACTTTTTGAACTTTGGTAAAATTGAACATTTCTGCTACTTTGAGCTCAATTATAAGGTACTTTTCATTTAAATCCACTCAAATCTCTCAATTTCTGTAATTGGTCTTACATTCTATAATATGAGATCAAGAAAAAACTAGAATACAACAATAATACCATATGAAAATACAGAGCAAGTTGCTGTTTTATTCCAAAAAATATGGTCAGTTTTTTTTTTCTCATTATGCACTGTGTGCTGCGGGATTTTTTTTATACTGTGCACACTGACCACATAGACCCATTCTTTCATATGTAGGCCTACCAGCTTTCTCCCACTAGATTTGAGGGCACTAAAATTTAGGCGTACTAGTACGTCAAAAACCCTGGGCCGTAAGCCGTACTAGTACGGCCGAAACCCTCAAACGGTTAAGGAGATGCTTGTCTCGGAGATTCTTGTAGGTTTAGATATTGCTGGTGGCAACAGGCAGTTACTCATTGTGTCTGTGAATTTGGTTACTTGTGGTTCCTGGTTGTGTAGTATGTTTATGTTGAAATCACCTGTTAGTAGTAGGTGGTCTTTATTCATGTGTGCATCAGTAATCATGTTTCCTAGTTTTTCACTAAAGTTATAAATGTTTGACTGTGGTACTCTGTAGATGTTTATAACTGTGAGGGGTTTTTGCAGGTCTTTTGATTAAAATTTGGCTATGATATATTCTCCATGTTCGTCCCTTGTGCAAGATTTATTGATACATTCGAGTTGATTTGAGTAGTATATAGTTGTTCCTCCCCCTTGCTGGTCTGTTCTACAGTTGTGTATGGTCATGTAGCCAGGAATGGTATAGAAATCTGCAATATCAGGCTTAAGCCAGGTTTCTGTGAGTGTGATGATTGATATATTGGAATGAAGGGAATTGAGTAATGCTGTGAGGTCATCATAATGTTTGCTCAAGGATCTGATATTGTAGTTAAAGATGGTTATGTTATTGTTTGCACTGAGTAATGTCTTTGCTTGGTCTGTTGTGTAGTAATTACAGTTACTGGTTGATTCATGTAATTCATTTTGTAAAAAGTTTACATCAGGATCTATGTCTGTAATCATAGGATGAGAGTAATTTTACAAACTAGATTTTCTGAGTAAAATGATATAAGATTTATATTGAATCTACAACTAGACTTATGACTAAGACTCCGTGATTAATCTAAAACTTGTAGTAAAAAATTTGAAAGAAAAAGGAATTATTATAGAATAGATAATTCAGTTATACACTTACGCATCTAATAGCACCTTAATTATTTTAACAAGTGAGTTTATGAACTACAGTAGATTTTTACAGCTAAAATACAGGAGCTAATGAATATAATAATAAAAGAATGTATTAAAAGTAAAAATCAGTAGCACCTGAGGTAGTCAATAGAACCTGGAGTATTTTAATAAATGTGACTATATGGACAAAAGGAGGAAAAAAAAAAAATAAATGAGCTTCTGAATATAATGGCAAAATAGTGAACTTATTACACTTTAGCACTTGAGAATAGCACCTTGATTATTTTAACAATTGTGAATATATGAACTAAGGTAGTTATATAAAGCTAAAATAAAGGAGAAAATATATAAGGGACTAAATTAAGTAATGGTAAACAAAGTTCAATGGACAGATAGTCACTATGATATAATATTGATTTGGAAGTAAGATCTGATTTGTAATGTATAATAAGTTGAGCAATTAACTGCACTATAAAAAGTAGAGAAATATGAGGTAGCTGGTACTAGCTAGCAAAAGATAGTTTTGGGACTCACACAATAATGTAAATGGAATATACACTAATTGCTCACACAATATAAAAGGGACTAGAAAAAGTAGTGGTAAACTGAATTAAATGGACAGGTAGCAACCATCAATAACATTAATTTGGAGTAAGATTTGACTTGCAACACAAAATTATGAGCAATTAATAGCAATTAAAAAGTAAAAAGTATTTGAGGTAACTGGTATTAGCTAGTAAAAGAAAAGGAAAAAAATAATAATGCACAATAATGTAATAGTAACATACACTATACGCACCACACGTATATATGTGTTAAGGACACTTATCTAATCTGTTACAGTAGGGCCCCACTTATATGGCAGGTTAAGTTCCAGGCTACTGCCATAAAGTGGAACACATTTTTTTTCCACTTATAAATGCATATAAATACAGTGGACCCTCGGCTAACACCTTTAATCTGTTCCAGAGAGCTAGCCTTTAGCCGATTTTGCCTTTAGCAAATTAATTTACCCTAGAAGAAATAATGAAAATCCAATAAATCTGTTCCAGACACCCAAAAGTATTAAACACTACCACCTTCTACCACCATCACTACCACCCTCTACCACTACCACTCTCTACCTCCATCATTACCACCATCTACCACCATTACAACCACTAGCACCCTCTACCACAATCACTTTCGTATTTTTCTACAAACTTTTTCTGGAATTCTATCGTGTTTCTCACATCCTTTACCAAAGGCCTGACACTAGAAGCTTTCTTTGATGGCTTATTTAGCAGTTGCAAACACTAAAAACAATGGAATAATACAAAATATATCGCATGTACGCCTAGAATCGTCCTCACTGGCTTTGTAAACAATGGCACACTGGCTGTACAAGGAGTATGGAGTGGCCAGGCCTGCTCAGGCCGTGCGGACACGTTTGGAACGAAAGCCTTAGCCGAGTTATTTGGAGTTAGCTGAGCCAATATTTTTATGCCAAAGCGAGCCGTTAGCTGAATGTGGCATTAGCCGATGCAGTCTTTAGCCGAGGGTCCACCGTACTAGATAACAAGTTTACACTAACATATATTAAGTTAGCAATAGAACTAGGCATTAAAAAACAATAAAAAAGTGAAATATACATATAGTACACTCATTACTTACCTTAAAATATTTGTAGTCTTAATCTAGGGTGAGATGAGTAGTATTTATTGTAAGAAATCAAGTGTGGTATGTATGGTAGAACACTCCCATTCTCATGTAACACCATTTTTAGAAGAAATGATACTCTGAGTGAAGGCATACGAAAGGAATAATTTTCTAGTTACCCCCAGTAACACATTTTCTCTTATGTTGAACTAGAGAAAACGGTATTCTTGCCATCACTCGTACAAGTTGTCTGGCTACCACATCTCATATTTATGTTTATTTATTCTACTGTGGGGTGTATTTATCATCTTTATATGTTATGTATCATGTTTATTACATAATTTTTAAAAAAATATCAAAGATGGATTAATGAAAATGTGTATATTTAAGAAATACTGGCCAAGTTATTAGATGGGTTGCTGAAATTCCTTTAAAAATAAAATAAAATACAGTAGTAGGTTGGTAGACAGCAACCACCCAGGGAGGTACTACCGTCCTGCCAAATGAGTGTAAAACGAAAGCCTGTAACTGTTTTATATGATGGTAGGATTGCTGGTGTCTTTTGTCTGTCTCATAAATATGCAAGATTACAGGTACATCTTGCTACTTCTACTTACACTTAGGTCACACTACACATACATGTACATGTTTATTTATACACACTCATCTGAGTTTTCTTTGATTTTATCTTAATAGTTCTTGTTCTTATTACTTTTCCTTTTATATCCATGGGGAAGTGGAATAAGAATCTTTCCTCCATAAGCCATGTGTGTTGTAAAAGTCAACTAAAATGCCGGGAACAATGGGCTAGTAACCCCTTTTCCTGTAATTACTAAAAAGAATATTAAAAAGAAAATTGCCAAAGTGGGATGTCTGAATGTGGGTGGATGTTGTGCGAATGATAAGAAAGAGATGATTGTGGATGTAATGAATGAGAAGAAGCTGGATGTCCTGGCTTTAAGTGAAACAAAGCTGAAGGGGGTGGAAGAGTTTCAGTGGAGAGGAATAAATAGGATTAGGTCAGGGGTTTCAAACAGAGTTAGAGCTAAAGAAGTAGTAGCAATAATGTTGAAGGATAAGCTATGGCAGGAAAAGAGGGACTATAAATATATTAATTCAAGGATTATGTGGAGTAAAATAAAGGTTGGATGTGAAAAGTGGGTTATAGTAAGCGTATATGCACCTGGAGAAGAGAGAAGTGTAGAGGAGAGGGAGAGATTTTGGGAAATGTTGAGTGAATGCATGGTGAGTTTTGAACCAAGTGTGAGATTACTTGTGGTTGGGGATTTCAATGCTAAAGTGGGTAAAAAATGTTGTGGAGGGAGTAGTAGGTAAATTTGGGGTGCCAGGGGTAAATGAAAATGGAAACCCTTTAATTAAGCTATGTGTAGAAAGAGGTTTGGTAATAATACCTAATTTATGAAAAAGAGGATAAATAAATATACAAGGTATGATATAGCACATAATGAAAGTAGTTGTTAGATTATGTATTAGTGGATAAAAGGTTGATGGGTAGGCTCCAGGATGTACACGTTTATAGACGGGCAACTGATATATTGGATCATTATTTAACCCTTTGAGGGTTTTCGTCGTACTAGTACGTCTTACGCGTAGGGGTTTTTGACGTATTAGTACGCATAAATTCTAGCGGCCTCAAATCTCGCGCGAAAATGCTGGTAGGCCTAGGTGTGAGAGAATGGGTCTGCGTGGTCAGTGTGCGTGGTAGAAAAAAAATCTGGGACCCAGTGGTGCATTGTGGGAATGCCCTCTTAGTAAACAATGTCCACCATGCCTCGCGGTAAGAAGCTCCTCACTCCTCGGCGAATTGGGACACTTTTGTTCCCCAGTGACAGTTCTAATAGTGATGGAAGTGCCAGTGAAGATGAGTTTCGTGGTTTTAGTGAGGTTTTGACCGAAACTAATGACCATAATATCGGTAATAGTGAAGAAAACCCAGACGACCCTCAGCCTTCCACCTCTGGTGCTGGGCCCTCGTGTTCACGTTCAGTTGTTCCAAAACCCCAAGAGGAAACTTCTATTTTCCCAAATCCCAGACTCAGATGAGAGCATGGGTGAGATAGTGATAGTGAATATGAACTACAAGCTCTTCAAACTAGTTCCAGTAGTGATAGTGAAGTGCAATATTCCCCAGTGAAGCGTCAGTATATACGACGATATATGCGCTCTGGAAGTGTGCCATATGTTATACCAAGGGGAAGGAGTGTATCTCGGAGTACATCCCGTGGCTGTACAACAGGAACAGACAGTGAAAATGACGAAGTTTACTGTTGAAAATTGGGATGGAAAATGTGCGTGGTGGTAGTGGTGCCGGCGGTGAGGCACCAGCAGTGGGCCATGCTGCCACCCACGCCGCTGCCTCAGCTGATCTAGAACAAAGGCCACCATCCCCCACTCCCCCACCACACCAGCCTCCACAACCACAACCTCCACAACCACAACCTCCACAACCACAACCACCTGTCATTGTCCAGTACCCACCAGCAGACCGCACCTGGGATTGGCAGGAAGCTGTCAATTTTGTTCCAAATCCCCACCAGTTTGATGGCAGCCAAAGTGGAATACGGCCATCTTGTGCACTTGGGAACAATGCCACTGAACTGGAATGTTTCGAGTTATTCTTTGACGAACCACTGATGAAAAGTATTGTCATGGAAAAGCAACACATACTACGAGTACACCATGGCAAACACAATACTTTCACCAAAATCACGTCTACACCAATGGAAGGAGGCAACTGTGGCTGAGATGTATCTTTTCTTTGCCACAATAATGCTTATGCCACATGTGTATAAGCACAAAGTGAAATCATAACTGGTCAACAGACCCCTGATTGCAACACCAGGTTTCAGTGATATAATGCCAGTGAATCGATTTGTGCTAATGTTACGTATGCTTCACTTCTCAGATAAAACCAGGCCTGACAGAACTGACAGGTTATATAAGATTAGGAATGTGTTTGTGGGATCTGAAACAGAAATTCAGTACTCATTTTTATCCCTTCAGGAAGCTTGTAATTGATGAGTCTTTGATTCTGTTCAAAGGAAGACTCTCTTTCAAGCAGTACATACCAAGCAAGAGGAAACTCTTTGGTATAAAGTTGTTTGTGCTTTGTGATTGTTACAGTGGTCTGGTATTGGATATTATTGTGTACACTGGAAGTTTTTACATTGCAAAATACCAGGAAGTTATTGGGCATCTCAGGTGATGTGGTTCGAACAATGATAGAACCATACCTTGGTAAGGGGCATATATTATATACAGATAAAATGGTACACAAGCCCCTCACTCAGTGATTTTTTGCGAGTGAACATGACAGATGTGTGTGGCACAGTGCGTGCAAATCGAAAACATATGCCCAGGTTTGATGCTGGCACTCGCAGAGGTGAGGTGCAGGCGTTTGCTGCCAATGACATCATGGCATTTCGGTGGCATGACAAACGAGATGTCACACTGTTGTCATCAATTCACCCTAATGAAATGGCAGACAGTGGCAGGCAGCATAAAAGAGAGAAATGAACCCATTCTAAAACCTGCAGCTGTGATTGATTACACCTTCAACAATGCGTTCAGTGGACAAATGTGACATGCAGATTGGGTTTGCTGATTGTGTTCGCAAGAGTTATAAGTGGTACATCAAACTGTTTTTCCATCTTCTGGACATTTCCATGCTCAATGCTTATAATATGTATAAGATGAGCACCAGAAAAAACCACAGTACGGCGAATTCTGTTTTTTCTGTCATCAGACAAATAGTATTCAAGTACCAAGGAAATGCACCTGCAATTGACCGCCCACCAATTATCAAAAACTACCTGCTCGTCTGAAGCATGGTGATCACTTCCTGGTAAAAAATGCCTGCTACTGCTTTGAAGAAAAAGGCTCAGAAGAGGTGTTACGTCTGTTCACATACAAAAAAACGCCCACAACAACGCAGAGACACTCGTTTTATGTGTGAGGAGTGCAAAACTCCACTGTGCATGACACCATGTTTCAAAGAGTTCCACAGGCTGCAGAACTTCTAGAAACATGTCCTGTGACTGTATATGTGTATATAAAATATAGAAAAAAAAGTAATAAACAACATTTCATATTGTTTGTTTGTGTAAATATTTTCTGTTAACAAAATAATGACAACAGTGTTTACGCCCCTTTTTGTGTAGTATTGAAAAAGAAATAACTTACAAAATACTGATCATGTTGGCCTCAGAGGCCATAAAAGTTACTCAGAAAAAGAAAAATTAAAAAAAAATTGAAAATAGTACATAAAAAAGTAAATAGAAAAATACCGGGTGATGGCAGTCGGCGATGTTACCATATGTTGTTCAATTTTGGCAAATTTCACACCTCCATATCTCGGTAAGTATTGACGTTAAAATTTTTTTGTTTAGCCTATAATGTTTAGAAAAAAATACTCTATTTTTTCATAAGAAAAAATAATTTTTTTTTTTTTGAAATTTGGCCGACCCTGAGAACGAGTTTCGGAGAGGGCCTGTCGACCCTCAAAGGGTTAATTGTAGCTACAGTTAGAGTAAGAGGTAGATGGGCCAAGAGGAAAATGGCAACAACAAGAGGGAGGTGAAAGTGTATAAACTAAGGGAGGAGGAAGTTCGGGTGAGATATAAGCAACTATTGGCAGAAAGGTGGGCTGGTGCAAGGATGAGTAGCGGAGGGGTTGAAGAGGGTTGGAATAGTTTTAAAAAATGCAGTATTAGAATGTGGGGCAGAAGTTTGTGGTTATAGGAGGGTGGGTGCAGGAGGAAAGAGGAGTGACTGGTGGAATGATGAAGTAAAGGGTGTGATAAAAGAGAAAAAGTTAGCTTATGAGAGGTTTTTACAAAGCAGAAGTGTTATAAGAGTATATGGAGCGTAAAAGAAAGGTGAAGAGAGTGGTGAGAGAGTGCAAAAGGAGAGCAGATGATAAAGTGGGAGAGGCACTGTCAAGAAATTTTAATGAAAATAAGAAAAATTTTTGGAGTTAAACAAGTTAAGAAAGCCTAGGGAACGAATGGATTTGTCAGTTAAAAATAGAGTAGGGGAGTTAGTAGATGGGGAGATGGAGGTATTGGGTAGATGGCGAGAATATTTTGAGGAATTTTTAAATGTCGACGAAGAAAGGGAGGCTGTAATTTCATGCACTGGCCAGGGAGATATACCATCTTTTAGGAGTGAAGAAGAGCAGGATGTGAGTGTGGGGGAGGTGCGTGAGGCATTACGTAGAATGAAAGGGGGTAAAGCAGCTGGAACTAACAGGATCATGACAGAAATGTTAAAAGCAGGGGGGAATATATTGTTGGAGTGGTTGGTATTTTTGTTTAACGCTTTCAGGGTCGGCGGGCCCTCTCCTAAACTTGTTCTCAGGGTCGGAAATTATTGGAAAAAAACAAAAAAAAAATAAAATATTTTTTCTTTTAAAAAAGATAGAGAAACTTTTCCCAATAATAATGACACCAAAAGTATGAAATTTGATGGAAAACTTATGGAATTATGGTTTTGCAAAGTTAGCGGTCTCGATGATGTTTACGCATCGGCGATTTTGCCCACTTTGAGCCCTAGTTTCGTCCAATTCCAATGTAGCAGTCAACAAATATCATAACTATTTCGCTAGAACCCCATTTTTCTATCGAATGAGTACAAGAACCCACCCATTTACCAAATTCAACTTCCAAAAAAGTGGTCAGAATTTGGCAATTTTGCCAATTTCAGACAAATTTCAAAAGATGCCAATTTCCAGAATAAACAAGACAGACATTCCTGGCACTAAAATAACTTTTCCTCTATTCATTAGTCACATCCCCAGGCCTCTGTTACATTTCTTTTGTTTTCCACTTTGAATTTTTCTCACAAAAAATAGAAGATTTACTGTTATGAAGACTACTGCATTACTGTAGAAATGGTATAAATAATATCAGTGCACTTGTGAAAGAACATTAGATTCACCAGTTGACGTGTATTGGATGCATGGCATGTTTTGTTTACTTTTGAACTTTGGCAAAAATCGAACATTTCTGCTACTTTGAGCTCAGTTTCAAGGTACTTTTCATTGTGAAACCAATCAAAAATCATCTCAATTTCTATAATATGTCTTCCATTCTATAAAATGAAACCAGGAAAACTAGAATAAAACCACAAATAGCATACGAAAATACACTGCGAAGTCTTTGTTTTAAACCAAAAACACGGTCGGAGTTTTTTTTTTCCTCATTATGCACTGTGTGCTGCAGGATTTTTTTTTATACTGCGCACACTGATCACATAGACCCATTCTTTCATATGTAGGCTTACCAACTTTCTCTCGCTAGATTTGAAGGAGCTAGAATTTATGCGTACTAGTACGGCACCAACCCTGGCGTGCAAGCCGTACTAGTACGGCACCAACCTTGAAAGGGGTAATAAATGTGTGAAAGAGGGGAAGATACCTAAGGATTGGTGGAGAGCATGTATAGTCCTTTATATACAGGGAAAGGGGACAAAAGAGATTGTAAAAATTAAAGAGGAATAAGTTTACTGAGTATACCAGGAAAAGTGTACAGTAGGGTTATTATTCAAAGAATGAGAGGTAAGACAGAATGTAGGATTGCAGATGAGAGAGGAGGTTATAGAATGGGTAGGGGATGTGTAGATCAAGTGTTTACGTTGAAGCATATATGTGAACAGTATTTAGATAAAGGTAGGGAAGTTTTTATTGCATTTATGGATTTAGAAAAGGTATATGATAGAGTGGATGGGGGAGGAATGTGGCAGATGTTGAAAGTATATGGAATAGGTGGTAAGTTACTAAATGCTGTAAAGAGTTTTTATAAGGATAGTGAGGCTCAGGTTAGGGTGTGTAGAAGAGAGGGAGACTACTTCCCGGTAAAAGTAGGTCTTAGACAGGGATGTGTAATGTCACCATGGTTGTTTAATATATTTAAAGATGGGGTTGTAAAAGAAGTAAATGCTAGGGTGTTTGGGAGAGGGGTGGGATTAAATTATGGGGAATGAAATACAAAATGTGAATTGACACAGTTACTTTTTGCTGATGATACTGTGCTTATAGGAGATTCTAAAGAAAAATTGCAAAGGTTAGTGGACAAGTTTGGGAGTGTGTGTAACGGTAGAAAGTTGAAAGTGAACATAGAAAAGCGTAAGGTGATGAGGGTATCAAATGATTTAGATAAAGAAAAATTGGATTTCAAATTGGGGAGGAGGAGTATGGAAGAAGTGAATTTTTTCAGATATTTGGGAGATGACGTGTCAGCGGATGGATTTATGAAGGATGAGGTTAATCACAGAATTGATGAAGGAAAAAAGGCGAGTGGTGCATTGAGGTATATGTGGAGACAAAAAAACGTTATCTATGGAGGCAAAGAAGGGAATGTATGAAAGTATAGTAGTACCAACACTCTTATATGGGTGTAAAGCTTGGGTTGTAAATGCTACAGCGACGAGGCGGTTGGAGGCATAGGAGATGTCCTGTCTAAGGGCAATGTGTGGAGTAAATATTATGCAGAAAATTTGGAGTATGGAAATTGGTCAGAAGGCTGAAGAGGGGTTGTTGAGGTGATTTGGTCATTTAGAGAGAATGGATCAAAGTAGAATGACATGGAAAGCATATAAATCTGTAGGGGAAGGAAGGCAGGGTAGGGGTCATCCTCGAAAAGGTTGGAGGGAGGGGGTAAAGGAGGTTTTGTGGGCAAGGGGCTTGGACTTCCAGCAAGCGTGCGTGAGCATGTTAGATAGGGGTGAATGGAGACAAATGGTATTTGGGACCTGACGAACTGTTGGAGTGTGAGCAGGGTAATATTTAGTGAAGGGATTCAGGGAAACCGGTTATTTTTATATAGCCGAACGTGAATCCTGGAAGTGGGAAGTACAATGCCTGCACTTCAAAGGAGGGGTTTGGGATACTGGCAGTTTGGAGGGATACGTTGTGTATCTTTGTACGCATATGCTTCTAAACTGTTGTACTCTGAGCACCTCTGCAAAAACAGTGATTATGTGTGAGTTTGGTGGAAGTGTTGAATGATGAAAGTATTTTCTTTTTGGGGATTTTCTTTCTTTCTGAGTCACCCTGCCTCGGTGGGAGACGGCCGATTAGTTAAAAAAAAAAAAAGTGTATATTAACATAATACACGACATTTAACCCCTGACTGTTTCAGTCGAATATATACGTCTTACGTATTATAGGGGCTTCAAATCAAGAAGGAGAAAGCTTGTAGGCCCACATGTGAGAGAATGGGTCTCCATGGTCAGTGTGCACCATATAAAAAAAATCCTGCAGCATGCAGTGCATGAGAAAAAAAAACTCCGACCGTGTTTTTGGATTAAAACGCCAACTTTGTGGTCTATTTTTGTATAGTATTTATGGTTGTATTCTCGTTTTCTTGGTCTCATTTGATAGAATGTAAAACATATTATAGAAATAGAAGTGATTTTGATTGATTTTACGATGAAAAGAACCTCAAAATGGAGCTTAAAGTTGGGGAAATGTTTGATTTTTGTCGATGTTCAAAAGTTAACAAATGATGTCATTGTGCAATAAATGTCCAACTAGCCTTTCTAATATGTAGTCATAAATGGGTTAACATTATTTATACATTTATTACATTATTGCAGTAGTCTGCATAACAGTAAATCTTCTATTTTTTGTTTGAATAAAAATTCAAAACAGAAAGCAAGAGTAATATCAGAGGGGCCTGGAGACGTGGAATATCTGTCGTAGGGGTTCTTAAGGAGATACGAGGGTTGAAGGTAAACACCTTGTTGGATGGTAACACTATATATTGTCAGACTGCGGATGAGAGGTGGGAGCCCAGGCCTGCCATGTTCTCCCTGCTTCTATGTCTATCCATCGAGTGAGGAAGCAGCAGCTCGTCACTCACTCACGCTGCATCCCGTGACATCATACAGTCACTCGGCCTAATAGGGATCTTCTATATAAAGCACATGGATGGTACTATAATACGCTATACAACACATATAAGGGGATCAGCAACTATGCTGACAGCTCAATCATGTTACATATGTCGTCTCGATGTCCAGGTGGTTCTGGGCTGATTCTATACAATAACAAATTCATATATATATATCACTTAGAACTAATGGATGGTATCATACTGTATGTTAACAAAATGAGTTTTACGTAATGGGTGTTAACGTAATCACTTTTAACGTAATGAGTTTCATTGTAATGCATTACGACTTATAAGAACAAATCATTGTACATTATGGATGGAATTGATCGATTGATCTGTATTCATGCACTCCACGGATTCTGAGGAAATAAATATATATATACAAGGTGAAATTAACAGCAAAGGCATCTGGTGCGCACTCAGATCATTACTGTCAAATTCTCAGAATACGGAGGGAACGTGAACACGAAAAAAAAAACATTCTGAAAAACTGATCAGTTGACAATTTCCTTCATCTCGGACATCTAGTTATACAGACTATGTACATTTAAACCCAATTCTGCGAGGGTGAGGTTTACATATGCAGAATGGTTATCATCTCTGGGAGGATCGAATTCCTCTGCAATGGCTAACACATGCTTTGACTGAGGGAGATCTGAACGAGTATCTACAAAAGATACTTGTGGATTTCTCATTACTTGTCGAGACCGGGGAGTAAGACATTCAGGTTGATATCTGACTGGTATTTGAGGTAGAGGGTACAGAGTCAAGAGGTTTTTCAGCATCTGTCACATTAGTCTGGGTAGCAATATCATCACATCGCATACTAATTTCATATGATCAAAAATGTGTTTCTTTGAACTTACCAGTACAAATTTTTCTCTAACCTTAAACTTATTGCCTGAGATATGTTCTACAACTCGATAAGGGCCAACAACTTTTGATCAACTTAGGCATTCGGAGTTTTTGTTGAAATTTGCCAGCATTACCTTGAACCTACTTTGACTTTTGACGGCTTAGCATGGCTATTAGTTACCTAGTAAATTCTGCTGTTGATTTATGAAGTGTTTCACGGATTCTTCAAAAAAACACTCTGAGCCATGCTTGTACGAGTTGCTACGAAATCATCAGGGTTGAAATTTGGGTTTTGGAGTGGAATATAACAACTAATAGGGAAAACACTTGTCTACACCATACAAGGCATAATGTTTGGGGTATCACCTATGGAAGCATTGTAAGCAGAATTTATGGCACATTGAACATCTGGTATAACTTCATCCCAAAATTTCACTATTGGGGTTGATAGTGCTCTCAAGACATCAAGTACTTTCTTATTTTTTCGTTCAGTTAACCATTGCTGGCAGGATGAGGAACAATGGTGGATTTAGAGATCTTGTACAAAGTACACAAATTTCAAGAATCTCATTACAGAATTCACCTCCATTATCTGTTACTAAGGACTTAGGGGTGGTATGCCTGCAGATAATGCGTTCTTTAAAAGCTTTTGCTACTGTCTCTGCAGTCTTATCTGCAATAGGAACTAAACTCACAATATCTGGTGAAAATGGCTACCATAACACACAGATGTTTGTTGCCTTGGAGGGAACATTTAAATTGGTTAACAAATCAAGGGGAACTCTTTCCCACAGTTCGCTAAATGGTTGGGTACACCTGGATTGGATTAGACCATTGACATTTCCTTTATGTTGCATACAAACACTACATTTCTTAACATACTCTGAAATGTCAGCTGCCAAAAAACGTGGCCAAAAGTCTTCATTCTGGCTTGTTTCACAGAACGATCCATACCAGGGTGTGCAACACCTGGTGCATCATGAACTAGCTGTAGAGCTACGTTCACTAGTGACTGTGGAATTACTAACTGGTAAACTCTTCTGCTTGGAGTACCCAATTCGGCTGTTCGATACAGTAATTCTTGGCTCATTACAAAGTCACTGATGGGTGCTGGTGGCTTCACAGTAAGAATAAGATCTTCCTGGAGCAGGAATCGAATCACCAGAACACAAGGGATCGGTTCTTTCTTTCTGGAGGAATGAACAAACTCAGTGGAGTGGATGACTCTCGACTGGAATAATGGAATTAGCCGAATATAGGGCTCAAAGTGGGCGAAATCGCCGATTTGTAAATATCGCCGAGGTTGCTAACTTCGTGAGAGCGTAATTCTGTAGGTTTTACACCAAATTTTGTTCTTTTTATGTCATTACCATTGGGAAAAGTTTCCCTATCATAATAATTTTTTTTTTTTTTTTTTTTTCAAAAATTTTTCGACACAAGGAGACACCTCAGGATTTAGGGTTGCGACAGTCAAGGGGTTAATGAGGCTCGGTGATTATTATTATTATCATTACTAATATGGTGTCTCGAGACATAAGACACACTCACTGATTTTAATGTGTACCTGTATGCCAGCACAGTGTGCAAGTTGATTTAGGTACAGGTGTACATAAGTATAATTATCAGAGTTACCCGGAGAGTTACCTGGGGTCAACGCCCCCGCGGCCCGGTCTGTGACCAGGCCTTATGGTAGATCAGGGCCTGATCAACCAGGCCGGTACTGCTGGCTGCATGCAATCCGGCTGGTCAGGTACTGACTTTAGGTGCTTGTCCAGTGCCTGCTTGAAGACAGCCAGGGGTCTATTGGTAATCTCCCTTATGTATGCTGGGAGGCAGTTGAACAGTCTTGAGCCCCTGACACTTATTGTGTTGTCCCTTAATGTGCTAGTGACAACCGTGCTTTTCATTGGGGAGATGTTGCATCGTATGCCGAGTCTTTTGCTTTCGTAGCGAGTGATTTTCGTGTGCAAGTTCGGTACTAGTCCCTCTAGGATTTTCCAGGTGTATATAATCATGTATCTCTTCCACCTACATTCCAGGGAGTACAGGTTCAGGAACTTCAAGCGCTCCCAGTAACTGAGGTGTTTTATCTCCGTTATGTGCGCCGTGAAGGTTCTCTGTACATTTTCTAAGTCAGCAATTTCACCTGCCTTGAAAGGTGCTGTTAGTGTGCAGCAATATTCCAACCTAGATAGAACAAGTGGCCTGAAGAGTGTCATCATGGGCTTGGCCTCCCTAGTTTTGAAGGTTCTCATTATCCATCCTGTCATTTTTCTAGCAGATGTGATTGATACAGCGTTATGGTCCTTAAAGGTGAGATCCTGCGATATGATCACTCCCAGGTCTTTGACGTTAGTTTTTCTCTCTATTGTGTGGGTGGAATTTGTTTTATACTCTGATGAAGTATTAATTTCCTCGTGTTTACCATATCGGAGTAATTGAAATTTCTCATCATTGAACCTCACATTGTTTTCTGCAGCCCACTGAAAGATTTGGTTGATGTCCGCCTGGAGCCTTGCAGTGTCATGCAGATTCGGGTGTCATCTGCAAAGGAAGACACAGTGCTGTGGCTGACATCCTTGTCTATGTCAGATATGAGGATGAGAAACAAGATGGGAGCGAGTACTGTGCCTTGCAGAACAGAGCTTTTCACCGTAGCCGCCTCAGACTTTACTATGTTGACTACTACTCTTTGTGTTCTATTTGTTAAGAAATTATAGATCCATCTACCAACTTTTCCTGTTATTCCTTTAGCACGCATTTTGTGCGCTATTACGACATGGTCACACTTGTCGAAGGCTTTTGCAAAGTCTGTGTATATTACATCTGCATTCTTTTTGTCTTCTAGTGCATCCAGGACCTTGTCATAGTGATCCAGTAGTTGGGACAGACAAGAGCGACCTGCTCTAAACCCATGTTGCCCTGGATTGTGTAACTGATAGGTATCTAGATGGGCGGCAATCTTGCTTCTTAGGACCCTTTCAAAGATTTTTATGATATGGGATGTTAGTGCTATCGGTCTGTAATTCTTTGCTATTGCTTTACTGTCCCCTTTGTGGAGTGGGGCTATGTCTGTTGTTTTTAGTAACTGTGGGACGACCCCCGTGTCCATGCTCCCTCTCCATAGGATGTTAAAAGCATGTGATAGGAGCTTCTTGCAGTTCTCGACGAATACAGAGTTCCACGAGTCTGGCCCTGGGGCAGAGTGCATGGGCATGTCATTTATCGCCTGTTCGAAGTCATTTGGTGTCAGGATAATATCAGATAGGCTTGTGTTTACCAAATTCCATGGCTCTCTCATAAAAAAATTAATTTAGATCTTTGACTCTCAGTCTGGTTAGTGGCTTGCTAAAAACTGAGTCATACTGGGACTTCAGTAGATCACTCATTTCCTTGCTGTCATCTGTGTAGGACCCATCTTGTTTAAGTAGGGGGCCCAATACTGGATGTTGTTCTTGACTTTGATTTGGCATAAGAAAAGAAATACTTTGGGTTTCTTTTGATTTTATTTATGGCTTTTAGTTCTTCCTGTGATTCCTGACTCTTATAAGATTCCTTTAGCTTTAGTCTGATGTTTGCTATTTCTCTGACCAGTGTCTCCCTATGCATTTCAGATATATTGGCCTCTTTTAGCCGCTGTTATTCTTTCCATTGCCTGTAAAGGGAGCACCTGTCTCTTTCTATTTTACATCTACTCCTCATTTTTCTTAAAGGAATATGCCTTGAGCATACATCGAGTGCCACAGAGTATATATAAAATATGAAATAACTTTTAAAAGCGCTTGAAATTTTGGAGTTTCCAGATATCATGGAGAGACGTGGTGCTCATGGAAAATGTAAATAAACCGGGTGGGGAGCGGTGACCATATTAGAAAGACAGGCTGGGGGACTCGTATAGCAAGTTTTGTTCGTAATTTGAAATGTCCATATTAGCGGAATGCCGTAAAGCGAAGTGCCATAAAGTGGGGCCCTACTGTATATACAAGACAATAATGATCTTCACAATAAAACAGATTACATGAATATTAAACAAATGTTTATAAAGTAGATAAAATCATAACAAGTCACACAGGAGGGGAGTATAGAGGAAGTGAATGTGTTCAGATATTTGGGAGTGGACTTCTTAGCAGATGAGTCTATGAAAGATGAGGTGAATCACAGAAATGGCAAAGGAAAAATGACGAGTGATGCACTGAGGCATCTGTGGAGACAAAGAACATTACCCTTTGAAGCAAAAGGGGGGTATATGTGTGTGTACAGTGGTACCAATTGTCTCACATAGGTGTGAAGCATGGGTTATGAATACTGCAGCAAAGAGAAGGTTGGAGGCAGTAGAGATGTCATGTTTAAAAGCAATGTGTAGTGTGAATATTATGCAAAGAATTTGTAGAGTGGGGATTAGTAAGGCAGTGTGGGGTTACAAAAAATATTATCCAGAAGGCTGAAGAGAGGTGGCTGAGGTGGTTTGGACATTTAGAGAGGATGGAACAAAATAGGGTAAACTTAGAGGGCGTACAAGGGCTATAGAGGAGGGCAGGTGGGCGGGGTTGTCTTAGGAAAGAAAGGAGGCTTTGTGCGCGTGGGGTTTAGACATCCAGGAAGAAAATGTGAGCATGTTTGATAGGAGTGAGTGAAGGCAAGTGGTTTTTATGACTTGACACACTGTTATGGAGAGATTCAGGAAAACCAGTTAGCTGAACTTGAGTCCTGGAGGTGGGAAGTATAATGCCTGCACTCTGAGGGAAAGATCAGCTCTCAGAATAATTACTACTCATGCTTCAAGTACCATCTTCGCCCTGTTTTTCAAAAGTTTAAATCTGCCTAACATACAAAATATTCACACTTTCTACTGTGCATGGTATGTCTACAGGATTCTCAATTCAAACATTAACCCACAGCTTAAAATCAATCTGGATAGCTGCAGCAAAACACACAGACACAATAAAAAGAACAGATATCGCTTTGCGTCCACATTTATGTCTTGACCTGTTCAAAAACTCCATGCAAATAACTGCCTGAAAATGCTGAAAGTTTACCATCTGCCAGCATCTTTACCAACAATGCTAAAAAAGCACATATTAAATTTCTTACAAATGCAATGGCTATTAGCTGTAAATTATCATGCTATAATTTTAAAACCCTCTCTATGCAAACACTCCATAAAAAAAAAAGCAGATTATTGTAAATATCCATTGGTAATTTTGCCATATTACACAGAAATTTAAAAAAATTCTAATTTAAAAAACGAGTTGAAAATAACCACTGTAGGGATTCCAGCCACTAAAGCAACCTATCCTCTGTTCATCAGTCATGTCCCTAGGCCTCTCCTACAAATTTCACTTGCTTTCCATTTCGAATCCAGCATCACCCAAAACTTGAAGTTTCACCCTCATTCACAGATTAACCCTTTGGGGATCGACAGGTCCTCTCAGAGACTCGGGCTCAGGTCGGGCCAAAATTTAAAAAAAAAATTATTTTTTCTTATGAAAAAATAGAGAATCTTTTCCCGATCAAATGACACCAAAAGTAAAGAAATTTGATGGAAAACTTATGGATTAAAGCTCTCGCGAAGTGCTGCAGGGTTTTTTTTTATACTGCGCACACTGACCAAAATAGACCCATTCTTACATATGTAGGCCTACCAGCTTTCTCTCACTAGATTTGAGGGGGCAGAATTTATGCGTACAAATACGTCAAAAACCCTGGGTCGTAAGACGTACTAGTACGTCCCGAAACCCCCAAAGGTTAATAAAATACTGAGTAACCCAAGAATGACTGGTCATGGTTTAGGGCACTTCCAATTAATTGAAGCAGACCTAGTAAAAACCCATAAAACAGACTGGAGGTAGGGATAAAGGGTAGGTGGGCCCTTTCCCATCAGGAAAATCGTCAAAAATTTACTTTTTGAGCACTACTCTTCAAGGTAACTTCAGTCCTGAAACCAACAAAATCATTTACTCAGAAACATGTCTTCCATACATCAATTAAAATAGCCAATGAACCATAAAAACCATTCTAGAAAACACCTCAAAATTGCTAATTTTTAAAACCAAACACAAGATGAGAGGTTTGCTTTTTTTATACTGTGCACACTCGCTCAGCCAAAAATTTACCTCCCACAGCATATTTGTGGGTGCCCGCATAAAACATACACCTTCCTGAGTGACACTGGTATCAATGAAAATAGATCAATCATGAGACAAGTGAAAGAGTTAACTAATATGATAGGTCTAAATTTTTAAGCAGTATGTAAGTTTTATGATTAGTTTGTCAAAAATGCTCTGCATGAGTGACTTCTTTGTACCTACTTTTTTATCAAATTTTGTATAGCTCATGAGAAAAAATTAGTTTTAACTGTTTAATCTAAACTTAATAGTAAACAATATACATACATTTATTTTAATAGCTGTAATTAAAAATTTTTCAAACCAAAGTTGAGGAACATCAACCTCTCCCCATATTTGAAAGTTAATCTGTTTTTTATGAGGAGAGCAGATGTTCCCTCCAATACTAAAGCCGAGATGGAGAGGGAGTTTGAACCTAGATATTTCCTGCGATGGAAGAACTATCACATTTTCTTTCCCCACTTTAGCGGATTTCCTTCTTTAGGCAATAACTCCAATGCCATATATCAGTTCGGTTTTTATGTTTGTGGTAACACAATACCAGGGCTTTTTTTTTTTCTTTTCTTTTTTGTGATTTGGAAAAGGATTCCAAAGAAGGCCAATTCTTGATGTGCTTCTGTTTGGAATGTTGGCTATGATTTTTTCATAACATTGATCAAAATCAAACTGGTCAAGTTCTTCAATCCTTGTTACATCATCCTGACTTTCTTCATCAGACTAGTTGCTGCTTGATGCTAACAAACTAGCTGCACTCTCTGATTTTTTGAGCTGCTGAATTCTCTCCTGAGCTTTTCAGTTCATCCTTAATACTGTCAAGATAAGGGTTAACATTAAAACCAGTGATATCAAGGAGGCCCGACTGCTAGGCAAGCCGAGTCAACAACAACGTGTTAGGTTAAAATTCAATTCCACTGATGTAAAAAATGATCTAATAAGTTCCTCCATCAAGAAACAGAGTAATGTGTAAATAAATGAGTGCCTAACTAAAAAAGTCAGAACCTATTATACAGACTTTGAAAACTTAAGCGTGATAATGCATCAATAAAACAGTGCTTTACTTGTGATGGAATTATCGTGGTAAAATTATCAGACACGGGTCGTAGGTTTGAGATAACGAATGATCAAGAACTAGTATGTTGCCTCTCATTCACTGGTTTGACTGAACCTTGTTAAGCCATATCTCAACACATTATCAACCATGTTCAGTGCTGTAGTATAGTAGAATTTACCCTTATTCTAATCCATATTTTCATGACTGCTAGTGAATAATGTAATTAATTCCCAGCTACTTAAGACACCTAAGGCATTGTTCAAGGTGCTAATCCAGGTACTTAAGTGTTTTATTCTCTGTCTTATTTTATACCTGAAACCATTACTTTTAACTCTGAAATAATCAAGGTGCTAAAGTGTTTTATTTTAATATTTGGTAGCTCCATTATTTTTTAGATTTAAAATAACTATCTTAGTTCATAAGTTCATAATTGTTAGTGGTTTAACATCAATACTTTTGTCTTTTTGTTCTTTAACCCCTTCAGGGTCCAAGGCCCAAATCTGAAGTGGTGCCCCAGTGTCCAAGAATTTAAAAAAAAAAATTTGTTATTTTTTCTTATGAAATGGTAGAGAATCTTTTTGTGAAGGTAATAAAACAAAAAGTACGAAATTTGATGGAAAACTGACGAAATTATGCTCTCGCGAATTTTGATGTGTCAGCGATATTTACGAATCGGCGATTTTGCCGACTTTGACTCCCATTTTAGGCCAATTACATTATTCCAGTCAACCAAATTCTTAGCTATTTCACTAGTATTACTTCTATTCTATCGATTGAGCACAAGAAATCGCCAAGTCAACTGTTTCAACTACAAATTAAAGTGATCGGAAATTGTTAATTTAGCCAATTTAACACAAAGTTCAAAATATTCCAATTTCAAAATAGGGTCCAGAATAAACAATGTAGGTATTCCTGGAACTAAACTAACATTTCCTCTGTTCATTAGTTACGTTTTGAGGCTTAACAAATAAATTCCTTTGATTTTTTATTCACATAATGAATTTTTATTCACACCAAAAAATAGAAGATTTACTGTTATGCAATACTGTAATAATTGTATAAATATCATCATCATATTTGTTAATGTATATTAGACCCACCAGCTGGCATGTATTAGACGTGTGAGGTCGTTTGTTTACTCTTGAATATCGGCAAAAATTTAACATTTCTGCTACTTTGAGCTCAGTTTCAAGCCATTTCCAGTGCTAAAACCAATGAAAATCATCTCTATTTCTGTAATATGTCTTCCATTCTATCAAATGAGACCAAGAAATCGCAAATACAACTATAAAAAACATACGAAAAAACACTGCAAAGTCGCTGTTTTAATCGAAAAATCATGATTTCAGTTTTTTTTCTCTCATTATACACAGTGTGCTGCAGGATCTGTTTTATGTGGTGCACATATACCACATAGATGTATTCTCTCATATCTAGGCCCAAATGTACCACTCACAGTTTATCAGAGTGAGCTGAGCTCATGACGTAGATCTATGGTTTAGACCCTGAACGTAAAGCCGTAGATCTACGGGACGGACCCTGAAAGGGTTAATAACTGTAACAGCTATTTCTCTACGTACCCCTTATGAATGCAATTACTGATCCTGATATCAACCTCTTATTGAACAGCACACATAATCCAGTGTAGTAATTGCCATTACTACACTGCTAGTCAGGCTAATACCCTTCTCAGTGTCAGCAAGAACATTACAGTCTTCAACTACAATGTTAGATCATTGAGTAAACACTATGATGACCTCATTAAGTCTCTAAATGCTACTATAACTTTCATTATACTTACTGAAGCCTGGCTCAGACAAGATCTGACAGACATATTTACCATACATGACAGGAAAAAAGACTTAATTATTGCATCTATTAAAGTAAAGAAAGAGGTATACATAAATGAGTGTCTTACCAAAAAACACGTCAGAACCTCCTGTATAGAGTCAGAAAACTTAAGCGGGAGAATAACGACACAATACACCAATGCTTCACACGGGATGGGGAAATTCTTGTTAGGAAAACAAATGTAGGTCAACTGTACACAATCACGAACGAGAATGATCTATCACGATTTCTCAGGGATACTAATCTTACAGAGAATAACTAAACAATGTCCAACTTAAAAGCCTACATAGTGTAGTGTATGTTTTGCTCCATTATTGTTCAAATTTCATTGTACAATCTCTTAGTAATTAAATAATCAACTACCTCATTTTGTGATTTTTTACTAGAGTAGTATTTGCATATAAGTCTACATTATGTTATTTTCTTAATTTACTATTGTTTGGCTTTTAAACATTAGCTGAGTTTGATACTTTCTCTGTCCATATTACTCCTCATATTTTTATTAATACAATCAATTGATATTACTTACTCTAAAAATTAAATATAATTATAATTTTTTTTCTATAATTTCATATTTTACTCTTAACATTTTTTTGGACATTGAACCCTTTATTGACTGTCCGGGCGGAGTCGTATATGTGACGTTCATAGGAGATACCGTGTTTTGCGTTGATCTATACGCATATAGAAATCTAAGCGGCTTTCAAATCAAAGCATGTGAGAAAGAGGGAGGAGGGGAAAAGCTTGGTCCTAGGCCCAAATGTTGTAGAGAATGGGGATCTGCCACGCTGGTCAGTGTGCACATAATTAAAAAAAATCGGGGGGATAAGCGGGAGGATGCCAGTGGTTTCTGCATTGTGCGGAATACCATTTACAGTCTTCCTTTTTCGAGCTGTTCTAGCGATGCGTGTTTGTAAGATTAAGACATTGTGACCTTCCCTTCCAAATCTGGTGGACCTCTTCTCGCTTTTCCCAATGATGCTCTAACACGATTGGAAGTGTCAATGAAGATCGAATTTCATGATTTCGAGGAGTGTGAGACCAAACGAAACGCAATGGAGGTGAGAGAAGGAAGGAAGGAGGAAGAAGAGGAGGGGAGAGGAGGAAAGAAAAGAGGAGGTGGAGGAAAAAGGAAAGACGGAGGAAGAAGAGGAGGTGGGAAGAAGAGGAGGAGGAAGACGAGGAGGAGGAAGGGAAGGAGGGAAGAGGAAGGAAAGGAGTAGAGGAAGGATAGGAAGGGAGGTGGAGGAAGGAGGGGATGGGAGGTGGAAGAGGAAGGAGGGGGAGGAGAGGAGGAAGAAGGAGGGAAGGAGGAAAGAAGGAGGAGGGAGGGGGCAAGAGGAAGAAGGAGGGAGGAGGTGGGAGGGAGAGAGGAGGAAGGATAGGAGGAGGGATGGAGGAAGAAAAAGAAGGAGGGAGGAGGAGGAGGAAGGAGGGAGGGAGGAGGAAGGAGGAGGGGAGGAGGAGGGAGGGAGGGAGGAGGAAAGGTGGGAAGTAGGAGGAAAAAAGAAGAAGAAGAAGGAAGAAGAAGAAGAAAAGAATAAGCATAATAATAATAACCTAATACCTAATATGTAATAATATGTTCCTTGAGGCATGATAACAACAGTTCACCCCCTGACAGTGACAAGATAAGGGGAGATTGAGATAACATCTGATAAGAGCTGACCTTTGATTAGCGTTTAAACGAGGGTGGAGGAGAAGGAGGAGGAGGAGGAGGAGGAGGAAGAGGAGGGAGGAGGAGGAGGAGGAGTGAGGAGGAGGAGGAGGAGGAGGAGGAGGAGGAGGAGGAGGAGGAGGTAGGAGTAGGAGGAGGGGAGGAGGAGGAGAGAGGAGGAGGAGGAGGTAGGAGGAGGAGGAGGAGGAGGGGAGGAGGGTGAGGAGGAGGAGGAGGAGGAAGGAGGAGGAGGAGGAGCGGAGGAGGAGGAGGAGGAGGAGGAGGACAGACGACGACGACGACGAGCGACGACGACGACGACGACGACGTCGACGACGACGACGACGACGACGACGACGACGACGACGACGACGGACGGACGCGTCGACGACGACGACGACGACGGACGACGTCGACGACGACGACGACGACGACGACGACGACCGACCGACGACGACTGACGACGACGACGACGACCTCGACGACGGGACGCCGACGACGACGACGACGACGAGACGACGACGACGAACGACGAGGGACGAGGACGAGGAACGAGGACGAGGAGGACGGACGACGAGGTAGGAGGTGGAGGAGGGACGACGAGGAGGAGGGAGGACGATGATGGAGGAGGAGGAGGACGCACGAGGAGGAAGGAGGAGGACGACGAGGAGGAGGGGTAGGACGACGAGGAGGAGGAGGGAACGCGAGGAGGAGGAGGAGGACGTCGTGGCAGGAGGACGACGGGGACGTGGGGTCTGACGACGGGAGACGAAACATTGGTTTCTGTCTGCCAAACTCCCTGTCTATCCGTCTAGCTCTGTCTCAGAGAGAGCACAAGACTGTTTATCCACCTTTACTCACATCTTCAAGCAGAGTATCAGCACATGGTCGGATTTTGTTTGGGTTAATTCTAGGTAAGTTTCACTTTGTATAGTTGTATTTATGTTGGCCCCATACCTGTGAGAAAGAGAGAGAGAAAAGTAGAGGACAGATTGAAAGAGATAGAATGAGGGAGAAAGATAAGTAGACTAGAATGGAGGGGGATGCAGCATCCGAACCCCATTGTTTTGACAGGCGGGTGGAGGGTGTAGGGGCAGTGACTAATGAGACAATATGTCATTTTGACCAGACTGCCCACTCCTGACTCCAAAACGCAATTATAAGCCACACACTCGCACACAAGAACAATGCTTGCTGAAGGGTGATAATAGCCAGTTTTATGAAAGTATCTGTGACTATATATGTGTTTATATATTTTAGAACCAGAAGCAAGAAGGCGAAGGCAGGAATGAAGGAGGACTTGATGAAAGGATAGAAAAAAGTAATGAAGGGACAGATGACAGGAATGTAGGAAGAGAGGTGGAATGCCCTCCAGGTACCCTCAGGAAGGAAAAGGAATGAAGGAAATTAGGAAGGAGGATGACACATGACCATTTACCTAGGGATAGCTACATAACCAAACGCCTGCTATTTACTTTGAATGGGAAACTGCTCAGACTGAGGGGTTTTGTCTTTTTGTACATTAAAAAAAATTCAACAATAAATGCACACACACTGATTTTTGTTGTGAGAGTGTAAAACCCATTTGGTGTATGACCACCATGTTTTATGTGTGAGAAGTCGTTTAAAAACCACCATTGTGTATGACACCATGTTTTATGTAGAGTGAGGAGTGTTAAAAAACACCATTGTGCTATGACGCACCATGATTGTTTGTGTCGAGAGTGTAAAACACCACTGTGTAGACACCATGTTTTCTGGGTGAGGAGTGTTAAAACACTCTTGTGTAATGGACACCATGTTTTATGTGTGAGAGTGTAACAACCACTGTGTATGAAGACCACCTTGTTTTAGAGTGAGAGTGTTCAGAAAACCCACTGTGTAATGAAACCATTGCTTATGTGTTGAGGAGTGTAAAACCCATTGTGTATGACACCATGTTTTAATGTGTGAGAGTGTAAAACACCACTGTGTATGACACCATGTTTCTTTGTGTAAGAGTGTATAAACACCACTGTGTTATGGACACCATGTTTCACAGAGTTCCATAAAGCTAAGAACTTCTGGAGTATGTTCAGATGACTGTATATTGGTATATTATATTATAGACATAGTAATAAAAATTTTTTTTTATTGTTTGTTTTTGTAAACAAGTTTTGTAAAACAATATATTGATAAATTATGTTTGTGTGCTTATTGTGGTGTATACAACGAGATGTTGTATATATGTACATTGTCACCTTACCTTTGGTCTCACAGGCCACATAAGTTATGTAAAAAAATAAAA
Source organism: Cherax quadricarinatus (assembly GCF_026875155.1). Taxonomy (NCBI): domain Eukaryota; kingdom Metazoa; phylum Arthropoda; class Malacostraca; order Decapoda; family Parastacidae; genus Cherax; species Cherax quadricarinatus. The sequence goes on along the minus strand of NC_069402.1, from coordinate 4,195,606 downwards.
TAGTGAAAAAAACAACAAACCTTCAAATACAAGTAAACCAAAGTTTACCGGGTGAGCGGCAGTCGCCGCTGTTGCCATACGCGGCTCATTTTCTGCAAACTTCATGCCTCTATATCTCGTAAGTTACTGTGGGAAAATTTTTTTTTGGGACTAAAACAATCAGAAAATAATCATAACATTTTCATAAGAAAAAATAATTTTTTTTTTTTTCGAATATTTTGCGACACCAGGAGCAACTTCAGGATTGGGCCTTTTGACAGTCAAAGGGTTAATTACCATTACTTGTCCCTTAACCTTTACTGTTTTAATACCACATTTACTATCTTAGAGTAAATCTAATTACCTTGTACTGCCAAAATAACCTTTAGTATATAACTACCAGTGCAATATTGAATGAAATAAACATTTCTTTTTCACTTTTTTTATAATCATTTTACTTACTAAAATTTTATTAAACACCATATTTATTACCAGTCAATTTTACTTTTGTACATTTTAAAAATTATTTTTACTTCCCATAAATTTTGTTGCCAAATTTCAAGTTTGTATTTCAACTCCAACATTTACTATCTTAGAGTACTCTTAATTACCTTGTACTGCCATATAACCTTTAGTATAACTACCAGTGCAATTTTGAATGAAATAAAAATTCCCTTTTTTCATTTTTTTTAAAAATCATTTTATTTTATTTAAATTTTTTTAAACACCATTTTTTATTCCCAGTAAATTTTTTACTTTTGAAACTTTAAAAAAATTTTTTTATACTTCCCATAACATTTTGTTCCCAAAATTTTCAAGTTTGTATATTCAATCCAACCTTTATTTTATCCTTTTGTACCTGTTTTTTACCATTTTTAAAATAAAATTAAAAACCAAAAACATTCCCATTTTTAAATTTTTCCCCATTTTCTTTTGGTACTTTAATTGTGAATTTTATTTTTGTAAATTTAAATCTAGTTAAATCTTCATTTTGGGTCAAAAACCCATACCAAAACCCCTAGTGCAATTGCAAGTCCCATTTAAATTTGGGAAATTTTTATAATTTTAAAATTTTTAAAAATTCCTACTTAAGATTTTTTTTTCATATCTTGGGTTCTATATTGTGGTGCGATTAGTGTATATTTAATTTATATTTTTTGTTCAAGGCCCTTAACTATCTTTTGCAAACCTAGTCCCCAATTTCCTCATATATCTTTTTTTTTTTTCTCTTTTTTTATTCTTTTGCTACCTTAATTTGTTTTTTTTTATCTTGTCTTTTTAAAAATTGGGTTAAATATCAAATTTCTTGTAAACAACTTATATAACACCTTAGGGGAAATTTAACAATTGAGAGTCTTGTCCCTTTTTTAATATTATTTGTTTAAAACTCATTTTGTACTTAGTCAATCCAAATTCATTATTTAGCCCAAATTTTTCCCAATTACTAGTGAGAGACTGGTGCTTTTTTTAAATTTGTTTTCTTATATTTTTTAGTTTAAAATTGGGTTGTACTATAGCCATTCTAGCTAAAAACGGGACCCCAAAAGTCTTTATATTAGACCTTGGTGGCAATTACAAGTGAAAAGTCTTGTTTCTTTTTTAAATTTTGTTTTTTTTTATTTTAAACTAGTTTTCCCAAAGTTTATTTTTGTTCATTCCAGCACAAACACATTGACAACATAAAACTTCATTTGTTTAGTATGACTATTCTCATATGACCAAAAAACTCTGCATATACTTACCCAAGTTTTCCCACCACTACAGAACTCATTACTAAAAACTAAAAACACATAACTCAGGAAAATAAAAAAACCATAATTTAAACTAAAAGATGATTGTACTTTTGACCCTGATCAAAACCTCCATAACCCTTTTGGACACCTAATCAAAACCCTAGGGGAAAGTAATTTCCCTTTATTCCACGCATCACAACCAAAGCACTACCTAAACAATGCAAAAAAGCCTACAGAAACTTAATAAAACTCAGGTCCTTAAGAAAAACACTAGTTTACCCCCGGGCACCCTTGAATCACTAAAGCCCACCCTCCTGAAATTTTTCTTAGGGAGACCTGGCTTAAGCGGGGACACAATAGATATTTAACCTCTACCAGGATACACAGCAATTCACAACTGCAGACCAAACCAATTTGGGGGGTGGTTATTCAATATTACCCCTAACCCAAATTTTCTTGGGACAGTGGACCCCCGCATAACGATTACCTTCCCAATGCGCCTTTTTTGTAGTGTATTTTTTGAAGGGGCGTTTGGTTTCGTGTCTGTTTTGGGGGTTCCCGAAATGGTTAAACTACTTCACAATTTTTTCTTTTTGGGAACAAATTTTGGGCAGTTTGGAAACCCGAACAAACTTCTGGAGTGAAAAAAAAATCGTTAACCCCGGGGGGCCACTGTATTAGCACCCCCTTGCTTTAGGGATAAAATGGGGGAAAACATTTTTGCTAATTTTACTGTAAAAAAACCCTTTAAAACACCCATAACAATGGTGCCATTTACCGGGTACCTCACCCAAACATCCCAAAATTTTAGTGAGAAAAATTTAAAAGGGCACTAATAAAAAAACAGACAAATGAAAAAACACCACCTTTTCTTTAGCTTTGGGGAATTCAACTCAACCTTTGGTTTTTAGAATGGGTCAAAACCTGTAAAAAAGAAATTTTATCAACAATATGAAACAAAACCCCTTCTCATACCAACAATTTAAATAAACCAACCCGGCTCACTGAGACAAGTGAAAACCCTAATTGACCACATAGGACCAAAATACTAGCCCCCCTTAAATCAGGGTTTAAACACGATGACTAAAAGACCAAATTTCCCCCACCTTTCCCCCGAAAAACAAAATAAACCCCCACTTGAAAACAACAAAGTCCCCATTTGACCAAAGACGAGGTCAATAAGGAAATTTTACCAAAATGGGCCTAAGATTTTTGACTTGGGCCCACAGAATTTTCCAAGGCCAATGGTATTGAAATGGACAGACATTTTTCTTAACCCAAAATTTCTTAGACTATACAACAAAAATTGTCCCATAAAAAAGAAACAGTCACAAAAAACAGCTTGGGGTTTCCCCTGGCAACCGCACCAAACTGAAATCCATTGACAAGAAAAAAACCCAAAATGAAAAAACAATATAGACAGGGCCCTTTAAAACACAAAAATATTCTTAAAACTATTCATCAGTTCTCAAACCCAAAATAAAAAAAAAAAAGCCCAAAAACTTACTACTCCCGTAAGGGTTCACGGGCCAAGGAGATATAAAAAAGACCCGGGAAAAAACTCTTTTAGATTTAGGGACCCCAAAAAACTGAAAAAAACCCAAAAATTTTGGCCTTTAAATAAACCCAAAAGAAACACCACTACATCCCCCTGACCAGCCCAACAAGGGTAAAACCCCATTTTCCAACCTTGGATCTAATCTCGCCAATGAAAACCCCATACTTTGCCCTGCCAGGGGTTTCCCCAAAATGGGGAAATTTCCCCCCAAATTTCCCTTTATCTTGCCACCAAATGACCTGGAAGTCACTGAGATTATAAATTACTTAAAAACAACTCAGGGAAACTGTTAATGTCCCACCCCTTAATGTACCCAAACGAGGGCCCCTTCCTTTTCATGCTATTTCATTTTTCTTTTTAACAAAATTACTAGAAAAATAGCACCTTCCCCCAAACTATTTAAGGGTGGCAAAGGGGGACACCAAAAACATAAAGGTGGTGACCCTCAGACCCTTTAAAAAAACTATAGGCCAATATCAAAGCTTACCAAATTTCTATCCAAAATCTTTGGGAAAATCATGCCCCAGGAGACTATATTCATTTAAACAGCCAAAACATACTCAAAAAACCCGCCCAAATTTTGGAAATTTTGGAAAATAAAAAGCACTAATGATGCAATCATTAAAAAAAGCTAATTTTGCTTTACAAGAATTTGGGAAAAAAAGGAAAATCCACTAGGGAATTTTTTATTGACCAAAAAAAGCTTTTTACCCCCGTTTGACCACGAAAATCCTACTCCACCAAATTGGGGCCATTTTCGGGAAAAAAGGCCAGCGCTTGCTTATTTCAAATCTTACCTTTCTAAAAAAGGAAAACCGTTTTGTTCCCATTTTAAAAAAACAGCTCAACAACACGGCCACTTGTTTTTTTGGGGTTTGCAGGGGAAATGTCCTTGGTCCCCTGTCTTCCTATTTTACATCAATGAAACTTTCCCAAAATTTTCCCCAAAACCTGAAAAAAAATTTTTCTTTTCTGACGACACGCTTTGTCCCTCTCTCACCCTAATCTTGCCCCCCTCAACACCATTTTTAAAGAGGAGCTGATCAAAAAATCGACTTTGGGTGACAGCCCAAAAAACTTACCCCTTAACCCCTGACAAAACCTACTATATTATGTTTGGTTTGCCCCGGGGCAGGAGATGCACAAATTAACATTAAGATCGAAAAACACTCTAATTACCAGACAAATGAGGGGCCCAAAATTCCCCGGGCCCATACCTTTACAACAACCCGAATTTAGCTCCCCCCTATCCAAAACAAAAACCAAAAAAGTAACCCCAAAAAGTTGGGGATCCTCTCCAAAATTCGATTTTACGTGATGCAAAAAGCCCTTTCACACTATACCAAATCACTTATTTATCCATACCTACCTTTGCTATTTTTTGCTTGGGGATCAACGCAGCAAAAACACCTAAGCCAAAAATAACCCAAAAAGCTTTCAGTAAGAATAAATCAAAAAAACCCATCCCTGGCAACAACCCCCCCCTCTTTATTGATCTAAACTTACTCCCTTTCAGACATTTCCCCACTTTTCCCACTGTGCAAACTACAAAATACAGGGACCTTTAAAATCCAATTTTCAACCCTTGGGCCTAAAAATCCCTTTCTTTTTAAAATTGTGACAAAAACCCCCAAAGGGTTAAAAACCAGACAAAAACTCTCTACGACATTTCCCCCCTGTCCGCCCAAACCTTTAAAAAAAAAATTCAATGTATGTCAAAGGCCCTAAAATCGGGAACACCCTACCTGAGAACTCTAGAACTGCAGACACATTCATCACCTTCAAAACTACCATTAGAAAACATCTTATCTCCCTGATAAACCCCATCAACTAACTACACGAATACCACCTGGTGGTTCACACTTACACTCACTCACCCATTTGACCATAAACAGAAATATTAATCTCAATCTTAAAATAATGAATCCTATGATACTCCAATACTGAAACTATGTACTGTGCCAAAACAAAAGCATTCACATTGCTAAACTCACAAACTAGTATTTAGTCACTTAGCCATAATACCAACTTACCTCATAATTTGTAATATTTTAAAATAAAGAATTAAACTAAGTCTGCCCGAAATGCCTAGCCATGCTAGGCGTTCTAGTGGTACACTCTGTAATCATTATTTAACTACATGTAAACCACACAACAACCAAATTCTGTAAATTCAACATTGTAATCTTTATAGAGAATAAACTTTGATTGATTGATACCTGGTTACACAGCCATACATAACTGCAGGCCTGACCAATCAGGAGGAGGCACTGCCATCTATTACTCTGATGAACTAGAATGTGTGAAATCAACTAATGTAAGGGACGAAAACGGTGAATATATAATAGCTAAATTCACATCAGAGCACTTAAGAAACCTATAGCAGTTGGTGCAGTCTACAGACTACCACACTCAAACACTTACACTTTTAGCAATAACCTTAGAAACATGATAACTGAGTCAGAGTTGAATAAACACCATCTGATACTAGCAGGAGATTTCAACATCAACCTTATCCAAGCAACCGACCCTCCAGTAGCTGATTTCACAAATGCTATGAACAACAGCTTATTGTTACCCTCTATAACAAAGCCAAGAAGAATCTCTGACACTAGTGCCTCGTTACTCGATCATATCTGGGCCAACATAATATCCCCACTACAAGCAGGTATAATCACAGATAACACCACAGACCACTACCCTACCTTTCTCATAACCAACTTATCTAAGCTGCCTCAAGAAACAAGAAAGATCTCATTTCGCCTGCATGATGAGACATCGATAAACAACCTAAAACTAGCTCTAGGTGCCATTGTTTGGCAGGGAGAGCTAGATGACAGTAATAATATCGATAAAGATATCAAATTTTTTTTACATAAAACCCTAAACCTCTACAACAAACATTGCCCAATCAAAATGAAACAGATCACAGAAAAAAGGCTAAACAGACCATGGCTAACTAGAAGTATCCTCAAATCTATTAATAAAAAACACCAAATTGAAAAACAGTTCAGACTAGGCTTAATTACTAAAGAATTTACTAAAAGATACACATCAATACTCACAAAATTAATATGTAAAACATATTTTCATAATACATATTTGTATTATGAAAATAGATTTAGTGAAATGAAAGGTGACATGAAAAGTATCTGGCAAACCCTCTCCAAAATTTTGGGCTCAAGGGAACCGACTGGAAATAGAGAGATAGACTTAACTAAACCAGATGAACCTCACATGCAACTTACAGACACGGCCGACAAATTTAATGTCTTCTTCTCTACTGTAGGATCAAAGCTAGCAAGTCAAATTCCTAGCTCAAATACCCATCCGAGCGAGTACCTCATTGGCAACTGTCCAAATACTCTATTTCTAGGCCCAACTAATCCCACTGAAGTCTCACTCATCATTAAATCATTAAAAAACAAATCAGGTGTTCTAGATAACCTGCCGCCATTCATATATAAAAAAGCTGCACCAGAACTGCCGCCCATTATTGCAACAATGTTTAACAAATCTATAGCATCCTCAATCTTCCCATCTATGCTCAAGACAGCAAGGGTCGCCCCAATCCACCAAAGGTGGAGATCCAACTGATTTGAACAATTACAGACCCATATCAAACTTGCCCTTACTCTCCAAGATATTTGAAAAAATAATACACAAGCGACTTTACTCCTCCCTTACAGTCAACAACATACTTAACCCATGCCAGTTTGGATTTAGACCAAATAAAAGCACTGTTGCAACCCCTGAATGGGTTGCAATGATTAATATGTATATATATATATATAATTATTACCTTTTCATATAATTTTATATTGCTTATATTTGCGATAATAGCTAAATCGTAAATGTATTGCTTTATATTGTTATTTGACTTAGCTTCCTTTGGTTAGTAGGATGTAACATATTATGTGCTCAGTTCAAGTCTTGATTGTCTAACTACTGTAATTATCGCTCTTTGCTCGTTATTCTGCCGGCTTCTGTTGCTGGGCAGTACTGTCCATGGAGCTATCACGTGATCGAGGGGGGGGTGTCCTCACCTCGCCTGAAGTATTCAGTCTGGTCTAGACTCGCTGGGTGGTTGGACGTATTCCAGACAAAGAACCTAAATCTCCCTTATAGGCCCTTGTTGGAAGATAGTCTCTTGTCTCATTATTGTTAGTTCTGGAGACTGTTCACAGAACACTGTATAGACTTAGTGATTTTCGACATTGTACTGAGGTTGTGTGTCTCAAAGACACTCTGAACAACTCAGGTCCTGAGCTGTAGCTTCTGATCTAACTTGTACTGGTATCTGTGTATTATCACAGTCGGGGATTTTCTTATGCTGAACTTAGATTCAGTAATATGGGAGTTTTGTGACTTTTGTGGAGGATCTGCTGATGGTCCCTACTTAGTGTCGTTATATTATCTCCTTGTTCCTGATTCTGTGTCGCAGTCGCTTGTTATATTGCTATTGGGCTTAGCATTCTTTTTATTGTTCAAGCAGACTGTTCTGATTGCCAGTTGGTCGAGAAGTTAGTTTATTTGATGACTTTGTCAGTCACTTGTTTAAGTCTAGTCGAGTCGTGAGACATAGTGAACTACTTAGAGCACTTACACACATACACAGTTACTTGTACATATTTGTAATATATTATTAAATGTTAATGTACCAGATGGTACTTAAGAATTATAAATGTGGTATGTGGTTTCAGCACAATAATACTGTAAACGAGAGAAGTGATATTATTTTGATTACTGTGATTAATTTAATTTAATTTAATTTGATAATATACCTCTAGACTTAATAAATTTATTAAATTTTAATTTCTCTAGTTAGTAGCCTACCAGTTGTAATCCTGAAGCACTATTGAATCATACTGAATTCTAATGGATAATTGGACAAGGATACTGACTAACTGTTACGAAAACCCAGTAACAGGCTGGATGCTAGAAGGGCAGTCCTTTCTAGTATTCACTGGAGATCTCTAAGCTTTTAGAATCGCGTTTTTTGTAACAAATGGGGGTCTGTCCGGAAGGCTCTTGATCCAAGGTTTTGGAGAAATTTCCAAATTTGACATACTAGTAACTCTATGATCAAACACATTTGAGTACTTTCCTAATATGAAGACTTTGAGTTTAGTCTTGTACAACCATACCAGGTGGATGTATGTACTTGACTGAGTCTCTTGATCCAAGGAGATGGAAATACTATTGATGAGCTCTAGTTCTAAGACCACCAACACTAAAATTCCTATCAAGATTATAGTTTCCCCCCAAAATCACCTCTTGTATAACTTATTTGGATTTTCCCAAAGAAAAACCCGTTAATTGATACCTGACTTTGTCTGAAAAAGTACTTTAAAAACTTAGACGTTTGGGCGAGACCCAAAATATCTCGGTGTGACTTTATAACAAAAATTTACACCCAAAAACTGTCAGAGCGAAATTTAAAAAGAATATCGTTCCTGCTATCAGAAATTTGATTATGATTCAGATTCAAAAAAGCTAGGGTCACAATTGGAAGTATGCTCTATTTGATGAAAAGAGCAAAAAAGGCAAAAGTGACCTAGGTCTAGTAAGGTATACTCGGTTCTCGCTCACTCCTTCCCTCATGAACATTAGTACAGAGTATAGCTGGTAGTTGACTAAGCCTCATGCAGTACTGTTTTCACACTGTTTTAACTTATCAGAGACCAGTCAGTTCTCTAGGAGGTTGAACGAGGTGTCCGACTAAGGACCGTCCAGCCATTTGATTCCTTACCCTCCATTCCCCCATGGTCCTTTTCTTCGGGAACAGTTTGAGAGGTTTGAACGCCCTTATTTTTGCAGACTGCACAAATAAGGCACAAGGAAATTGACGAAAAAGATTTCCAAGAGAAAATATTCGTCTTGGAAGAAAACAGATTGATAGATCAAAAGACACATTTAATGTGCAAAAGTGCCTCTTGGGTTCCAAAGTTTTTTGAGAGGACTCAGCACCTTTTTTGTGTTTTTGAGAACCAGGCCGGCTATGAACTGGCCACGTCGGGGCATGGGCTACCTTTTTGCACCGTTTTGCAGGAAGAGCTCAATTTGTATGCGCTTTCCTTTGCCAAGTACATTAGTTATGACCTGTAAAAACGAACTATTTAGAGACTTAAAACTTTTTCCCTGTAATTACAACTTGCATTTTGTACGTTACAACGACGAAAAGATCAAACTTGTGTGAGTTTGCTGGAGAAAAAAGTTCATTTGAGGGGTGGTGAGGTTCCCAAATTAACAACTAAGACAGTCTAGTTCAGTTTTTCTACATGAAGAGTTTAACAATGTATGTCTGCGAATTTACAAGAATACTGATCGATCAATACCCGGATATTCGGGAAAATGCGCATTAGAAAAATTTACGAGTTTTTTCCAAAAACTTGATCTAAAACACAGAGAAAAAGGTAACAAAAAATTTCCCTAGAAGTTGGAAACCCAAAAAATCAGTTGCTCATTGCCGGGCCCTGAGTACCTGTTATGTAATTTCTCGTACCTTTACGAAAACCACAATCCTGAATTTTGCTCTGTGGTAGACAGAAATCTGTATCGAGAAAAAGAAAGTTAAATGTACTATTGTAACAGAAAAGGACATGCAAAGGGGGATTGCTTAAAATTAGAAAGAGTTGGAGACAGTCTGTGGCTGGCGCCCCCCCACACAAATCTATCCTCTTTAGAGCACAAAGGGGACCCAAATCCCAGTAATACCCTGTCCTACTGTTTTTGATAATGTTACTCAGAACAGATGACTAGCGTCAGAAAATGTATCTGACGGGGAAAAATTCTTCACGATGATCCTTTCTTTTTTAGAGGAAAAGTAGGATTTGACAATCAATTGACTGAGTAAATTTCTTTCAGAGACACTGGCAGTTATCTCACGTTTTTAAGAGAAGATTATGCCCAAACTGATGATACCTTTGCAAGATAGATGTGTTGTTAGAAGCCCATGGTGGGGGTGTTTTTAAAAATACCTTTGCACAAGTTTCATTTAAAAGCTATTTTAAATGGTTTATTTCCGGTTTGGTATACCGTGGGTATTTCCATCGGTCAGTGGTTTTTTTGATAGGGGATATATCCTTCATGTGGTATATGTAAGGAACCCCTTGTGATGATAAAACAGAAAAATAAATTTTGCCATTGAAGTTGTAGAGGAAACCTATTTTTTTTCCCCTCAGCTCAATTACTAGGCATGTCAAAGATTCAAAACCAACCTTGTCTCCTGTTTGTTTGTGGAGACAAGATTTGGGCCCCTTTAATTGTTGTTTAGTGATGCTCTTGCCCAGGGTCATTAACCCAACTCCCCAGGTCATCAACCTAGTCAAACACTACTGACATTTAAATTTCTAATCCGTGATTTAATCAAGGATCATTTGTTGATCAGTCACTGAAAGACTGAGAGATATAGCATTACTGAAGTGAAGCAAAGGATCTCGATAATTGTTACTATTATAGTAACGGTGTACTGATGGAGAAAAATACATGTAAGTTGTCAGCTGATAGTGTTTCCACCATAGTCAAGCATCTCGTAGTGTTACCAGTTACATTTCGTGAACAAGTCATTGATTTTGCTCACAATAGTCCCATTGGAGGACATTTGGGTGTCGAGAAGACACTCGGTAAACTGGCAAAACATTTTACTTGGCCTAAAATGAAGGAAACAGTAGCTGATCATGTGCGACGTTGCCACGTGTGTCAAGTGACAGGCAAGCCAGCACACACACCTCCACCTACACCTTTCACTGTGTTCATTAGTAGCAAAGCTCAGTTCATCTGGACTAGTGATTGTTCAGACTCGTTCAAAAGGTTGAAGCATCTGCTTTCCTCTGCTCCAGTGTTGAGTCCTAATTTCTATCTTCCTTTTTTTACATATAGAGGCGAGTGATTATGCAGTGGGTGTTGTGCTACTCCAACAGTCAACATCCACTGACATTCTCTATCCTATATGTTACTATTCATCTAAACTTAAACGACACCAGAAAAATTATGCCACTATTGAGAAAGAGGCTCTAGCTCTTGTGGTGTCCTTGGAACATTTTGACGTGTATTTGGGCACTTCCCCATTTAAAATTAACGTTTTTTCAGACCACAATCCACTCACTTATATTAACACTATGAAAAGTAAAAATGCTAGGATCATGAGGTGGGCCCTCAGAATCCAACCTTATTCTATTAGTATAAAACACATAAGTGGTCATTATAATGTAATTGCTGACGCTCTGTCACGTCCTTAATAATTATCAGTTACATTAAATTAACCCTTTGACTGTTTCCGACGTATAAATACGTCTTACGAGCCAATGTTTCTGACGTATTTATACGCACAAATTCTAGCGGCTTCAAATCGCGCGCCAAAGGCCTGGTAGGCCTACACGGGAGAGAATGGGTCTCAGTGGTCGGTGTGCACCCTGTGAAAAAAATCTCGGACCTAGCGGTGCATTGTGGGAACGCCATGTTGTCAGTCCATTTTCACCATGCCTCTCGGTAAGAAGTTCCTCACTCCTCGGCGGATTGGAGGTCTTTTGTTCCCAAGTGATAGCTCTAACAGCGATGAAAATGTCAGTGACAGTGAATTCAAGGGTATTTCAAGTGATTTGTTACCAAAAAAAAGTGCCCAGGATAACGTAAATAGTGACGGAAAAACCCAGATGACCCAAAACCCTTCGACCTCTGGTGCTGTGCCGGCTTGTTCACATTCACCTTCGCCTGTACCAGGACGAAAGAGGAAACTATTTGGTCGTGTACAACACCCTGATGATAGCAGTGATAGTGATAGGATATTATAGTGATTTCAAGGGTCATTGAAAGCAGTTCTAGTGACAGTGAGAGTGAATATTCCCAGTGAAGCGCCAGTATGTACGACGTAGCATGGGGTCTGGAGTGTTTCATATGTTGTTCCAAGGGGAAGGAGAAACTCTGGGAGCACATCCCGTGGCCCAACACCACGACTGATAGTGAAGATGATGAATTGAACGATGGGTATGAAGGTGACAGTGAGGAGGAGGCAGTGGTGGTGATAGTGAGGGTGGCACGGCCCATGTGGCACCATCACCGGGCCACGCAAACTAGCCACGCGGCTGACTCAGCAGAACAACCAGCCTCACCCTACCCCACACTGCCACAACCTGAAACCACCACAACCTGCACAGCCACAACCACAGCCACAACCACGGTACAATATCCAGACCCCCCAGCAGACCGCATCTGGGATTGGCAGGACGGTGACGAGTTTGTTCCCATCCCCATGACTTTGATAAACACAAAGTGGAATAAAGCCATTTTTGTCCACTTGGGAACAATGCAGTGAACTGGACTGCTTTGAGTTATTTTTCGAGAAACCCCTGATGGACATCATTGTCAGGGAAACCAACACATACTGTGATACACCATGGCAAATACAATTCTCTCCCCAAATCACGGCTACACAAGTGGAAGGAGACAACTGTGGCAGAGATGTACCTGTTTTTTGCCACAATAATGCTTATGCCACATGTGTATAAGCACACTGTCACCACATACTGGACAACAGATCGCCTGATTTCAACTCCAGGTTTTAGTGACATTATAGGTTCAATCGTTTCCTGATACTGTTTGCGTATGTTACACTTTTCAGACAAAACCAGGCCTGACAGAAGCGACAGGTTATATAAGATAGAAATGTGTTTATGTACCTGAAAAAAAAAGTGCTGCATGTATTTTTATCCCTTCAGGAAGCTTGTTAAATTTATGAGTCCTTGATTTTATTCAAAGGAAGACTCTCATTCAAGCAATATATTTCCAAGCAAGAGGAAACGCTTTGGTATAAAGCTATTTGTACTGTGTGAAATTTCAGAAGTGGTCTTGTTTTAGATATTATTGTGTTTCACTGCAGTAATACTTTGAAGATACCATGAAGTTATTGGGTATCTCTGGGGATGTGGTTCGAACAATGATGGAACCATATCTTGGTAAGGGGCATATGTTATTTACTGATAACTGGTACACAAGCCCCTACTCAGTGATTTCTTGCGAGTGAACTTGACAGACGTGTGTGGCACAGTGCGTGGTAATCGCAAACATATGCCAAGGTTCGACGCTGGCCAAATCGCAGAGGTGAGGTGCAAGCCTTTGCTGCCAATGACATCATGGCATTTCGGGGGCATGAAAAAACGTGATGTCACATTGTTGACATTCCCGTTCACACAAACGAAATGGTACCCAGTGGCAGGGACAACAGAGAGACCAATGAACCCATTCTAAAGCCTGCAGCTGTCATGGAAATACAACCTCAAAATGCGCTTAGTGGACAAATGTGACATGCAGATTGGGTTTGCAGACTGTGTACGCAAGAGTTATAAGTGGTATATCAAACTTTTTTTCCATCTTGTTGATATCTCTATGCTAAAGCTTTATAACATATACAATTTTAAGACCAACAAAAACACCAAAATAAGGTGAATTTTGCCTGTCAGTAATCAGACAAATAATTGCAAAGTACAAAGGAGCAACTCCTGCAATAGACCAGCGCCCACAGACGTCATCTCGTTTGAGGCCTGGGGATCACTACCCCATACAACTGCCTCCTACTACTGCCAAGAAAAAAGCTCAGAAGAGGTGTTATTTATGTATGCCTCCACCAAAAAAGCCCACAAACACGCAGAGACACTCGTTTATGTTGAGGAGTGTGAAGTGCCCCTCTGCATATACCCCTGTTTCAAAGAGTTCCACAAGCTGCAGCAGTTCTAGGAACGTGGTTATGACTGTACATATGTTTTATATATTATGGAACAATAGTAATAAACATTGTTTTGTATTGTTTGTTTTGTGTAAACAAAGTGTATACACAAACTATTTGTGATAAAGTTTGTTCTGTTATTGTGTTGTAAATAATTGAGTGTATATTTGAAAAAATGCACACTACATTGGTCTCACAGGCCACATAAGTTACCTGGAAAAGAAAAAATATTGAAAAATGCAAGAAACCTTTGAATTAGAGTAAATAAAAGAATACCGGGCGGGCGGCAGTCGCCGCTGTTGCCATACGCACGTCGATTTCTGCAAACTTTGCGGCTCTATATCTCGGTAAGTACTGATGGCAAAAATTTTTTTTTAGGCTTAAAACACTAGTAAAAATATTCCTAACATTTTCATAAGAAAAAATAATTTTTTTTTTTTTCGAATATTTGGCGACATAGAATGACAGTTTCAGACAGGGCCCTGAAACAGTCAAAGGGTTAACGTAATTTTATGCCCAAATACCTTTTGTTACTTGCTATGTCAAATTCAGTACAGTAACTTAATCCCTCCAGCCCATATTAACTATGTATACTCATGTCTAATTATTATATTTATATATTCACAGTAGTGATGTGTATGAGGAGGAGACATAAGCTGAGTGATGAGTGGGTAGTGTCGTGTGGGCGATGTTACTGCTTGGCGGAACACTGTCCTGCCGCAGACCCCCCCCCCTCACTACACACCTTAAGCTGTTTCATACTCAGATGTCCTTACTGCATAGCATTCCACAACCACTACTTAAGAGTGGAATGCTGTCTCCTGTCTATAGCACAAGACTATTATGCTTGTCTACGCTATCCTGTCTCTACACTGATGTACATAACCACGAGTATGCAGAGATACAATACTGTGTACTGCCCTAGTACTAGGGGCATATCCTAGTGACAGATGCTGTGAAATTATAGAGGTGCTTGGCACAAGGGTGACTCTGATTAATGTTTATATTATATTGTTAGTAATGTAACCTGAGTAATCAGTAATGTGAAAGACATTAATGTAAATCCTAGTGCGACCGTTTGTCGTGTTGGGGGGGGGGTGTTGCAACCCCTGAATGGGTTGCAATGATTAATAAGTATATATATATAATTATTACCTTTTCATATAATTTTATATTGCTTATATTTGCGATAATAGCTAGATTGTAAATGTACTGCTTTATATTGTTATTTGACTTAGCTTCCTTTGGTTAGGTAGGATGTAACATATTATGTGCTCAGTTCAAGTCTTGATTGTCTAACTACTGTAATTATCGCTCTTTGCTCGTTATTCTGCCGGCTTCTGTTGCTGGGCAGTACTGTCCACGGAGCTATCACGTGATCGAGGGGGGGGGGTCCTCACCTCGCCTGAAGTATTCAGTCTGGTCTAGACTCGCTGGGTGGTTGGACGTATTCCAGACAAAGAGCCTAAATCTCCCTTATAGGCCCTTGTTGGAAGATCGTCTCTTGTCTCATTATTGTTAGTTCTGGAGACTGTTCACAGAACACTGTATAGACTTAGTGATTTTCGACGTTGTACTGAGGTTGTGTGTCTCAAAGACACTCTGAACAACTCATGTCC
This sequence comes from Cherax quadricarinatus, assembly GCF_026875155.1. Lineage (NCBI taxonomy): Eukaryota > Metazoa > Arthropoda > Malacostraca > Decapoda > Parastacidae > Cherax > Cherax quadricarinatus. The sequence continues at coordinate 4,179,997 of NC_069402.1, read as the reverse complement.
TGAGCTGTAGCTTCTGATCTAACTTGTACTGGTATCTGTGAATATAACGACAGGGAATTCTATAGTGAAGGGTGAACTTAGATTCAGTATATGGGAGTTGTGTGACTTTTGTGGAGGATCTGATGATGGTCCCTACTTATGTCGTTATATTATCACCTTGTTCCCTGATTCTGTGTCGCAGTCGCTTTTGATTACTATTGGCTTAGGCATTCTTTTTTATTGTTCAAGCATACTGTTTTTCTGATTGCCAGTTGTCGAGAAGTCAGTTTATATGATGAACGTTGTCAGTCACCTTGTATAAGTCTAGTCGAGGTCGTGAGACATAGATGAACTACTTTAGAGCAATTTACACACATATCACACCCCCCACACCACCACTTTTACATATTTGTAAAATCTTATTAAATGTTTAGTACCAGAGAGCGTACTTAAGAATTATAAATGTTGGTATGTGCTTTACAGCACAATAATACTGTAAACGAGAGAAGTGGATATATTATGATTTTCTGTGATTAATTTAATTTAATTTAATATTGATAATATACCCTCTAGACTATAAATATTATTAAATTTTAATTTCTCTATTATACCTACCAGTTGTCAATCCTAAGCACTATGAATCAAACAGAAATCATAATGGATAATGGCAAGGATACTGACTAATGTGTTACGAAAACCCAGTAACAACAGGCTGGATGCTAAGAAAGGGCAGTCCTTTCTAGTATTCACTGGACGATCTCAAAGCTTTTAAGAATCGCATTTTTTGTAACAAGCACATAATGATGCTATATACAAATGCTTGACTAATATACACACCATCAATGAAAATGAATATCCCTGGGCTCTTTATCGAACCTAAGATAAGCGTTTTGGAGACACAGATGATCACAATCTCTTGCACCTCAAACCGAATCATTCGCATAAGAGGACATTCTTCTTGACTACCTATAATCCCCTCTTAACACAGACACCAGTATGTAAACATGCAAATGGAGTCCACTCCGCAATCCACCTGTAGCAGTAGAAGTACCCAAGTAATGTGCCTAGGCCCACACCCTTCTCATCTACATCAATGATCTCCCCAATGCATCCCACCTTCATTTCTACACCAGTTTCTAATTACGCAGATGACACTACATATGTTTACTCCCTTCAGAACCCAGCTGTGCTGGCAACATTGTAAACAATGAACTGCTAAAGATATATACTTGGATGATGACCAACAAACTCACTCTGAACACAGACAAAACAAACCTCATGCTGTTTGGCACCAGAGCATCAAATATCAGACAAAATATACTTCATGCTGGTTTGCAACAAGAGTCCTCAAATATTTCAACTCAACATAGCTGTCTTAAAAGGTCCCCGATATCAAGACACATGGAGGGCAAATTTCTAGGTCTTCTTCTTGACTGAAATCTTAAATTTGCATGTCCCATACCCATCACATACCAAGAAAATTTCCAATAATAGTAACCCTTTCCAAATACACTATAGGTTACCACAGATGACTTCTCCTTATTACCCTGTACCACTCTACTATCTATCCTTACCTCAACCTATGGTATTGTGCCATGGCTCAACCACACTGCCCAACCAACCACCTTAGACCCTTAATAAACCAACAAAGAGCAGCTGTTGCGGGTGATAACCACCCTAGGGCTAGATAGCACACCCACCACTTTTCAAAAGACTCAACTTGCTAATATATAAGACATACACTTCTTATTATGTGCCTACTACACATACAGATCTTCCACTGTAAACCCTCCCCTAACACTACTCCACGATAGTTACAACGAATGTACAGTTCACAATACAAGGCATAAGGCACTTTTCAACATCCCACGAGTAAGTCTCTCACTATTCATGAATGTTATGCACCTAAAAGTGCTGAAGATCTGGAACTCAACTACCGGAACAGGTTCAAGAATCCCCAGACAGATTATAAATTACACTTCTCTGAATATCATCTTATCTCACAATATTAACCAAATCAACCAGAACATCTACTGACTAGTTTTATCATGTGACCACCTTGGCTTTTATTTCTGCCATTTTCCATAAATTAATTACCACACCTGCTACCATTCCATTGTAAATTAGATTGTACTAAGTATACATATCGAATTATTAACCCCTTTCAGGTCCAAGGACCAAATCTGGAGTCACGCGACCAGTGTCCAAATTTCAAAAAAAAAATTTGTTATTTTTTCCTTATGAAATCGTAGAGGAATCTTTTTGTGAAGAATAAAACAAAAGTCCGAAATTTTGGTGGAAAAATGGACGAAATATGCCGCACACCACAGCGAATTTGATTGTGTCAGCGTATTTACGAATCGCGATTTTGCCGACTTTGACTCCCATTTTAGGCCAATTACATTATTCCTATCAACCAAATTCTTAAGCGATTCAACTAGTATAAGTTCTTCTATACTATCGTTGAGCACAAGAAATCCGCCAAGTTCAACTGTTTCAACTACAAAATAAAGTGATCGGAAATTGTTAATTTGGCCAAATTTAACACAAAGTTCAAAAATATTCCCCAATTTCAAAATAGGGTCCGAATGAACAATGTAGGCATTCCTGGTCAGTTGGTTGTGTGGTGTTTTTTTGGTTTGTCTTGGGGGGTAATTGGCTTCTAAAACTAACATTTCCTCTGTTCATTAGTTATGTTTTGAGGGCTTTACAATATAAATTCCATTTTGATTTTTATTCAGCACATAATGAATTTTTATTCACACCAAAAAAATAGAAGATTACTGTTAGCAATACTGTAATAATTGTATAAATATCCTCACCATATTGTGAATGTATTTAGACCCAACAGCTGGTGTATTAGACCGTGTGAGTCGTTTGTTACTCTTGATATCGGCAAAAATTAAACATTTCTGCTACTTTAGAGCTCAGTTTCAACAAGCCATTTTCCAGTGCTAAAACCATTCAAAATCATCGGCTATTTCTGTAATTATGTCTTCCATTTCTATCAACATGAGACCCAAGAAATCGCAAATACAACTATAAAAAACATAACGAAAAACAGCTGCAAAGTTGCTGTTTTAATCGAAAAAACATGATTTCATTTTTTTTTTCTGATTATACACAGTGTGCTGAGGAGCTGTTTTACGGGGTGCACACATACCATACATAGATGTATTCTCCATATCTAGGCCCAAATGTACCACTCACATTATCAGAGTGAGCTGAGCTCATGGCGTAGATCTACGGTTTGGACCAGAACGTACAGAAGCCGTAGATCTACGGTGAACGGACCCTGAACGGGTTAAGGTTCCCAGAACGATTGTAAACAGCTATCCACTATGCCATGTTTAAAGTTTTAAGTATAATTACTATGTAACTATTAATCTTATCCCGTTTTAATTAGTTTCTTGTATTAAGGATTAGTTTTTGCCCGGTGAATGCCTGTGCATGTAATGGCTATCTTTGTACTAGCTAATCAAATTGTAATTGCACATTGTAATCTTTACAAAGAAATAAACCTTAATATTATTATTATTCTAAGGTTGGTTTATAAATGACTCATCCACTGCAAAGACACGGAATAAGTAATTTTTGGTAATGGGTTCTAGAAATAGTGCTGAGTATCATGTTGTAGTCAGTGAGTAACTCTGGAACCTAGTTAACAACTGATCTTTCTAGAGCTGAATGTGCTAACTCAAGCCTGAGAATCCGTGTAACACTCAAGGGCCTAAAACATGTTTATTTAGAATTATTAGTAAGGCGTTTTGGATAGAGTACCCGCACCAGAGAACTAGTTAAAAAAAAGTTGCAGCTACGTGGACATTTGGGAAAAGTAAGCTGTCATGGATCGCGTCAAGGCTCACTAATAGAGGGCAAGAGATGCTTAAATGGGGTTAAATCCAGGGGGATCTGTAACAAGTGGCGTACCACAGTGATCAGTTAGGCCCGTTGTTGTTTATAATATATATCAAAGACCCTTGTATTAGGGAATTACTAGTGATATAGCAAATTCGCCGATGACACAAAGATGGTAGGATAAACTTGATTTTCAAACGTAGATGTTAGGGAACTTCAGGAGGATTTAACAAAACTAATTCTTGGTCAGAAAAGTCAGATGCAGTTCAAATGTGGATAAATGGCAAAGTTCTGAACCCGGATTGATCCATAAAACCCTAGACTTAAAGTTAAAAAATGTAACTTAGCCATAGCACAGATTGCAAAAAGAGACTTGGGGTTATGGTAACAGCACCCTTAAACCAAGACAGCAATCCTAAGCAACGTAATAAGGCAAATAGATTATTGTGGAATTTCTATCAAGAAGTGGTAAGCAACAGAAGTCCAGCGGTTTATACCTGCAGCTTTAAATTACATCATAGTAAGGTCCTCATCCTAGATTATGCAGCTCAGTTCAGGTCTCCGAATATTACAGAAATGGACATACATTCATTAAAAACCATTCAGCGTAGAATGACTAAAGAATACATTGCATTAGAAATCATACCATATGAAGAAAGATTGAAGACCATTAAAATTACATTTCACTTGTTAGAAGAACAAGAATGAGGGGCGACCTGATGAAGTTGCATAAGTGGAAATATGGGTATTATAAAGTGGTATATTAATAAGGTCTTGAGGATATCTCTCCAAGAGAGAACCCGCAGTATCGGATTTAAAATTAAAGACAAATTTAGATTTAGAAAGGATATAGGAAAGGTATTGGTTTGGAATAAGGTAGTTGACGAATGGAACAGTCTACCTAGATAGGTTTATTGAGGCAAGGACTCTTGGTTAGTTTCAAAATTTAGGTTGGATAAAAAATGAGTGATAGGGTTTGGATTTAAGTGGGACATGCAAATGAGAGGATAGAGTTAGGAAAAGATAACACATATGCAGTATAATGTGATACTTTATTGACAACGTTTCTCCCACACAATGGGCTTTTTCAAGTCACAAAACAAATCTACCTGGGGTGGAAGGTAACGCAAGTATTTATAGTTGGGTTCAGAATGTTGAGGTCAGGTGGTAGAATGCTGCATCTGAGTCAACATTCTGAACCTGACTATAAAATATCGCGTACATTCCACACCCCGGAATCCTGTTTGTGACTTGAAAAAGCCCAATGTGTTGGTGAACGTTGTCAATAAAGGATCACATCATACTGCATATTGTTTATATTTCCTTTGAGGTCGGTATTTTATACCATTTATTTCCACAGTGATTAGAGTTATCAAGCTTATTTCTTGGTCGCAATGAAAACTGGGTTGGGGCAAATGTTGTTAGGGGTTGGACAGTAAAGGGACTTGCCTAGTATGGGCCAACAGCCTGCTAGCAGTGATCCTCTTTCTTATGTTCTAAAATTTTTGTTTTGTTTTGTCCAACTTCAATGAAATTTTATACTGTTATTTAACCAGCTCTTTGCAACTACACATGTGTTTGTATTGACTCATGTTGCAAAATTGCAAGATATTTGCCAGAATTGTATAACTCATGAAAAACCCTCCCCTTGCCCTACCAATTGGTAAGATATACAATGTTCTAGTGAACATCAGATAAAGATAAAGAGCTAGATAAATCTTAATTTCATTTTTTTGTGAGAAATGTCAATAGATTGCATTATAAAAAATGTTGAAATTGTGTTTTTTTTTTTTAAGGACGTTTTGGAGACATAAATTTTAAATAAAAACAAAATGGTAAACATATTGGCAAATCCACCCCTGAAAATGAATAGAACCATTATTCCCAATAATGTGTGGAAAAACCATGAACACTCCTATTATTACTCGTCACAAAAACTGAAAGCAAATGTCAATAACTTACAACTGAATTATTCATATTTTTGTTTTCTATAAAACTCTATGGATAACGGCGTGCCAAATCGGCGTGTTGCAAACCCCTTTCCTGTTGACAGCTCATCAGGCTACGAGTCACCACACCTGGCACTCTTCACTTTATCCTCACAGAAGTTGTCCGATGGTGAGCATTCAGAATGAAACAATCATAATCGCAATTTTTAGAGTAAAAACAAAAAACACTAATTACCAACATGTCCTCTGAATGACAGCATAAACCAAAAAAAAATTAAATTTTGGAAAAAAACCACTATAAAAATGATAAAACAAGCTGATTGCATCAACATGAGTTGCCCAGAATTAATGCACTACTTTTTGCTAAAAAAGACATTGCTTTCCATATATTTCTTAGTTTTCAATTATGTTGGTCCTTCAATACAAAAAACCGAGCGAGCCCCTCAAAGCTCGGTTAATGAAAATTTAAAAAATTGTACCTGAAGGCAGAAATTCTGAGAGGAGACAATTTCTTTCACTATACAAACATTATTTAATGAATATTTTCAACAAAAAATACTAAACAATGGGATTTCACTTCTTTCCATCAATGATGCAATAGTTTTTTTTTTTTTCTTTCAGATGCAGTCGTAACATTAAGTAAGAGCTATTCCCACAAGCAGTACATATAACCCTTTCAGGGTCCGTGCCGTAGATGACTACGGCTTTTACATTGAGATCCAAACCGTAATCTACCCCTGAGCCAGCTACTCTGAAAAGCAGTGAGTGGAAAAATTTGGGCCTAATATGAGAGAATACTTATTTGGTTGTGTGCACCAATAAAACAAATCCTTCAGCACCAGTTAAAATGAGAAAAAACCGAGACTGATTTTCGTTTAAAAAACGTGATTTTGCAGTGTTTTTTTGTTGTTTTTTAAAATTTGTTTTTGGTTTTCTTGGTCTCATTTGATAGAATGGAAACAATTACAGAAATGGAGATGTTTTTGATTGGTTTTAGCACGGAAAAATGGCTAAACTAGCTCAAAGAGCAGAAATTTTAAAATTTTTTGCCGTTTTTAAGGAAAACAAACGACCCCCAAAACGTCTAATACACGCCATTTGGGGGGTTAATATATTCACAAATATGGTGTGATATTTATACAATTATTACAGTAGCTAACGTATACTTCTTTTTTTTGGGTTGAAAAAAAAATTTCATATGTTTTAAAATGGCCAAATACCTTTTTCCGTCTTTATTTTGTAGTTGAAACAGTTGACTTGGTGATTTCTTGTGCTCAATCGATAGAAGTAATAATAGTGAAATAGCTAAGAATTTGGTCGACTGGAATAATGTAATTGGCCTAAAATGGGAGTCAAAGTCGGCAAAATCGCTGATTCGTAAATATCGCTGACACATCAAAATTCGCGAGAGCATAATTTCGCCACTTTTCCATCAAATTTCGTACTGTTTTGTTTTATTACCTTCAGAAAAAGATTCTCTACCATTTCATAAGAAAAAATAACAAATTTTTTTTTTTTTAAATTCTTGGACCCTGGTGCGCACTTTGAAATTTGGCCTCTGGACCCTGAAAGAGTTAAATTGGCTTCTGCTCTGATAGTCCATGTTGTTCACTAAAAGCCTCTAGTCTACTGCAGGCTACAGGATCAGGACCAAGGTGGCATAATCTGTGCCTTTAATCAGGTATGTTGTTTTATTATTCTCTGCTTCAGAATAGTCATGAATGACCAGTTGAAGTGTATATGTATCCTGTCTATTCAATTCCTTTGACAAAATTAGCACTATCATCCGTGCTATCAAATGAATGGTAGAAGCTGGTATGTTGAATTCATTCACTGTTTCTTGAATAATCTCCATGATATGTGCTGCTGTGAGAGATCCAGGTAATGGCATCAACTCAAGGATATTAGTTTTCTGAACAGTCTTTGCTGAGGTAATGTCCAGTCAAACTTATAAAGATGTGTGTACAGAGTGTATAGAGAACCTTTACTGCACATATAAGTTCTATCAAACACTTTAACTACTGGGAATGCTTGGAAGCACTCGACTTGTACTCACTGGAATGCAGGCGAGAGAGATGTATCATAATCTACACTTGGAAAATCCTAGAAGGAATGGTCCCAAATCTGCACACAGAAATCACTCCCTATGAAAGTAAAAGACTGGGCAGGCAGTGCAAAGTACCCCCAATGAAAAGTAGGGGCACCATTAGTACACTAAGAGAAAACACCATAAGTGTCCAGGGCCCAAGACTGTTCAACAGCTTCTCACCATGCATAAGGAGAATTACGAATAGGCTCCTGGTTGCCTTCAAGAGGGAGCTGGACAGATATTTATTAACCCTTTCAGGGTTTCCGGCGTACTAGTATGGCTTACGCACCAGGGTTATTGACGTACTAGTACGCCTAAATTCTAGCGCCTTCAAATCTACCAAGAGAAAGCTGGTAGACCTACATATGAAAGAATGGGTCTATGTGGTCAGTGTGTACAGTATAAAAAAAATCCTGCAGCACACAGTGCATACTGAGAAAAAAAAACTTTGACCGTGTTTTTTATTTAAAACAGCGACTTTGCACTGTATTTTCGCATGGTATTTATGGCTGTATTCTAGTTTTCCTGGTCTCATTTTATAGAATGGAAGACATATTACAGAAATTGGGATGATTTTGATTGGTTTCATAATGAAAAGTCCCTTGAAATTGAGCTCAAAGTAGCAGAAATGTTCGATTTTTGCCAAAGTTCGAAAGTAAACAAATCTTGCCGCGCATCCAATACAAGTCAACTGGTGAGTCTAATATTCTTTTACAAGTGAGCTGATATTACTTATACCATTTATACACTAATGCAGTAGTCTGCATAACAGTAAATCTTCTATATTTTGTGAGAATAAAAATTCAAAGTGGAAAGCAAAAGAAATGTAAGAGGGGCCTGGGGACATGACTAATGAACAGAGAAAATGTTATTTTAGTGCCAGGAATGTCTGTCTTGTTTATTCTGGACCCTATTTGGAAATTGGCATCTTTTGAAATTTGTGTGAAATTGGCAAAATTGCTAATTTCTGACCACTTTATTGGATAGTTGAAATAGGTAAATGGGTAGTTTCTTGTACTCATTCGATAGAAAAAAATGGAGTTCTAGCGAAATAGCTATGTTTTTTGTCGACTAGTACATTAGAATTGGCCGAAAATAGGGCTCAAAATGGGTGAAATCACTGATGCGTAAACATCGCCGAGACCCCTAACTTCGTGAGAGCATAATTCCGTAAGTTTTCCATCAAATTTCATACTTTTGGCGTCATTATGATTGGGAAAAGATTCTCTATCTTTTCATAAGAAACAATAATTTTTTGTTTTCCAAAAAATTTTTGAACCCCGAGAACAATTTAGGAGAGGCCCAC
>NC_069402.1:4143530-4170316 GCF_026875155.1 Cherax quadricarinatus | reverse complement strand
CATTGGTGGTACAGTACCTGTCCGAGTGCCGTGCACACACAAAGCCTCCCACACACATTCTGAGGCAGTGTCGCTTTGTTTCTCGGTGAGTGAACATTATCTTGCAAGGCCATAGGAAACATTTTGTAATAATTCATTGCTTTTGCACTTGTTTATTCTGTGTGACTGCTAAATAAGCCACCATGGGCCCAAAGAAAGCTGCTAGTGCCAGTCCATTGATAAAGAAGGTGAGAAACATGATAGAATTCAAGAAAAATCTCGTGCAAAGTACCAAAGGGGAGGAGGAAGAGAGTTGGGAGAATGTGCCTTCTTCAGTGATTCAGTGATTCTACGATATATACAGTACTAAAGCAGCAGGAGTTGATAAAGGCTATAGCGCCAGCCAGCATTTAAGTGTAGCATTAACAGTGTAGCAAGTAAGTTAATCTATTAAGTGATATAAAAAGGACAACATGAAACTGACTCCTCCAATGTTATTGGAGGTATATAGGGCTACTGACAAACATACGCTGCCCTGCCTATCTTCCACCACTCTAAACCAATGCCAGCATCTCCAAGGTACAGTAAGTGTAAATATTTCTTACATAAATAACTCGCACATAGAAGAGAGGAGCTTACGACAAAGTCACACTAATGAAAAGGAGAGAGTGAGGGGTAAATATAGGCAGGAGGTGGTAGTAGTAATAGTAGTAGTGGAGGTAGAAGGTAGTAGTAGTAGTGGGGAAGGTAGTACGAAGGAGGAGGAGGAGCCAGTCAAATACTAAGAAAGAGGAGCACTGCAAAGGAGCTAGGTGCCCTCTGTGGGCACCTAGCTCCCTAAACCAATGACAGCATCTCCTCCAAGGTACAGTAAGTGTAAATATTTCTTATTTATAAAGTGTAAATATTTCTTATTTATAAATTGTAAATCTTTCTTATTTATAAATTACATGCATTGTTTGTGTGAATAGTGTTGGTGGCTTCTGCTGCCACCTCCACTGCCACTAATATGTACGGCTTCTCTCAGTGACCTTTATAAACCCAACAACACCACCACCACCACCACCACTTACTCCTCACATACATAATGACATATTTTATTCATTCTAGAGTATATATCATGTTTTGCGTTATTAATATTGTTTATGTCATATTAGATGAATTGTGATGGATAAATAAGCCATGGAGTTGATAATAGCATCATATGTAAACATTTTGTCCTGTCTCCAAACAATAAACTCGCCTTCCTCTCTTCTCCCCGCTGTTTTGCATATGCCACTAAGACTCTTCAATAAAGGTAAAAGTGATTTAAATATTCATTTATTCATTTCATTAGTAATTTTATTTAGTTCTCATTATTTTGTGTATGTAAAATTAGAAATTTTTTTAAAAAAAAATGTTTTTTTTTTTTTAATATGGGTGTCTGAAAGGGATTAATTTGGGATTTACTTTAATTTTCTTTTGGGGAAATTTTTTTTTGGGTTTTTTTGGCCATTTTGGTTTTGGCCCAACCCTTCGGAACGATTACTGTGTAACCCGAGGTTCACTGTACCTCATTATTTTTAAAGGTTACTTTATACATATATTCACACACAGACACACCGGGATTTACTGGGGGATTCCAGGGTAAACACCCCCAAAAGCCTGGTCCATGATGGGCCCCCTGGTGGATCGGGCTCTTCACCGGCTGTTATCTGGCCGCACGCTGATGCGCACACCGACTTTAAAAAAAAACCCTTTCGGGTCGAGAGGCCCCCCTTTTAAATTTTTTGGGGGTAAAAAATTTTTTGGGAAAAACAAAAAATTTTTGTTTTTTATGAAAAGAAGAAAATCTTTTCCCCAATCTTAATGACGCCAAAAGTATGAAATTTGAGGGAAAAATTTAGGGAATTAGCCTCACAAATTTTAGGGGTCCGGCATTTTTTACGCATCAGTGATTTCCCCCTTTTTGACCCTATTTTGGGGCCAATTCTAATGACTATCGAAAAAAAACAAGTATTTCGCTAGAACTCCATTTTTTTCTATCGAAGAGTACAAAAAACTCCCCATTTACCTATTTAACTATCAATAAGTGGTCAAAAAATTAGAAATTTTTGCCAATTTAAACACAAATTTAAAAGATCCAATTTCCAAAATAGGGTCCGAATAAACAAACAAAATTTCCTGGCACTAAATAACATTTTCTCTGTTCATTTTTCATGCCCCCAGGCCCCTTACATTTCTTTTGCTTTCCCCCTTTGAATTTTTATTTCACAAAATATAGAAGATTTACTGTTATGCAACTACTGCTTTTTGTATAATGGGTTTAAAAATTAGCTCATTTTAAAAGAATTTAGATCACCCGTTGACTTGTATTTGGTTTCGCGGCAAAATTTGTTTCTTTTGAACTTTTGGGAAAAAAGAACATTTCTGCTACTTTGGCTCAAAATTTTAAGGGGGCTTTTTCATTTGAAAAAAATCAAAAACTCCCCAATTTCGTAATATGTCTTCCATTCTATAAAATGGACCAGGAAAACTAGAAAACAGCCTAAAAACCATGCGAAAAACAGTGCAAAGTCGCTGTTTTAAAAAAAAAACACGGTCAAAGTTTTTTTTTTTCAGTTCACTGTGGCTGCAGGATTTTTTTTATACGTACCACTGACCACAAACCCTTTTTTCTAGTAGGTTTACCGTTTTCCCTTGGTAGATTGAAGGCGGAAATTTTGGGCTGTCGTCAAAAACCCTGGGCGGGAAAAAACCTACTAGTACGCCGGAAACCCTAAAGGGTAATAAATATCTGTCCAGCTCCCTCTTGAAGGCAACCAGGGGCCTAAATTTGTAAAATTTCCCTTTTCTGGGGAGAACTGTTTAACATCTTGGGCCCTGGCCTTTTTGGTGTTTTCTTTAGTGTATAATGGGGCCCCTATTTTATTGGGGGTACTTTGCACTGCCTCCCAGTTTTTACTTTCATGGGGGTGTTTCTGTGTGCAGATTTGGGGGCCATTTCCCTTTTAGGGGTTTTCCAAGTGTAGATTAGATACTCTCTCTCGCCTGCTTTGTATACAAGTCGGTGCTTCCCAAGCATTCCCAGTAGTTAAAGTGTTTGATAGAACTTATATGTGCAGTAAAGGTTCTCTATACACTCTGTTTACACATCTTTATAGTTTGACTGGACATTACCTCAGCAAAGACTGTTCAGAAAACTAATACCCTTTGGGAGTTGATGCCATTACCTGGATCTCTCACAGCAGCACATATCATGGAGATTATTCAAGAAACAGTGAATGAATTCAACTACAGCTTCTACCATTCATTTGATAGCACGGATGATAGTGCTAATTTGTCAAAGGAATTGAATAGACAGGATACATATACACTTCAACTGGTCATTCATGACTATTCTGAAGCAGAGAATAATAAAACAACATACCTGTTTAAAAGGCACAGATTATGCCACCTTGGTCCTGATCCTGTAGCCTGCAGTAGACTAGGGGCTTTTAGTGAACAACATGGACTTTTCAGAGCAGAAGCCAATTTAACTCTTTCAGGGTCCAGAGGCCAAATTTAAAAGGGTGCGCACCAGGGTCCAAAGAATTTAAAAAAAAAAAAATTTGTTATTTTTTCTTATGAAATGGTAGAGAATCTTTTTCTGAAGGTAATAAAACAAAACAGTACGAAATTTGATGGAAAAGTGGCGAAATTATGCTCTCGCGAATTTTGATGTGTCAGCGATATTTACGAATCAGCGATTTTGCCGACTTTGACTCCCATTTTAGGCCAATTACATTATTCCAGTCGACCAAATTCTTAGCTATTTCACTATTATTACTTCTATCGATTGAGCACAAGAAATCACCAAGTCAACTGTTTCAACTACAAAATAAAGTGATCGGAAATTGGTAATTTGGCCAATTTAACACATAATGAATTTTTATTCAAACCAAAAAATAGAAGATATACTGTTATGCAATACTGTAATAATTGTATAAATATCATCACCATATTTGTGAATGCATATTAGACCCACCAGCTGGCGTGTATTAGACGTGTGAGGTCGTTTGTTTACTCTTAAACATCGGCAAAAATTTAACATTTCTGCTGCTTTGAGCTCAGTTTCAAGCCATTTCCAGTGCTAAAACCAATCAAAATCATCTCCATTTCTGTAATATGTCTTCCATTCTATCAAATGAGACCAAGAAATCACAAATACAATTATAAAAAACATACAAAAAAACACTGCAAAGTCACTGTTTTAATCGAAAATCATGGTCTCGGTTTTTTCTCTCATTATACACTGTGTGCTGAAGGATTTGTTTTATGTGGTGCACACATACCACATAGATGTATTCTCTCATATCTAGGCCCAAATTTACCACTCACTGCTTATCAGAGTGAGCTGAGCTCATGGCGTAGATCTACGGTTTGGATCCTCAATGTAAAGCCGTAGATCTACGGCACGGACCCTGAAAGGGTTAAAATGTACTTGCTTGTGGGAATAGCACTTACTTAATGTTAGACTGCATCTGAAAGAAAAAAAAAAAACTATTGCATCATTTGATGGAAAGAAGTGAAATCCCATTGTTTAGTATTTTTTGTTGAAATATTTCATAAAATAACTGTATGTCATAGTGAAAGAAATTGTCTCCTCTCAGAAATTCTGCCTCAGGTACAATTTTTTTAAACTTTTCATTAACGAAGCTTTGAGGGGCTCGCTCGGTTTTTGTGAAGACCAACATAATTGAAACTAAAAAATTATGGAAAGCAATGTTTTCTTAGCAAAAAGTAGTGCATAATTCTGGCAACATGTTGATGCAATCAGCTTGTTTCTATCATATTTCTAAGTATGTTTTTTTCCAAAAATTTAATTTTTTTGTTTTTGCTGTCATCAAGAGGACATGTTGGTAATTAGTGTTTTTTTGTTTTTACTCTAAAAATTGCGATTATGATTGTTTCATTCTGAATGCTCAACATGGCAACTTCTGTGAGGACTAAAGTGAAGAGTGCAGAGTGTTGTGACTCAGTAGCCTGAGAGCTGTCAACAGGAAAGGGGTTTGCAACACGCTCAGATTTGGCACGCCGTATCCATAGAGTTTTATAGAAAACAAAAATATGAATAACTCAGTAGTAAGTTATTGACATTTGCTTTCAGTTTTTGTGAAGAGTAATAATAGGAGTGTCATGGTTTTTTCACACATTATTGAGGAATAATGGTTCTATTCAATTTCAGGGTGGATTTGCAATATGTTTTACCATTTTGTTTTTATTAAATTTTATTCTCCCAAAAAGCTCCTTAAAAAAAAAAAAACACAAATTTCAACATTTTTTATAATGCAATCTATTGACATTTCTCACAAAAAACTGAAATTAAGATTATCTAGCTCTTTATCTTTCATCTGATGTTCACTAGAACATTGTATATCTTACCAATTTTGTAGGGCAGGGAGGGTTTTCATGAGATATACAATTCTGCAATATCTTGCAATTTTGCAACATGAGTCAATACAAACACACTGTGTAGGTTGCAAAGAGCTGGTTAAATCACAGTATAAAATTTCATTGAAGTTGGACCAAAACAAAACAAAAATTTTAGAACATAAGAAAGGAGGATCACTGCAGCAGGCCTGTTGGCCCATACTAGGCAAGTCCTTTACAGTCCATCCCACTAACAAACATTTGCCCAACCAGTTTTCAATGCTACCCAAGAAATAAGCTCTGATAACTCTATCCACTGTGGAAATAAATGGTATAAAATACCGACACAATGGAAATATAAACACATATGCAGTATGATGTGATCCTTTATTGACAACGTTTCACCAACACAATGGGCTTTTTCAAGTCACAAACAGATCTACCTGGGGTGGAAGGTACGCGAATATTTATAGTCAGGTTCAGAATGTTGAATCAGATGCAGCATTCTCCACCTGACCTCAACATTCTGAACCCAACTATAAATACTTGCGTACCTTCCACCCCAGGTAGATTTGTTTGTGACTTGAAAAAGCCCATTGTGTGGGAGAAACGTTGTCAATAAAGGATCACATTATACTGCATATGTGTTTATATTTCCAACTCTATCCACTCATTTGCAAGTCCCACTTAAATCCAACCCCTCTCACTCATATATTTATCCAACCTAAATTTGAAACTACCCAGAGTCCTAGCCTCAATAACCCAACTAGGTAGACTGTTCCACTCGTCAACTACCCTATTTCCAAACCAATACTTTCCTATATCCTTTCTAAATCTAAATTTGTCTAATTTAAATCCATTACTGCGGGTTCTCTCTTGGAGAGATATCCTCAAGACCTTATTAATATCCCCTTTATTAATACCCATCTTCCACTTATGCACTTCAATCAGGTCTCCCCTCATTCTTCGTCTAACAAGTGAATGTAATTTAAGAGTCTTCAATCTTTCTTCATAAGGAAGATTTCTAATGCAATGTATTAATTTAGTCATTCTACGCTGAATGTTTTCTAATGAATTTATGTCCATTCTGTAATATGGAGACCTGAACTGAGCTGCATAATCTAGGTGAGACCTTACTAATGATGTATAAAGCTGCAGTATAACCTCTGGACTTCTGTTGCTTACACTTCTTGATATAAATCCCAATAATCTATTTGCCTTATTACGTATGCTTAGGCATTGCTGTCTTGGTTTAAGGTTGCTGCTTACCATAACCCCCAAGTCCTTTTTGCAATCTGTATGGCTAAGTTCTACATTATTTAACTTATAAGTGCTAGGGTTATGGACACTCCCGGGCTTCAGAACTTTGCATTTATCTACATTGAACTGCATCTGCCACTTTTCTGACCAAGAATAGAGTTTGTCTAAATCCTCCTGAAGTTCCCTAACATCTACGTTTGAATCAGTTATCCTACCTATCTTTGTGTCATCGGCGAATTTGCTCATATCACTAGTAATACCCTCATCAAGGTCATTGATATATATTATAAACAACAACGGGCCTAAAACTGATCCCTGTGGTACGCCACTTGTTACAGATCCCCACTCGGATTTAACCCCATTTAAGCATACTCTCTGCCCTCTATTAGTGAGCCATGACTCGATCCATGACAGCACTTTTCCCCCAATGCCACGAGCTGCCACTTTTTTTAACAGTCTCTGGTGCGGTACTCTATCAAAAGCCTTACTAAAATCTAAATAAACATGTTTAGGCCCCTTGAGTGATACAGGATTCTCAGGCTTGAGTAGCACACTATCAGCTCTTGAAGTATCAGTGTTAACTAGGTTCCAGAGTTACACCACTGACTACAACATGATACTCAGCACATTTCTAGACACCCATTACAAAAATAACTTATTCAGTGTCATTGCAGTGGATGAGTCATTTAAAACCAACCTTAAATAATAATAATAATAAGTTTATTTCTTTGTAAAGATTACAATGTGCAATTACAATTTTGATTTGCTAAGTACAAAGATAGCCATTACCATGCACAGGCATTTCAGGCAAACTAATCCTAATACAAAGTAACTAATTAAAACTGGATAAGATAATAGTACATAGTAATTATACTTAAAACTAAACATGGCATAGTGGTTAGCTGTTTTACAATCTTACTTGGACTTAACCCTTTCAGGGTCCGTCCCGTAGATCTACGGCTTTACGTTCAGGGTCCAAACCGTAGATCTACGCCATGAGCTCAGCTCACTCTGATAAACTGTGAGTGGTACATTTGGGCCTAGATATGAGAGAATACATCTATGTGGTATGTGTGCACCACGTAAAACAGATCCTGCAGCACACTGTGTATAATCAGAAAAAAAAAATGAAATCATGATTTTTCGATTAAAACAGCAACTTTGCAGTGTTTTTTCGTATGTTTTTTATAGTTGTATTTGCGATTTCTTGGTCTCATTTGATAGAATGGAAGACATATTACAGAAATAGCGATGATTTTGATTGGTTTTAGCACTGGAAATGGCTTGAAACTGAGCTCAAAGTAGCAGAAATGTTAAATTTTTGCCGATATTCAAGAGTAAACAAACGACCTCACACGTCTAATACACACCAGCTGGTGGGTCTAATATACATTCACAAATATGGTGATGATATTTATACAATTATTACAGTATTGCATAACAGTAAATCTTCTATTTTTTGGTGTGAATAAAAATTCATTATGTGAATAAAAAATCAAAATGGAATTTATTTGTAAAGCCTCAAAACATAACTAATGAACAGAGGAAATGTTAGTTTAGTGCCAGGAATGCCTACATTGTTCATTCTGGACCCTATTTTGAAATTGGAATATTTTGAACTTTGTGTTAAATTGGCCAAATTAACAATTTCCGATCACTTTATTTTGTAGTTGAAACAGTTGACTTGGCGATTTCTTGTGCTCAATCGATAGAATAGAAGTAATACTAGTGAAATAGCTAAGAATTTGGTTGATAGGAATAATGTAATTGGCCTAAAATGGGAGTCAAAGTCGGCAAAATCGCCGATTCGTAAATATCGCTGACACATCAAAATTCGCGAGAGCATAATTTCGTCAGTTTTCCACCAAATTTCGTACTTTTTGTTTTATTACCTTCACAAAAAGATTCTCTACGATTTCATAAGAAAAAATAACAAATTTTTTTTTTGAAAATTCTTGGACACTGGTGCGTGACTCCAGATTTGGGCCTTGGACCCTGAAAGGGTTAATAAATCTTATGTATACTTAGTACAAAATCTAATTTACAAGGAATGGTGCAGGTGGTAATATTTTATGGAATGGCAGAATTAAAAGCCAGGTGGTCACATGATAAAACTAGTCAGTAGATGTTTGGTTGATTTGGTTAATATTGTGAGATAAGATGATATTTCAGCAGAGTGGTAAATTTATAAGCTGTCTGGGGATCCTTGACCTGTTCCGGTAGTGAGTTCCAGATCTTCAGGCCTTTTATGTGCATAACATTCTTGCATAGTGAGAGACTTACTCGAGGGATGTTGAAAAGTGCCTTATGCCTTGTATTGTGACTGTACATTCTGTTGTAACTATCGAGGAGTAGTTTTAGGGGAGGGTTTACAGTGAAGTCTGTATGTGTAGTAGGCACAATAATAAGAGTGTATGTCTTATATATTTAGCAAGTTGAGTCTTTTGAAAAGTGGTGGGGTGTGCTATCTAGCACAGGAGCTGGTTATCACCCGCACAGCAGCTCTTTGTTGGATTATTAAGGGTCTAAGGTGGTTGGCAGTGGTTGAGCCCCTGGCACAAATACCATAGGTGAGGTAAGGATAGATTAGAGAGTGGTACAGGGTAAGGAGAGTCATCTGTGGTACATAGTAGTGTATCTTGGAAAGGGTTACTACTGATTTGGAAATTTTCTTGGCTATGTGATGGGTATGGGACTGAAATTTAAGATTACAGTCAAGAAGAAGACCTAGAAATTTGCCCTCCATGTGTCTTGATATAGGGGAACCATTTAACAGTATGTTGAGTTGAAT
Source organism: Cherax quadricarinatus (assembly GCF_026875155.1). NCBI lineage: Eukaryota > Metazoa > Arthropoda > Malacostraca > Decapoda > Parastacidae > Cherax > Cherax quadricarinatus. Next base: position 4,160,895 of record NC_069402.1, on the reverse strand, counting down.
ATTTGAGGCTCTGTTGCCAAACAGCATGAAGTATATTTTGTCTGAATATTTGAGGCTCTGTTGCCAAACAGCATGAAGTATGTTTTGTCTGTGTTCAGAGTGAGTTTGTTGGTCATCATCCAAGTATATATCTTTAGCAGTTCATTGTTTACAATGTTGCCAAGCACAGCTGGGTCTGAATGGGAGTAAACATATGTAGTGTCATCTGCGAATAGAACTGGTGTAAGAAGGTGGGATGCATTGGGGAGATCATTGATGTAGATGAGAAAGAGGAGTGGGCCTAGGACATTACCTTGGGTACTCCTACAGCTACAGGTTGGATAGCGGAGTTGACTCCATTTGCATGTACATACTGGTGTCTGTCGTTAAGATGGGATTTTAGGTAGTCAAGAGAATGTCCTCTTATGCCGTAATGATTCGGTTTGAGGTGCAAGAGATTGTGATCAACTGTGTCAAACGCTTTTCTTAGGTCGATAAAGAGCCCCAGGGGATATTCATTTTCATTGATGGCTGTGTATATTAGGTCAAGCATTTGTATAATAGCATCATTTGTGCTTGTTACAAAAAATGCGATTCTAAAAGCTTAGAGATCTCCAGTGAATACTAGAAAGGACTGCCCTTCTAGCATCCAGCCTGTTACTGGGTTTTCGTAACAATTAGTCAGTATCCTTGTCCAATTATCCATTAGAATTCTGTATGATTCAATAGTGCTTCAGGATTGCAACTGGTAGGCTACTAACTAGAGAAATTAAAATTTAATAAATTTATTAAGTCTAGAGGTATATTATCAAATTAAATTAAATTAAATTAATCAAAGAAATCAAAATAAAAACACTTCTCTCGTTTACAGTATTTATTGTCTGAAAGCAACATACCGTAATATATAATTCTTAAGTAACGTCTGGTACATAAACATTTAAGTAATATATTACAAATAAGTACAGTAAGTGTGTAGTGGTGTAAATGCTCTAAGTAGTTCACATGTCGCACGACTCGACTAGACTTAAACCAGTGACTGAGACAAAGTCATCAATAAACAAACTTCTCGACCAACGGGACAATCAAACGGTCTGCTTGAACTATAAAAAGAATGCTAATCCCAATAGTATATAACAAGCGACTGGCGACACAGAATCAGGAACAAGGAGATAATATAGACGACACTAAGTAGGGACCTCATCAGATCCTCCACAAAAGTCACAAAACTCCCAATATTACTGAATCTAAGTTCACCTAAGAAAATCCCTGACTGTTATAATACACAGATCCAGTACAAGTTTTAGATCAAAGCTACAGCTCAGGACCAGAGTTGTTCAGAGTGTTCTTTGAGACACACAACCTCATACAACGTTCGAAAATCACTAAGTCTATACCGTGTTCTGTGAACAGTCTCCAAACTAACAATAATGAACAAGAGACCGACTTCCAACAAGGGCCTAAAGGGAGATTTAGCTCTATTGACTGGAATAACGTCCAACACCCAGCGAGTCTAGACCAGACGGAATACTTCGGAGAGGTGAGGACCCCCCCCCCTCGATCACGTGATAGCTCCGTGGACAGACGCCCCAGCAACAGAAGCCGGCAGAATTAACGTGCAAAGAGCGATAATTACAGTAAGTTAGACAATAAAGATTTGAACTGAGCACAAAATATGTTACATCCCCTACCAAACCAATAGGAAGCTAAGTCAAATAACAAAATAAAAAAGCCAGTAACATTTACAATCTAGCTATTATCGCAAATATAAGCAATATAAAATTTTTGAAAAGGTAATAATTATATATATATACTTATTAATCATTGCAAACCCATTCAGGGGTTGCAACACCCCCCCCCAACCGACAACGGTCCGCACAAGATTTACATTAATGTCTTCCACATTACTGATTAACTCAGGTTACATTACTAAACAATATACAATAAACATTAATCAGAGTCCACCCTTGTGCCAAGCACCTCTATAATTTTCACAGCCATCTGTCAATAGGATATGCCCCGTAGTAATAGGGCAGTACACATATTGTATCTCATCCTGCATACTCCGTGGTTATGTACATCAGAGTAGAGACAGGATCGCGTAGACAAGCATAATAGTCTTGTGCTATAGACAAGACCGCATTTCCACTCTTAAGTATGGTTGTGGAATTGCTATGCAGTAAGGAATCTGAGTATGAAACAGCTTAAGTGTGTAGTGAGGGGGGGGGTCTGCGGCAGGACAGTGTCCGCCAAGCAGTAAACATCGCCCGCCGACTCACCCACTCATCACTCAGCTTATGTCTCCTCCTCATACACATCACTACTGTGAATATATTGAACAGCATAATTAGACATGATTATAATAGTTAATATGGGCTGGAGGGATTAAGTTACAGACTGAATTTGACAAAGCAAGTAACAAAGGTCTTTGGCATAAAAATTACGTTAACCCTTGACTGTTTCAGAGGGTCCCTGTCTGAAACTGTCATTCTATGTGCCAAATATTCGAAAAAAAAAAAAATTATTTTTTTCTTATGAAAATGTTAGGAAGATTTTTTACTAGTGTTTTAAGCCCTAACAAAAATTTTTGGCCATCAGTACTTACCGAGATATAGAGCCGCAAAGTATGCAGAAATCGACGTGCGTATGGCACAGCGCGACTGCCGCCCGCCCGTATTCTTTTTTTTACTCTAATTCAAAAGGTTTTCTTGCATTTTCCCCGCAATATTTTTTTTTCTTTTCCAGGATAACGTTATGTGGCCTGAGAGACCAATGTAGGTGCATGTTTCAAAATATACACTCATTATTTACACACAATAACAGAACAAACTTTATCACTAATAGTTTGTGGAATACACTTTGTTTACCACAAACAAACTATACAAAACAAGGTTTATTACTATGGTTCCATAATATATATAACATATGACAGTCACTAACCACGACCTAGAACTGCTGCCGCTTGTGGAACTCTTTGAAAACATGGTAATAGCAGAGGGGCACTTCACACTCCTCACACATAAAACAGTGTCTCTTCTTCGTGTTTGTGGGCTTTTGGTGGATGCATACATAATAACACTCTTCTGAGCATTTTTCCTTGGCTCAGTAGTAGGAGGCAGTTTGTAGGGTATGATCCCCAGGCCTCATACGAGATGACGTCTGTGGGGGCGCTGGTCTATTGCAGGAGTTGCTCCCTTTGTACTTTGGCAATTATTTGGACGATTACTGGACAAGGCAAAATTCACCATATTTTGGTGTTTTGTTTGGTCTTCAAACTGTATATGTTATAAAGCATTTAGCATAGTAGAATATCACATGATGGAAAAAAAAGTTTGATATACACTTATAACTCTTTGCGTACACAGTCCTGCAAACCCAATCTGCATGACACATTTGTCCCTAAGCTCATATGAGTGTAGTTCCATGACAAGCTGCAGGCTTTAGAATGAGGTTCAATTGGTCTCTCTGGTTGTCCCTGTCCACTGGGTAACCATTTCGTTTGTGTGAACTGCAGATGTCAACAATGTGACTTCACGGTTGTCATGCCACCGAAATGCCATTAGTCAAGGCAGCAAAGGCTTGCACCTCACTCTTGCGAGTCCCAGCGTCGACCCTTGGCATGGAAGTTTGCGATTACCCACGCACTGTGCCACACACCGTCTGTCAAGTTTCACTCGCAAGAAATCACTGAGTACGGGGCTTGTGTACCAGTTATCATAAATAACATATCCCCTTACCAAATATGGTTCCATCATTGTTCGAACCACATCACCAGAGATACCCAATAACTTCATGGTATCTCCCAAAGTATGACTGGCATGTACACAATAATATCTAAAACAAGACCACTTCTGCAATATCCCACAGTACAAATAGCTTTGATACCAAAGCGTATTACCTCTTGCTTTGGTAATATCTTGCTTGAATGAGAGTCTTCCTTTGAATAAAATCAAGGACACATAATAACAAGCTTTCCTGAAGGGATAAAAATACATGGCAGCACTTTAGTTTCATCAGGTACATAAACACATTTCTATCTTTATAACCTGTCCTTCTGTCAGGCCTGGTTTGTCTGAAAAGTGTAACATCCGCAACAGTAAATCAGGAAACATTGCCAACCTATAATGTCACTAAAACCAGGGTTGAAATCAGGCCCCGCTCTGTTGTCCAGTAATTGGTGACAGTGTGCTTATACCATGTGGCCTAAGCATTATTGTGGCAATAAACAGGTACATCTCTGCACACAGTTGTCTCCTTCCACTTGTGTAGCCGTGAATTGGGGAAGAATTGTATTTGCCATGGTGGTATCACAGTAATGTGTTGGTTTCCTGACAATGATTCCATCAGGGGTTCATACAAGAATAACTCCAAAGCAGTCCCAGTTCACTGGCATTGTTCCCATATGGACAAAAGGGGCTTTATTTCCACTTTTGTGTTTCATCAAAGTTCATGGACTGGGAACAAACTCCGTCCACCGTCCTGCCAATCCCAGATGCGTCTTGCTGGAGGGGTCTGGATATTGTAACGTGGTTGTGGCTGTGGTTGTGGCTGTGCAGGTTGTGGTGGTGCAGGTTGTGGCAGTGTGGGGTAGGGTGATGCTGTTTTTGCTGCTGAGTCAGCCGCGGTGCCTAGTAGCAGGCCCCGGTGAATGGTGCCATCATTGGCCCGTGCCACCCTCACTACACCACCACTGCCTCCTCACACTGTCACCATTCATACCCATCGTTATCAATATCATCATCTTCACTCTCAGTCGTGGTGTTGGCCACGGGATTGCTCCCAGAGTTTTCTCCTTCCCCATTGGAAACAACGATATGAAACACTGGCCAGACCGCATGGCAACGTCGTACATACTGCCTTCACTGGGAATATTCACTCTCACTGTCACTAGAACTGCTTTCAATGACCTTGAAAAACACTATAATATCCTATCCCTATCACTCTATCTTCAGTGTGTTTGTACACTACCAAATTAGTTTCCTTTTCGTCCAGGTACAGGCGAAGGGTGATTGTGAACAAGCCGGCACAGCACCAAGTCGAAGTTGTGGGTCAATTCTGGGTTTTCCTTCACTATTACGTATCCTGGCACTTTTTTTTCGTAACACTCACTTGAAATCCCTTGAATCACTGTCCACTGACATTTTCATATCGCTGTTAGAGCTATCACTTGGGAACAAAAGACCTCCAAGCCGCCGAGGATGAGGAACTTCTTACCGAGAGGCATGTGAAAATGGACTGACAACATTGCGTTCCCACAATGCAAACCGATAGGGTCCGAGATTTTTTCACAAGGGTGACACCGACCACTGAGACCCATTCTCTCTCACGTGTAGGCCTACATGCCTTTGGGCGGCGCGAAAAAAATTTGAAGCCGCTCGAATTGTGCTATAAAACGTCAAAACAGTGGCTCGTAAGACGTAGTTATTCGTCGGAAAACAGTCAAGGTTAATTTAAATGTAACTGATAATTATTAAGGACGTCACAGAGCGTCAGCAATTACATTATAATGACCACTTTATGTGTTTTAATACAATAGAATAAGGTTGGATGCTGAGGGGCCCACCTCATGAACCTAGCAATTTTACTTTTCATAGTGTTAAATATAAGTGAGTGGATTGTGGTCTGAAAAAAAAACGTTAATTCAAATGGGGAAGTGCCCAAATACACGTCAAAAGGTCCCAAGGACACCACAAGAGCTAGAGCCTCTTTCTCAATATGGCATAATTTTTCTGGTGTCGTTTAAAGTTTAGATGAGAATAACATATGGATAGGAATGCAGTAGGATGTTGACTGTTGGAGTAGCACAAACACCCACTGCAAAATCACACGCCTCTATATGTAAAAAAAAGGAAGATAGAATTAGGAATCAACACGGGAGCAAGAGGAAAGCAGATGCTTCAACCTTTTGAACGATCAGAACAATCAACTATCCAGATGAACTGAGCTTTGCTACTCAAATGAACACAGTGAAAAGGTGTAGGTGAGGTGTGTGTGCTGGCTTGCCTGTCACTTGACACACGGGGCAGGCAACGTCGCACATGATCAGCTACTGTCCACATTTTTTAGGCCAAGTAAATGTTTTGCCAGTTTAACCGAGTGTCTTCCTCGACACCCAACGTCCTCCAATGGGACTATTGAGAGCAAAATCAATGACTTTGTTCACGAAATGTAACTGGTAACACTACGAGATGCTTGACTATGGTGAAACAGAATCAGCTGACAACTTACATGTAATTGTTCTCCATCAGTACACCATTACTATAATAGTAAACAATATCGAGATCCTTTGCGTTCACTCTCAGTAACTGCTAAGATCTGCTCAGTCTTTCCAGTGACTGATCAACCCAAACTGATCCTTTGATTAAATACAACAGGATTTAGAAAATTTAATGTCAGTAGTGTTCTGACTAGGTTGATGACCAGTGAGGGAGTTGTGGTAATGACCCTGGGCACAGAGCATCATCTAAACAACAAATTTTCAAGAAGAAGCCAGCCGAAATCATTGTCTTCCCACTACACAACAGGAGACAAGGATGGTTTTGAATCTTTGACATAGCTCTAGTAATTGAGCTGAAGAGGAAATAAAATAGGTTTCTCTCTACCAACATCAATGGCAATAATAACTTTCAGTGTTATTATCTATCACAAGTGGTTCCTTACATATACCAGCTATGAAGGATATTATCCTATCACAAAGTCCACTGACCTGATGGCAATACACCACTGATATACCACCTGGAAATAGAACCAGTATAATAGCTGTATTCAATGAAACTTAGTGCCAAGGTACTTTTAATAAACAGCCCCACCATAGGCTTCTAACAACACATCTATCGTGCAATAGGTATCATCAGTTCTGGGCATACATCTTCTTCTTATAACGTGAGATAACTGCCAGTGTCCTCTGAAAGTAATTATCTCAGTCAATTGAATTTTCGTCAAATCCTACTTTTAACCTCTCAAAAAGGTAAGGACTCTCATCGGTGAACGAATTTTTTCCCGTCAGATACACTTTCTGACGCTAGTCCATCTGTTTCTGAGTAACATTATCTAAACAGTAGGACTCAGCGGTATATACTGAGGATGTTGGTGCCCTTGTTGCTCTGAAGAGGATACGACTTGTGTGGGGGCGCCAGCCACATGACTGTCTCACACAACTCGTTTTCTAACTTTATAGCAATACTCCCTAGCATGTCCTTTCTGTTACAATAGTACATTTAACTTTTCTTCTCTCGATATCAGATTTTCTGTCTAGCCACAGAGACAAGATTCAGGATTGTGAGTTTTTCCGTAAAGGTAACGAGATAGTTACAGTAACAAGGTACCTCAGGCCGGCCAATGAGCAACTGATTTTTAGGTTGCCAACTATTCTAGGACAAGTTTTAGTTACCTTTTTCTCTGTGTTTTAGTACGTACAAGTTGTGAAAAATCTCGTAATTGTCTCATAATGCGCAGTTTTCAGAATAATCCGAGGTATATGATCAGATCAGATATTCTTGTAAGTTCGCAGACATACAGTTGTTTAAACTCTTCATGTAGGAACAACTGAACTAGACTGTCTTAGTTGTTACATATGGCAGACCTACACCACCTCTCAAAATGCAACTTTTTTCTCACAGCAAACTCTACACAGAGTTTTGATCTTGTCGTCGTTGTAACGTACAAAATGCAAGTTGATAACTTACAGGTACGAAGTTTCTAAGTCTCTAGAATAGATTCGTTTGACAGCGTCATAACTAATGTACTTGGCAACGAAAGCAGCATAACAAGTTGAGCTCTTCCTGCAAAACTGGTGCACAAGGTAGCCCATGCCTGACGTGGCCAGTTCATAGCCCTGTGCCTGGTTCTCAAACACAACAAAATAGGTGACTGAGTCACTCTCAAAAAACATAGGAACCCAAGAGAGGCAGCTTTCTGCACATTAAATGTGTCCTTGTGATCTATCAATCCTGTGTCTTCCAAGACGAATATTTTCTCTTTGGGAATCTTCTTCGATCAATTTCCTCGGTGCCTCTATTTGTGCAGTCTGCACCATAATGAAGGCGTTCAAACCTCTCAAACTGTTCTGAGAGAATAGGACCAGTGGGTAATGGAGGCGTAAGGGAATTAACAAACATGGACTGGACGGTCGCTTAGTCGGACACCCCTCGTTCAACCTCCTAGAAGAAACTAGGAGCTGGTCTCTGATAAGTATATACAGTGTAGCAGTGATACACGTACATGGCCCATAAAATGTAGGCTTAGTCAACTACCAGCTATACTCTGTACTAAATGTTCAGTGAGGGAAGGAGTGAGCGAGAACCCGAGCTTATACTAACTAAGGCTCAGACACTAGCTCACATCTGCCTTTAGTTGCTCTTTATCAATCAAATAGAGTCATACTTCCCAAATTGTGACACTAGCTTTCTGAATCTGAATCATAATCAGACATTTCTGATGAGCCAGGAACGATATTCGTTAATTAACGCTCCTGACAGTTTCTGCGGTGTCATTCAGTTATAACGTCACACCGAGATATTTGGCTACATTCGTCCCCTCGCACAACACGTCTGAAGTTGTAATGTACTAACTCAGACAAAGTCAGGGGGGGATATGGGGCGAATTACGACTGGGGTTTGTAACTTTGGCATACATCAACGAAATAAGTGTAGGGGCGGTGGAGGGGGGCAGGGGGGAGGGGGAGGGAGGGTGGGGATAGGGGTGGGGGGGAGAGGGGGGAGGGCTATAATCTTGGGGGGATAGGGGGGAATGGGTTAGGGTGTTTGGGGGTGGGGTTTGCGTGTGGGGGGGGGGGGAGAAACGGGTGGAGGGGGCTCGGGGGGGGGGGGGGAGTGGGGGGGCTAATGGAGTATTGGGGGTGGCCAAGGGCGTAAGTTGGGGATGTGCATGTGGACGGGGGGGTATGGCATAAGGGGTGAATAGTAATGGCCGTAGGGGGGGGGGGGGGATGGGGGGGGTTGGGGGGTGTGGTAATTTAATGGGGGGGGTTGTAGGATTTGGGATGATGTGGGTGTTTGGTATATTGTGGGGGGGGGGGGGGGGTGATGTGGGGTGGGGGTAGTTGGTGTATTTGATGGGGTTTTGGGAGAATTATAAGGGTGATTGGGTGAAGAAGAAGGGTATGGGTTAAAAAAATGGGGGTATATTTTGTTAATGGAGTTTTAGGTTTGGGGTGAGAATGGTTGTAAGTTTTGTAGGACAAGGAGTATGAATAAGGGGTAGGGGGGGGGGAGTGTTGGTGGATGTGAAGGGGAATTGGTGAATGGTTTGGATGTGGTGGATTGTGGAGGGATTGGTATAAGGGGAGGCTAATAACTTGTAAGTTTTAATTTGTAATATATTTATTAAGTCCTAGAGGTATATTATCAAATTAAATGAAATTAAATCATCACAGTAATCAAAATAATATCACTTTCACCACACCTCGTTTACCGTATTATTGTGCTGCAACCCCAACCCACATTTATAACTACATACGGACCATCAGGTACATAACCCTTTAATTACATATAATACCAAATATTACAAGAAAACCTGTGTCTGTGAGGTAAGATGCTCAAAGTAGTTCCCAATGTCTCACTCAACGACAACGCCTAGACTTACACAAGTGACTGACCACGTCATTCCAATACACTTACATTCTCGACCAACTGGCAATCAGAACAGCTGCTTGAAACAATAAAAAGGAATGCATAACCCAATAGCAATATAACAAAGCGACTGCGACACAGCCGAATCAGGAACAAGGAGATAATATATCGACACAAAGTAGTGAACCATCACAGATCCTCCACAAAAGTCACAAAATCCCATATTACTGAATGCTAAGTTCAGCATTGAAGAAAATCCCCCCGACTGTGATAATACACAGATTACATACCATTAGATCAAAGCTACAGGCTCAGGACCTGAGTTGTTCAGATGTCTTTTGGGACACACAACCTCCAGTACAATGTCGAAAAATCACTAAGTCTATACAGTGTTCTGTGAACAGTCCTCCCTCCAGAACTCCCAATAATGAGACAAGAGACTATCTTCCAACAAGGGCCTATCAGGGAGATGTAGGGTTCTTTGTCTGGAATAACGTCCAACCACCCAGCGAGGTCTAGGACCAGACTGCAAACTTTCAGGCGAGGTGAGGACAAAACAATCACCCCCCCCCCCCCTCGATCACTGAATAGCACCATGAACATAACGTGCCAGCACAGAAGCCGCAGAAGAACGAGCAAAAGAGCGATTAATTACAGTAGTTAAGAACAATCAAGATTGAACTGAGCAAATAATATTTACATCCAACTAACCAAAGGAAGCAAACGTCAAATAACAATATAAAGCCATACATTTACGATTTAGCTATTATCGCGCAAATAAATAAAGCAATATAAAATTATATGAAAAGGGTAATAATTATATTTATAATAAATTACATATTAATCATTGCAACCCATTCAGAGGGGTTTTCAAACCTGCTTTTATGTTGGTCTAAATCCAAACTGGCATGGGTTTAAGTATGTTGTTGACTGTAAGGGAGGAGTAAGTCGCTTGTGTATTATTTTTTTCAAAATATCTTGGGAGTAAGGGCAAGTTTGATATGGGTCTGTAATTGTTCAAATCATTTGGGATCTCCACCTTTTGGTGGATTGGGCGACCCTTGCTTGTCTTGAGCAATAGATGGGAAGATTGAGATGCGATAGATTGTTAAACATTGTTGCAATAATGGGCGCACTTCCTGGTACAGCTTTTTTATATAGAATGGCGGCAGGTTATCTAGAACACCCTATTTGTTTTTTTAATGATTTAAAGATGAAGTGAGACTCAGTGGGATTAGTTGGGCCTAGAAAGAGAGTATAATGGACATGTTGCCAATGAGGTACTCGCTCGGATGGGTATTTGAGTTATTTTCTTTTCTGAGGAATTTGACTTTCTAACTTAGATCCTCCAGTAGAGAAGAAGACATTAAATTTGTCGGCCCGTGTCTGTAGTTGCATGTGAGGTTCCAATCTGGTTAGTTAAGTCAATCTCTCACTATTTCCAGTCGGGTTCCTTGAGCCCAAAATTTTGGAGAAGGGTTTGCCCAGATACTTTTCAGTCACCTTTCATTATTCACTAAATCTATTTATCTTAAACAAATAGGTATTATGAAACATATGTTTTAACGCATATAAATTTTGTGAGTATTGATGTTATTTTTAGTAAATTCTTTAGTAATTAAGCCTAGATCTGAACTGTTTTTCAATTGGTGTTTTTTATAATAGAATTTGAGGATACTTTCTAGTTTAGCCAATGGACCCTGTTTAGCCTTTTTTTTTTTCTGTGATCTGTTTCATTTGATTGGGCAAAGTTGTTGTAGGAGGTTTAGGGTTTTATGTAACAAAATTTGATATCTTTATCGATATTATTACTACTGTCAATCTAGCTTCTCCCGCCAAACAATGGCACCTAGAGCTAGTTTTAGGTTTGTTTAATTATCGATGTCTCATCATGCAGCGAAATGAGATCTTTCTTGTTTCCTTGAGGCAGCTTAGATAAGTTGGTTATAGAAAGGTAGGGTAAGTGGGCTGTGGTGTTATCTGTGATTATTACCAGCTTGTATGGGGATATTATGTTGGCCCAGATATGATCAGTAACGAGGCACTAGTGACCAGAGATTCTCTTGCTTTGTTATAGAGGGTAAACAATAAGCTCTTTTCAATAGAGCATTTGTGCAATCAGCTACTGGAGGGTCGATTGCTTGGATAAGATGATGTAGAAATCTCCTGCTATATCAATGGTGTTATTCAACTCTTGACTCAGTTATCATGTTTCTAAGGTTAATGCTAAAAGTGAATATGTGTGAGTGAAGTAGCTGTAGACTGCACCAACTGCCATAGGTTTCTTAAGTGCTCTGATGTGAATTTAGCTATTTATATTCACCCCGTTTTCCGTCCCCTTACTTAGTTGATTTCACACATTCAGTTCATTCAAGTAATAGATGGCAGTGCCATTCCATCCGATTGGTCAGGCCTGCAGTTTATGTATGGCTGTGAAACCAGGTATCAATCAATCACAAGTTTATTCTCTATAAAGATTACAATTTGAATTTACAGAATTTGGTTGTTGTTGGTTTAACAATGTAGTTTAAATAATGATTACAGAGTGTACTCACTAAACGCCTACAAGTCTAGGCATTTTCGGGCAAGACTTAGTTTAATTCTTTATTTTAAAATATTACTAATTATGATGTAAGTTTGGTATTAGGCTAAGTGACTAAATACTAGTTTGTGAGTTTAGCAATGAGAATGTTTTGTTTTTGGCACAGTACAATAGTTTCTGTATTTGGAGTATCATAGGATTCATTATTTTTAAAGATTGAGATTAATAAATTCTGGTTTATGGTCAAATGGGTGTGTGAGTGTAAGGAGACCCACCGTGTGGTAATCGTGTAGTTTAGTTATGGGGTTTATCAGGGAGATAAGATGTTTTTCTAATGGTAGTTTTTTGAAGGTGATGAATGTGTCTGCAGTTCTAGAGTTCTCAGGTAGGGTGTTCCGATTTTTAGGCCTTTGACATACATTGGAATTTATTGTAAAGGTTTAGTCGGACATGGGCATGTCGTAGAGATGTTTGTGTCACTGGTGTTATGCCTGTGGGTTCTGTCACACCAATCACGAAAAGAGTTTATAAGGTCAAGGTTGAAATTGGAGTATAAGGTCTCTGTAGCTGTAGATTGCCACAGTAGTAAGTGTGGAGGAACTGAAACAGGGAGTAAGTTTTAGATCTATGCAGAGTTGGGGGGTGTGGTTCCCAGGATGGGAATTAGTGATTATTCTAACTGCAGCATTTTGTTGGGTTATTATTGGCATGTTAGGTGTTGTTGCTGCAGTTGATACCAAAGGCACAAAAAGCATAGGTGAGGTTGGATAAATAATGTGAGTTGGGTATAGTGATAGAAGGCATTTTTTGCATCACGTAAGTATCGTACTTGGAGAGGATCCCAACTGTTTTGGATACTTTTTTGGTTATGTGTTGGATATGGGTGCTGAAATTCAGGTTGTTGTCAAGGTATAGGCCTAGGAATTTGCCCTCATTATGTCTGGTAATTAGAGTGTTGTCGATCTTAATGTTAATTTGTGCATCTCCTGCTCTGCTACCAAACATAATATAGTAGGTTTTGTCAGTGTTAAGCGTAAGTTTATTGGCTGTCATCCAAGTCGATATTTTGATCAGCTCCTCGTTAACAATGGTGTTGAGGGTGGCAAGATTAGGGTGAGAGATGACATAAGTCGTGTCGTCAGCAAAGAGAATGGGTTTCAGGTGTTGGGATACGTTTGGAAGATCATTGATGTATATGAGGAAGAGCAGGGACCAAGGACACTTCCCTGCGGAACTCCAGTATCAAGTGGCCGTGTTGTTGATGCTGTGTCTTTAATGGTAACATACTGATACCTATTAGTAAGGTAAGATTTGAAATAAGCAAGCGCATGGCCTCTTATACCGTAATGGTCAAGTTCGTGGAGTAGGATGTCGTGGTCTACTGTGTCAAAAGCTTTTCTTAGGTCAATAAAAATTCCTAGTGGATATTCCTTATTTTCCAATGCTGTGTAAAGCAGATCTAGCATTTTTATGATTGCATCATTAGTGCTTTTATTTTCCTAAATCCAAATTGGCAGGGGTTGAGTATGTTTTGTGCTGTTATAAATGAATATAGTCTCCTGTGCATGAGTTTCTCAAAGATTTTGGATAGCAATGGTAAGTTTGATATTGGCCTATAGTTGTTTAAGTCTGTAGGGTCACCACCTTTATGTATTGGTGTAACCCTTGCCATCTTGAGTAGTTTCGGGAAGGTGCTAGTTTCTAGTGACTTGTTAAAAAGTAATGAAATAGCATGCGAAAGGATATGGGCCGCTCGCTTGTACAGTAATGGTGGGACATTAGACAGATTCCCTGAGTTGTTTTTAAGTAATTTATAATCTCAGTGACTTCCGAGGGCTCAGTTGGTGCAAGATAGAAGGAATTTGGGAAATTCCCATCTAGGTAGTCCCTGGCATGGGCATTAGTATGTGGGATTTCATTGGCGAGATTAGATCCTATGGTTGAGAAGAAGTCGTTTATCTTGTTAGCTGTGTCAGTGGGATGTAGTGGTGTTTCATTAGGTTTAGTTAGGACAATATTCTTGGTTTTTTTCAGTTTGTGGGTCCCTAGAATCTGAAAGAGTGTTTTCCAGGTCTTTTTTATATCTCCTCTAGTGTCTGTGAATCTACTGGAGTAGTATAGTTGTTGGCTTTCTTATTACTTTGGTGAGAACTGATGAATAGTGTTTAAGAATATCTTTGTGTATTAAGCCCTGTCTATATTGCTTTTCATATTGGTGTTTCTTGTCAATGGATTTCAGAATGGTGCTGGTTAGCCATGGGCAACCAAGCTGTTTGTTTGTGATCTGTTTCGTTTTTATAGGACAATGTTTGTTGTATAGTCTAAGTAATTTGTTAAGAAAAATGTCTGTCCAGTCATCAATACCATTGGCCTTGGAGAATTCTGTAGGCCAGTCAACAATCTCTAGGTCAGTTGTGAACTTCCTTATGAGGCCTCGTCAATGGAGTCTAAATGAGACTTTGTTGTATTCAAGTGGTGGTTTATTAATGTTTTCAGGAGGAAGGTAGGGTAGTGGTCTGTAGTGCTATCTGTGATTATCCCTGATTTAAGGGGGCTAGTATATTGGTCCATATGTGGTCTATTATGGTTGCACTTGTCTCAGTGAGCCTGGTTGGTTTAGTTATTGTTGGTATGAGAAGTGTGTTGTTCATATTGTTGATGAAATCAGTTACAGGCTGATCATCTAGTAAGCCAAGGTTGATGTTGAAGTCTCCAGCTAAGAGAAGGTGGTGCTTATTCATTTGTCTGTTTGTTATTAGTGACTTTAATTTCTCACTGAAATTTGGGATGTTTGTGTGAGGTATCCGGTAAATGGCACCGATTGTTATAGGTGTCTTAAGGTTTTTTACAGTAAAATTAGCAAAAATGTATTCCCCATATTCATCACTAAAGCAAGTGGTGCTAATACAGTGGACCCCCGGTTAACGATATTTTTTCACTCCAGAAGTATGTTCAGGTACCAATACTGACCGAATTTGTTCCCATAAGAAATATTGTGAAGTAGATTAGTCCATTTCAGACCCCCAAACAGACACGTACAAACGCACTTACATAAATACACTTACATAATAGGTCGCATTCGGAGGTAATCGTTATGCGGGGGTCCACTGTACAAGATAATTGGTTAGAGTAATAGATTGCAATACCACCCCAACTTGGTTTGGTCTGCAGTTGTGAATTGCTGTGTATCCTGGTAGAGGGTAAATATCTATTGTGTCCTGCTTAAGCCAGGTCTCAGTAAGAATAATGCAGGAGAAGGGTGTCTTTAGTGATTCAAGGAGTGCCAGGAGGTCATCATAGTGTTTGCTTAAGGACCTGATGTTGTAGTTAAGTACTGATAGGCTTTTAGCATTGTTTAGGATAGTGCTGGCTTGTGATGCTGTGTAATAAAGGCAGTTACTTTCCAATAGGTTTTGATTAGGTGTCAGATTATGGAGGTTTAGATCAGGGTCAACGTGATCAATCATCTTCTAGGTTTAAATTATGGTTATTTATATCCTGAGTTATGTGTTGAGTTCTAGTACTGATATCTGTAGTGGTGGGAAGCTTGGATAAGTATATAGCTAGAGTATTTTGGTCATATAGAGTATAGTCACTACTACACATAATGAAGTTGATGTTGTCAATGTGTTGTGCTGGAATGAACTAAAGTACAACTAGGTATAAACTAGTAATATAAAAATACAAATTTAAAATAGAACAAGACTCTCACTTGTAATTGCACCAAGGTCTAATATAATGACTTTTGTGGAGTCTGTTTTGAGCTAGAATGAGCTATAGTACAACTAGATTTAATCTAATAATATAAGAATACAAATTAAAAATAGCACCAGTCTCTCACTAGTAATTGCAATATGGTCTAATATAATGAATTTGGTATTGACTATAGTACAACTGAGTTTAATCAAATAATATAAAAAAGGCACAAGACTCTCAATTGTAATTGCACTAAGGTGTTATATAAGTTGTTTACAAGAATTAGAGTATAACTAGATTTAAATTGACAAGATAAAATATACAAGTTAAGGTAGCAAAAGAATAAAAAAAGTAGAAAAAAAAAAAAGATATATGAGGTAGTTGGTACTAGTTAGCAAAAGATAGTTAAGGGCCTTGAACAATAATATAATTGAAATATACACTAATCGCACACACAATATAGTCACTAAGATATGAAAACAATCTTAGAGTAGGAATTATAATATAAACTTATAAAAATACAAATTGAAATGGTACTTGCAATTGCACTAGAGTCTGGTATAGGTTGTTGACAAGATGAAGAGTATAACTAGATTTAAATTGACAAAATAAAATTCACAATTAAAGTACCAAAAGAATAATAGTAAAAAATAACAATGGTAATGTCTTGGTTATAATATGATTGTAAGATGGTAGACAGGTACACAGGTACAAAGGATAATATAAAGGTTGGAGTTGAATATACAAACTTGAAAATTTGGCAACAAAATGTTATGGGAAGTATAAAATAATGTTTAATGTACAAAAGTAAAATTGACTGGTAATAAATATGGTGTTTAATAAAATTTTAGTAAGTAATAATGATTATAAAAAAAGTGAAAAAGTAATGTTTATTTCATTCAATATTGCACTGGTAGTTATACTAAAGGTTATATGGCAGTACAAGGTAATTAAGAGTACTCTAAGATAGTAAATGTTGGAGTTGAATATACAAACTTGAAAATTTGGCAACAAAATGTTATGGGAAGTATAAAATAATGTTTAATGTACAAAAGTAAAATTGACTGGTAATAAATATGGTGTTTAATAAAATTTTAGTAAGTAATAATGATTATAAAAAAAGTGAAAAAGTAATGTTTATTTCATTCAATATTGCACTGGTAGTTATACTAAAGGTTATATGGCAGTACAAGGTAATTAAGAGTACTCTAAGATAGTAAATGTGGTATTAAAACAGGTAAAGGTAATGAGACAAGTAATGGTAATTAACCCTTTGACTGTCGAAGGGCCCAATCCTGAAGTTGCTCCTGGTGTCGCAAAATATTCGAAAAAAAAAAAAATTATTTTTTCTTATGAAAATGTTAAGATTATTTTTCTGATTGTTTTAGTCCCCAAAAAAAAATTTTCCCATCAGTACTTACCGAGATATAGAGGCATGAAGTTTGCAGAAAATGAGCCGCGTATGGCAACAGCGGCGACTGCCGCTCACCCGGTAAACTTTGGTTTACTTTATTTGAAAGGGTTTTTTTTTTTTTCACTATTTTATTTTTTTAAAATTAAA
>NC_069402.1:4077612-4143030 GCF_026875155.1 Cherax quadricarinatus | reverse complement strand
TTTGGGCTTGTTTTTTAAATTGTATATTTTTTTTATTGTGTAAAATTGAACAAAAATTACCAATTTTGTGCACTTTATAGAATAGTTCTTATAGTGAATAGGTGGTTTCTTGTGCTCAATAAATAGACCAGAAGGCATCCCCCAGTCCCTCATTTGTGAGTTGTGGCATGATCATCTGAGCCACAAGCACCCCAATCAGTTGAAATGAAATTTAATTATCATTACAGTGGACCCTCGACCAACGATATTAATCCGTTCCTGAGAGCTCATCGTTAATCAAAATTATCGTTAATTGAGTTAATTTTCCCATAAGAAATAATGGAAATCAAATAATCCTTTGCAAGACACCCAAAAGCATTGAAAAAAAAAAAATTTACCACATGAAATATTAATTTTAATACACACAAACTGAAGAAGACATGTACAATTACATGACACTTACCTTTATTGAAGATCGGGTTTGATGATTGATGGGATGGGAGGGAGGGGAGAGTGTGTGGATGGTCTCAGTGTTTAGAAGGGGAATCCTCTTCCATTAGGACTTGAGGTGTCAAGTCCTTTTCCGGGGTTACTTCCCTTCTTCTTTTAATGCCACTAGGACCAGCTTGAGAGTCACTGGACCTCTGTCGCACAACATATCTGTCCATAGAGGCCTGTACCTCCCGTTCTTTTATGACATTCCTAAAGTGTTTCACAACGTTGTCAGTGTCACAATTAAACACTTGTTCAGGTTTCAGTTCTTCACTATCTATGTACTCCTTGAATTCCTGCACATATTTTTCAGCTGATTTTTGGTCCAAACTGGCAGCCTCACCATGCCTTATCACACTATGTATGCCACTACGATTCTTAAATCTCTCAAACCAACCTTTGCTGGCCTTAAATTCACTCACATCACCACTAGTTGCAGGCATTTTTCTAATTAAATCGTCATGCAACTTCCTAGCCTTTTCACATATGATCGCTTGAGAGATGCTATCTCCTGCTATCTGTTTTTCGTTTATCCACACCAATGACAGTCTTTCAACATCTATCACTTGCAATCTCAGTTTCAAAAACATAGTTGCACCTTTGGCAAGAACAGCTTCCTTGATTGCCGTTTTCTTGGCCACAATAGTAGCGATGGTTGATTGGGGTTTTGTGTACAACCTGGCCAGCTCGGAGACACGCACTCCACTTTCATACTTAGCAATAATCTCTTTCTTCATATCCATAGTAATTCTCACCCTTTTTGCTATAGGGTTGGCACTAGAAGCTTTCTTGGAGCCCATGGTGACTTATTTTGCAGGTGCAATCACTAAAAACGCTGTGATAATATGAAATATTCCGATTGTATGTTTGGATGGGACCATGGTGGCTGGCTGGCTTGTAAACACTGGCCACAAGTGGACGCATTTTCGAACGGAACGAATCGTGTTGGTCGAGTTTTTTAGCGCTAGTCGAGGCAAAATTTTTTGCATTAAAATGTATCGCTAGTCGGATTTAACGTTAGACGATGCCATCGTTGGTCGAGGGTCCACTGTATTATTATTTTACTAGAGGAGGGACTCTGCTTATACAGCAAGTTAGGTTCCAGGCTACTGCTGTAAAGCTAAAATCACCTTAAAGTGAATCACCCTTTTTCACTTTTAAATGCATATAAATGCCTGATAACATGTTTACACTAACAACAGCCTGTTGCTACCCTCTATAACAAAGCCAACAAGAATCTCTGACACTAGTGCCTCGTTACTTGACCATATCTGGACCAACATAATATCCCCACTACAAGCAGGTATAATCACAGATAACACCACAGACCACTACTCTACCTTTCTCATAACCAACTTATCTAAGCTGCCTCAAGAAACAAGAAAGATCTCATTTCGCCTGCATGATGAGACATCGATGAACAACCTAAAACTAGCTCTAGGTGCCATTGTTTGGCAGGGAGAGCTAGATGACAGTAATAATATCAATAAAGATATAAAATTTTTTTTTATATAAAACCCTAAACCTCTACAACAAACATTGCCCAATCAAAATGAAACAGATCACAGAAAAAAGGCTAAACAGCCCATGGCTAACTAGAAGTATCCTCAAATCTATTAATAAAAAACACCAAATTAAAAAACAGTTCAGATTAGGCTTAATTACTAAAGATTTTACTAAAAGATACACATCAATACTCACAAAACTAATACGTAAATCAAAGCAAATGTATTATGAAAATAGATTTAGTGAAATGAAAGGTGACATGAAAAGTACCTGGCAAACCCCCCAAAATTTTGGGCTCAAGGAAACCGACTGGAAATAGAGAGATAAGTCTAACTAAACCAGATGAACCTCACATGCAACCTATAGACACGGCTGAAAAATTTAACCCTTTGAGGGTCCAAACCGTAGATCTACGTCATGAGCTCAGCTCACTCTGATAAGCTGTGAGTGGTAAATTTTGGCCTAGAGATGAGAGAATACATCTATGTGGTATGTATGCACTACATAAAACAAATCCTGCAGCACATAGTGCATAATGAGAGAAAAAATTGAGACTGTAATTTTCGATTAAAACCGATTTTGCAGTGTTTTTTCGTATGTTTTTTATAGTTGAATTTACGATTTCTTGGTCTCATTTGATAAAATGGAAGATATATTACAGAAATAGAGATGATTTTGATTGGATTTAGTACTGGAAATGGCTAGAAACTGAGCTCAAAGTAGCAGAAACGTTAAATTTTTGCCGATGATCAAGAGTAAACAAATGACCTCACACGTCTAATACACGCCTGCTGGTGGGTCTAATATACGTTCACAAATGTGGTGATATTATTTATACAATTATTACAATACAGTGGACCCCTGGTATTCGATGGCATTGGTATTCGATAAATCCGGTATTCGATGCATTTTAACGAAAAAATTTCTCCTCGGTATCCGATCGAAAACCGGTATTCGATGCGATTCGTACGAGACATGTCCACATGTGGCCTGAACTGCCCCGTGTGTGCTAGTGTTTACAAGCCAGCCAGTGTGCGCGCATCTAAGGATACATTCGGTACATTCCATATTATCACTGTTTTTGGTGCTTGTTTCTGCAAAATAAGTCACCATGGGCCCCAAGAAAGCTTCTAGTGCCAACCCTGTGGTAAAAAGGGTGAGAATTAGTATGGAAATTAAGAAAGATTTTGAAGGGTTTGGGGCTAACCCTGAGAAGCCTATGCCATTTGTGGAATCCATTGTGCCTACTTCAAAAATTAAGGAAATGTGTGCACAGTGGATTGAACTGCAAACCTTTATGGATGAAAATCACCCTAACACAGCTATTGCAAGCCGTGCTGGTGACTGTTACAATGACAATGTTGTGGCCCATTTTAGACAAATCGTAAAGGAACGGGAGGTACAGAGCTCTATGGACAGATTTGTTGTGCGACAGAGGTCCAGTGACTCTCAAGCTGGTCCTAGTGGCATTAAAAGAAGAAGGGAAGTAACCCCGGAAAAGGACTTGCTACCTCAAGTCCTAATGGAAGGGGGATTCCTCTTCTAAACACTAACACCATCCACACTCTCCCCTCCTCCCATCCCATCAATCATCACCAGATCTTCATTAAAGATAAGTGTCAATTATTCTATTGTTATTATTCTATTGTTATTGTAATTATTCTATTGCATTAAACTTAATATTTCATGTGGTAAAATATTTTTTTTTCATACTTTTGGGTGTCTTGCACGGATTAATTTGATTTCCATTATTTCTTATGGGGAAAATTGATTCGCTTTTTGATATTGTCGGTATTCGATGAGCTCTCAGGAATGGATTAATATCGAATACCGGGGGTCTACTGTATTGCATAACAGTAAATCTTCTATTTCTCTGTTTGAATAAAAATTCATTATGTGAATAAAAAATCAAAATGGAATTCATTAGTAAAGCCTGAAGCAAACAAACCATACCCCGGCCGGGATTGAACCCGCGGTCAGAGAGGAGGAAATGTTTGTTTAGTGCCAGGATGCCTGCATTGTTTATTCTGGACCCTATTTTGAAACGAATATTTTGAACTTTGCATTAAATTGGCCAAATTACCAACTTCCGATCACTTTATTTTGTAGTTGAAACAGTTGACTTGGCGAATTCTTGTGCTCAATCGATAGAATAAACGTAATACTAGTGAAATAGCTAAGAATTTGGTTGACTGGAATAATGTAATTGGCCTAAAATGGGAGTCAAAGTTGGCAAAATCGCTGATACGTAAATATCACTGACACATCAAAATTTTTGAGAGCACAATTTTGTAAATTTTCCATCAAATTTCGTACTTTTTGTTTTATTACCTTCAGAAAAAGATTCTCTACCATTTCATAAGAAAAAATAACAAAATTATTTTTTGAAAATTCTTGGACAGTGGTGCGCACTTTGAAATTTGGCCTCTGGACCCTAAAAGGGTCCAGAGGCCAAATTTCTTCTCTACTGTAGGATCAAAGCTAGCAAGTCAAATTCCTAGCTCAAATACCCATCCAAGCGAGTGCCTCACTGGCAACTATCCAAATACTCTATTTCTAGCTCCAACTAATCCCACTGAAGTCTCACTCATCATTAAATCATTAAAAAACAAATCAGGTGATCTAGATAACTTGCTGCCATTCATATATAAAAAAGCTGCACCGAAACTGTCGCCCATTATTGCAACAATGTTTAACAAATCTATAGCATCCTCAATCTTCCCATCTATGCTCAAGACAGCAAGGGTCGCCCCAATCCACCAAAGGTGGAGATCCAACTGATTTGAACAATTACAGACCCATATCAAACTTGCCCTTACTCTCCAAGATATTTGAAAAAATAATACACAAGTGACTTCACTCCTACCTTACATCCAACAGCATACTTAACCCATGCCAGTTTGGATTTAGACCATAAAAAAGCATGAATGATGCTATTATACAAATGCTTGACCAAATATACACAGCTCTTGATAAAAATGAATATCCCCTGAGGCTCTTTTTTTCGACCTGAGAAAAGCTTTTGACACAGTTGACCACAATCTCTTGTATCTCAAACTGAATCATTACGGCATAAAAGGACATTCTCTTGACTACCTAAAATCCTATCTTAACGACAGACACCAGTATGTACATGCAAATGGAGTCAACTCCACTATCCAACCTGTAGCTGTAGGAGTACCCCAAGGTAGTGTCCTAGGCCCAGCCCTCTTTCTCATCTACATCAGTGATCTCCACAATGCATCCCAACTCCTTAAACCAGTTCTATTTGCAGATGACACTACATATGTCTACTCCCATTCAGACCCAGCTGTGCTTGGCAACACTGTAAACAATGAACTGCTAAAGATATATACTTGGATGATGACCAACAAACTCACTCTCAGCATAGATAAATCATACTTCATGCTGTTTGGCAACAGAGCCTCAAATATTCAACTCAACATGCTGTTAAATGGTTCCCCTATATCAAGACACATGGAGGGCAAATTTCTAGGTCTTCTCCTTGTCTGTAATCTTAAATTTCAGTCCCATACCCATCTCATAGCCAAGAAAATTTCCAAATCAGTAGGAATCCTTTCCAAGATACGATACTATGTATCACAAACGGCTCTCCTTACCCTGTACCACTCTCTAATCTATCCTTACCTCACCTATGGTATTTTGTGCCAGGGGCTCAACCACTGCCAACCACCTTAGACCTTTAATAATCCAACAAAAAGCTGCTGTGCGGGTGATAACCAGCTCCTGTGCTAGACAGCACACCCCACCACTTTTCAAAAGACTCAGCTTGCTAAATATACAAGACATACATTCTTATTATTGTGCCTACTACATATACAGAACTTTAAACTCCACTGTAAACCCTCCCCTAAAACAACTACTTGACAGTTACAACAGAATGCACAGTCACAATACAAGGCATAAGGCACTTTTCAACATCCCTCGAGTAAGACTCTCACTATGCAAGAACGCTATGCACATAAAAGGCCCGAAGATCTGGAACTCACTACCGGAACAGGTCAAGGATCCCCCAGACAGCTTATAAATTTAGGACTTTGCTAAAAACTCATCTTATCTCACAATATTAACGAAATCAACCAAACTAGTTTTATTGTGTGACCACCTGGCTTTTAATTCTGCCATTCCATATAATATTACCACTTGCACCATTACTTGTAAGTTAGATTTTGTACTAAGTTCAAATAAGGTTGTAAAACAGCTAACCACTATTCTATGTTTAGTTTTAAGTATAATTACTATGTACTATTATCTTATCTAGTTTTAATTAGTTACTATGTATTAGGATTAGTTTGCCTGAAATGCCTCGGCATGATAGTGGCTATCTTTGTCCTTAGCAGATCAAAATTGTAATTACACATTGTAGCCATTACAAAGAAATAAACTTATTATTATTGTTATCATATTAAGTTAGCATTAGAACTGTGCTTTAAAAAAATAAAAAAGTAAAATGCATACAGTAGGGCCCCGCTTTACTGCATTTCACTTTACGGCATTCTGCTAATATGGACATTTCAAAATATGACCAAAACTCGCTATATGGCTCGCCCCACCTGACTTTTGAAGTTTGAAGTTTGAAATGATCTGCTGGTCCATGGGCTGGATGAGAGGAGTGATTTAGGGGGCAAGAACTTTGCTGTGATGAAACTAAACTACTCCAACAATTGATCTTCCAAGTCTGGAGGTTGAGCAGGAGCATTGTCCATTACCAGGAGGCACTTGAGTGGCAGTTTATTTTCCAGGAGGTATTTCTTCACACTCAGGCCAAACACTTCATTGACCCACTCAGTGAAAATTTGCCTCGTGACCCATGCCTTATTGTTAGCCTTCCACATCACACACAATTTACTCTTGATGACATTTTTTTTTTAACATTCGGGGATTTTCAGAGTGATACACCAGTAAAGGCTTCACTTTGAAATCCCCACTAGTGTTACCATAGAACAAGAGAGTTAGCATATCCTTCATAGGTTTGTGTCCTGGCAGTGCCTTTTCCTTCTGTGTGAAGTAGGTCCTCTTTGGCATTTTCTTCCAAAAGAGGCCTGTTTCATCACAATTGAAAACTTGTTGGGGAGGAATCCTTCAGCCTCTATGTACACCCTAAATTCATCAACTAATTCTTCGGCTGCATGTTTGTCCGAACTTGCACCCTCGCCATGCTTAACACACTGTGTTTGCCAGATCTCTTCTTGAATTTGTTCAACCAGCCTCTGCTGGCCTTAATCCTTTGACTGTTTCAGTCGTATATACATGTATATACGTCTTACGAGCCAATGTGTTTGACATATATACAGTGGAACCTCTACTTGCGAGTTTAATCCATTCCATGACCTTGCTCGCAACTGGATTTGCTCATTTGCAGAGTCAATTTTCCTCCTTTAAATTAAATGAAATGCAATTAATCCATTCCAATGGAATTCTGTACTTCAATAATTTCGCTAATATCAACTCTACAGCTTATTTATCTATCACAGTTCATCTAATATGAAATAATAAATAATATAAATAACATAGAAACCTGATATATAGTCTAGAATGAATAAAATATGTTATTATTTAACAGGTGGAGGCAGTCACAACCCCTCCCTCTTCGTTGTGGGAAACACTGCCATCGAGTGACGGCCTTTTGAAGCCGTCTATTATTATTATGTAGTACATTATTATTATATATGTTTTATTATTATATGTATTATATTATTATTATTATTATTATTGTATTATGTTATACTATTATTATTATACATATTATTATTATTATACATATTATTATTATTACATATTATTATTACAGTATAAATAATTTGTAATTTTTATTCACACAAAAAATATAAGATTTACTTTTATGCCTTCTTGCAATAATTGTATAAATAATGTCAACCCATTCACGACTGCATATTGTTTACTCTTGAACATAGCCAAAACCTTTCGAACATTTCTCCTATGTTGAACTCAATTTCAAGGTACTTTTCATCGTGAAAGCAATCAAAATCATATCTATTTCTGTAATATATCTTAAATTCTATCAAATGAGACCAAAAAAACGAGAATACAACCATGAAAACCATACGAAAATACCGCTAAGGGGTGGCTAATTGCTGAGAAGTGAACTCCATTATTTATGCTTAGATTTCTTTCATTTTTGGTGTACATTAAGAAGCATCTATCTATCATACATTGCCCAAGTTTCAGTAAGATAGTCCAACAAATAAATGGGATACAATTCCCTAGATCAAGAGGAAGAGCCCCTCACCAGCGTCAAGGAACCTGCCTTGAGGTCTGCTCGCTTATGGAAATTTTGCTCGTGTACGGAAGTAAAAAATTGGCCCATCGACTGCTCGTATTTGGAAAAACTCGCACATGGATGTGCTCGCAAGTAGAGGTTCCACTGTATACTCAATAATTGTAGCGGCTTCAAATCAAGCAGGAGAAAGCTGGTAGGCCCACATGTGAGAGATTGGGTCTGTGTGATCAATGTGCACCATATAAAAAAAATCCTGCAGCACGCAGTGCATAATAAGAAAAAAAACTCGGACCGTGTTTTTGGATTAAAACGCCGATTTTGACTTTTTTTTTGTATAGTTTTTATGGTTATATTCTCATTTTCATAGTCACATTTGATAGAATGGAAAACATATTATAGAAATACATAGGTGATTTTGATTGGTTTTCCTATGAAAAGGACCTTGAAATGGAGCTCAAAGTAGGGAAAATGTTTGATTTTTGCCAATGTTCAAGAGTAAACAAATGATGTCATTGTCTAATAAATGTCCAGCTAGCCATTCTAATATGCAGTCATGAATGGGTCAATGTTATTTATTTAGGTAGTAGGTTGGTAGACAGCAACCACCCAGGGAAGTACTACCGTCCTGCCAGATGGCTGTGAAACCCTGTAACTGTTTTGCATGATGGTAGGATTGCTGCTTTTCTTTTTCTGTCTCATAAACACGCTAGATAACAGGGATATCTTGCTACTCCTACTTACACTTTGGTCACACTTCACAGACACGCACATGCATATATATATACAGTGGACCCCCGGTTAACGATATTTTTTCACTCCATAAGTATGTTCAGGTGCCAGTACTGACCAAATTTATTCCCATAAGGAATATTGTGAAGTAGATTAGTCCATTTCAGACCCCCAAACATACAAATACAAACGCACTTACATAAATACACTTACATAATTGGTCGCATTCGGAGGTAATCGTTATGCGGGGGTCCACTGTACATACATCTAGGTTTTTCTCCTTTTTCTAAATAGCTCTTGTTCTTTATTTCTTCTATTGTCCATGGGGAAGTGGAAAAGAATCTTTCTTCCGTAAGCCATGCATGTCGTATGAGGCGACTAAAATGCCGGGAGCAATGGGCTAGTAACCCCTTCTCCTGTAGACATTTACTAAAAAAGAGAAGAAGAAAAACTTTATAAAACTGGGATGCTTGAATGTGCGTGGATGTAGTGCGGATAACAAGAAACAGATGATTGCTGATGTTATGAATGAAAAGAAGTTGGATGTCCTGGCCCTAAGCGAAACAAAGCTGAAGGGGGTAGGGGAGTTTCGGTGGGGGGAAATAAATGGGATTAAATCTGGAGTATCTGAGAGAGTTAGAGCAAAGGAAGGGGTAGCAGTAATGTTGAAGGACCAGTTATGGAAGGAGAAAAGAGAATATGAATGTGTAAATTCAAGAATTATGTGGAATAAAGTAAAGGTTGGATGTGAAAAGTGGGTCATAATAAGCGTGTATGCACCTGGAGAAGAGAGGAATGCAGAGGAGAGAGAGAGATTTTGGGAGATGTTAAGTGAATGTATAGGAGCCTTTGAACCAAGTGAGAGAGTAATTGTGGTAGGGGACCTGAATGCTAAAGTAGGAGAAACTTTTAGAGAGGGTGTGGTTGGTAAGTTTGGGGTGCCAGGTGTAAATGATAATGGGAAACCCTTTGATTGAACTTTGTATAGAAAGGGGTTTAGTTATAGGTAATACATATTTTAAGAAAAAGAGGATAAATAAGTATACAAGATATGATGTAGGGCGAAATGACAGTAGTTTGTTGGATTATGTATTGGTAGATAAAAGACTGTTGAGTAGACTTCAGGATGTACATGTTTATAGAGGGGCCACAGATATATCAGATCACTTTCTAGTTGTAGCTACACTGAGAGTAAAAGGTAGATGGGATACAAGGAGAATAGAAGCATCAAGGAAGAGAGAGGTGAAGGTTTGTAAACTAAAAGAGGAGGCAGTTAGGGTAAGATATAAACAGCTATTGGAGGATAGATGGGCTAATGAGAGCATAGGCAATGGGGTCGAAGAGGTATGGGGTAGGTTTAAAAATGTAGTGTTAGAGTGTTCAGCAGAAGTTTGTGGTTACAGGAAAGTGGGTGCAGGAGGGAAGAGGAGCGATTGGTGGAATGATGATGTAAAGAGAGTAGTAAGGGAGAAAAAGTTAGCATATGAGAAGTTTTTACAAAGTAGAAGTGATGCAAGGAGGGAAGAGTA
This sequence comes from Cherax quadricarinatus, assembly GCF_026875155.1. Lineage (NCBI taxonomy): Eukaryota > Metazoa > Arthropoda > Malacostraca > Decapoda > Parastacidae > Cherax > Cherax quadricarinatus. The sequence continues at coordinate 4,132,533 of NC_069402.1, read as the reverse complement.
TATGGAGAAAAAGAGAGAGGTTAAGAGAGTGGTGAAGCAATGTAAAAAGAGAGCAAATGAGAGAGTGGGTGAGATGTTATCAAAAAATTTTGTTGAAAATAAGAAAAAGTTTTGGAGTGAGATTAACAAGTTATGGAAGCCTAGAGAACAAATGGATTTGTCAGTTAAAAATAGGAGAGGAGAGTTAGAGGTATTGGGAAGATGGAGGGAATATTTTGAGGAATTGTTAAATGCTGATGAAGATAGGGAAGCTGTGATTTCGTGTATAAGGCAAGGAGGAATAACATCTTGTAGGAGTGAGGAAGAGCCACTTGTGAGTGTGGGGGAAGTTCGTGAGGTAGTAGGTAAAATGAAAGATGTTTTTTCCCCTTGCCTTTTTCACGAAATCAAAGCTTCCCTACTTCATCACATTTAAAAAATTCCTCAAAAAATTTTTTCCCCTCCATCCCCCAAATACCCCCAAACCCCTCTCCTAATTTTTACTGAAAAAACCCAAATTTTTTTCTCTGGGCCTTCCAAACTTTTTAAAATCTCACTCCCAACTTTTCAAAATTTTAAAACAAAATTTGTTGATAAAAACTCCCCCCACCCTCTTTGCTCTCTTTTAAAAATTGTTTCCCACCACCCCCTTTTAAACCCCTTTTCCTCTTTTTCTCCATAAAACCTCCCCCCTTGCATCACTTCATTTTGTAAAAATTTCTCATATCCCAACTTTTTTTTCCCCTTACTACTCTCTTACATCTCTTTTCCCCCCAATCGTCCTTTTCCCCCTCCTGCACCCCCCCTTTCTCGGAAAACCACAAATTTCCCGGCTAAACACTCTAACATTACATTTTTAAACCTCCCCCATACCCTTCGCCCCCATTGCCTAGCTCTCATTACCCATCTATCCCCAATAGTTTTTTTATATCTTACCCTAACTGCCCCTTTTTTATTTTTAAAAACCCTTCACCTCCTCTTCCTGATCTTCTAGGCCCGGGTTCCCATCTACCTTTACTCCTTGTAGCTACAACTAAAAAGTGATCTGATAAAATCTGTGGCCCCTATAAACATTACTTTCCTGAAGTCTACTAAAACAGCCCCTTTAATCAACCAATACATAACCCCAACAAACTACTGTCTTTTTCGCCTACATCTATCTTGTATACTTATTTATCCTTTTTTTTTTAAAAATTAAGTATTACCTAAAACAAAACCCCCCCTTTCTATACAAATTTAATAAAAGGGGTTTCCCATTTAAATTCCCACCGGAAACCCCCAAATTTAAACCAACCAAAACCCCATTTAAAAGTTTCTCCTATTTTTAGCATTGGGGGTCCCCTCCCCAAAATTTACTCTCTCATTTGGGTTCAAAGGCTCCTAACATTCATTTAACATCTCCCCAAAACCCTCCTCCCCTCCCGGGCTTTCCTCTTTTCCCCGGTGCATACACCTTATTATAAACCCCTTTTCAAAATCCAACCTTTTTTTATTCCACAAAACCCTTTAAATTTTAAAACTTTTTCATATTCCCCTTTTCTCCTTCCATAACGGGCCCTTCAACTTTACTGTCCCCCTTTCCTTTGCTCTAAACTCCTCGGGATCCCCCAAATTTTTAAACCCCAATTTTTTTCCCCCCCCCGAAACTCCCCAAACCCCCTTCAGCTTTGTTTCGCTTGGGGCCGGGACCCAAACTTTTTTTTTTCATTCATAACATAAAGCAATCACCCCTTTTTCTTTTAACCGCACTACACCCAAACCCCAAAATTCAAGAAACCCCCCATTTTAAAATTTTTTTCTTCTTTTTTTAAAGAAAAGGGCTACAGGAAAAGGGGTTACTAGCCCTTTGTTTCCCGGGCATTTTATCGCCTCATACGACTTCAGGGCTTCCGGAAGAAAATTTTTTTTTTTTTTTTCCCTTTCCCCATGGACAATAGAAAAATAAAGAAAAAGGGAGCTATTTAAAAAAAGGGAAAAAACCTAGATGTATGTACAGGGGAAAAACCCCCGCATAACGATTCCCCTCCAAAAGCGCCCAAATTTAATGTAAGTGTTTTATTAATGCGTTTGAAATTTGTATTTTGGGGGGGGTCTAAAAGGGGGACAAAACAAATTTCAAAATTTTCCTTTTTGGAATAAATTTGGTCAGTATTTGGCACCTGAACATACTTATGGAGGGAAAAAAAATCGAAAACCCGGGGGGTCCCCTGTATATATAAAATGCATGTGGGGTTTCCGTGAAAGGGGTGCCCCAAAGTGTAAGTAGGGGGTACCCAAGATACCCCTGTTATCTAGCGTGTTTATGAGACAGAAAAAAAAAGAAAGAAATCCTACCATATGAAAAACAGTTCCCGGGGGTTTCAAAAAAGCCATCGGCGGGAGGGTTTAGTATTTTCCCGGGGGTTGCTGTCAAACCAAACCTACCACCAAAAAAAATAACATTGACCCTTTCATGACTGCAAAATTAAATGGCTACGGGACATTTTTTTGACAATGACACTTTTGTTTACTCTTAAACCCTTGGCAAAAATAAAAATTTTTTCCCCAAATTTGAGCCCATTTCAAGTCCTTTTCTAGGAAAACCAAAAAAAATCACCAATGTTTTTCCTATAATATGTTTTCCATTCATAAAAATGTGCCTATAAAAATGAAATAAAACCCAAAAAACTAAAAAAAAAAAAATTTAAAAAAAATGGGCTTTTTAATCCAAAAAACAGGGTCCGAGTTTTTTTCTTTTTATCCTGCTTTGCTGCAGGTTTTTTTTTTATATGGTGCACATTGATCACACGGGCCCCAAAATCTCCACATGTGGGCCAAAACCACCCTTTCCCCTTTGCTTGTTTTAAAGGGCCGCTACAATTTTGAGTATACAGGGGAAACCCCCCTTCTACTTGCGAGCACAAAAAATGGGGCGATTTTTTCCCCAAAATACGAGCAGTCAAATGGGCCCAAAATTTTTTACTTCCGTAAAACGAGAAAAAATTTCCCAAAACGAGCAAACCCAAAGGCAGTTCCTTGACGCTGGGGGGCTCTTCCTTTTGATCTGGGGAATTTTATCCCTTTTAAATTTTTGGACTATCTTACTGAAATTTGGGGGCAATGTTTTATAGATAGATGTTTCCCTTAAGACCCCAAAAAAATGAAAGAAATCAAAAGCAAAATAAAAAATTTTCACTTCTCATTTTTTCCAACCCCTTAGCGGGAAATTTTTTCGTAGGGTTTTTCAGGGTTTGAAACCCCTCTTTTTTTTGGTCTCTTTTTGGGGATAAATTAAGATATTTTAAACAAAAATAGATATGATTTTGATTGCTTTCCGATGAAAAGTACCTTGAAATTGGGGTTAAAAACATAGGAGAAATTTCGAAAGGTTTTGGTTTATGTTCAAAGTAAACAATATGCATCGTAAATGGGTTAAACATTATTTATAAAATTTAAATTGCAAGAAGGCAAAAAAAGAAATTTTTAAAATTTTTTTTGTGTAATAAAAATTACAAAATTTTTTCGTAAAAAAAAAAAAGTAAAAATTAAAATATTAAAAAATTAATAATAAAATGAAATAATAATAATAGTTAACTAATACAAAAAATAAAATAAAAAATTAATAAAATACATATAATAATAAAACATATATAAAAATAATGTACTACTAATAAAAATAGACGGCTTCAAAAGGCCGTCACTCGGTGGCATTTTTTTCCCACAACGAAGAGGGGGGGGTTGTAAAACTCCCCCCAAACCTTTTAAATAATAAAAATTTTTATTCATTCTGCTAATATCATTTTTCTATTTTTTTTAAAAATTATTAAAATATTTTTCATATTAGTTAAACTGTGATAAAAAAATAACGTAGGTTGATATTGCGAAATTTTTTGAAGTACAAAAATTCCCTTTTGGAAGGGTTTAAATTTGGGGCTTTTAAATTTAAATTTTAAAGGGAGGAAAATTGACTCTGCAAATGAGAAAATTCCAAAGTTCCCAGCAAGGTCATGGAAGGGATTAAACTCGCAAGTAGAGGTTCCACTGTTAAAAGGGTCAAACACTTGGCTCGTAAGAAAAAAATACATGTATATACACTGAAACAGTCAAAGGATTAAGGGCCCGCAAAGGCCCGGTTGAACAAATTCCCAAAAAAGAGATCTGGGAACACAGGTTGTTAAGCATGGCGAGTGGGAATTTTGGACAAACCCCAGGGCCCAAGAATTAGTTGATTAATTTTGGGGGTACATAGAGGGCGAAAGGGTTCCTCCCCAACAAGTTTTCAATTGTGAAGAAAAAGCCCCCTTTTGGAAAAAAATGGGGCCCAAAAAGGACCCACTTCACACAGAAGGAAAAAGGGACTGCCAGGGGCACAAACCTATGAAGGTTTTGCTAACTCTCTTTTCTAGGAACACTAGTGGGATTTCCCAAAATGAAGCCTTTTCTGGTGTATCACCCCGAAAAACCCCCCAATTTAAAAAAAAAATGCATCAAAAGAAATTTTTTTTGTGATGTGGAAAGGGAAACCAAAAAGGCATGGGTCACCCAGGGGAAATTTTCACTGAGTGGGTCAATGAAGTGTTTTGGGCCCGAGTGTGAAGAAAAACCTCCTGGGAAAAAAAAATGCCCCTCAATTTCCTCCTGGTAATGGGCAATGCTCCTGCTCAACCCCAGAATTGGAAGATCAAATTTTGGAGTGTTTTATTTCATTTACAGCAAAGTTCTTGCCCCCCCAAAAACACTCCTCTCCCCACCCATGGGCCCACAGATCAATTTTAAACTTCAAACTTTCCAAAAGGGCAGGGGGGCGAGCCCTAAACGAGTTTTGGTCAAAAATTTTTAAATGTCCATATTAAACAGAAAACCGTAAAGTGAAAAGCAAATAAAGCGGGGCCCCCACGGGATGCCCTTTTTTACTTTTTTTTTTTTTTTTAAAAGGCACAGTTTTTAATGCAACCCTTTAAAATGATAACAATAATAATAAGTTTATTTTTTGTAATGGCTACCAAAGTGTAAAATTTCAAATTGGGTCTGCAAAAGGGCCCAAAAATAGCCACTATCAGGGGCCCAGGGATTTTAGGGAAAAATAATCCTAAAACATAGTAACTAATTTAAAAATAGATAAGGGTAAAAGTACATAAAAAATTTTACTTAAAACTAAACATAGAAATAGGGTTACTGTTTTACAACCTTTTTTGAACTTAGTACAAAATTTTAATTACAATAAAAGGGCAAGTGGGGAATAAATTTTAAAGGAAGGGGAGAATTAAAAAACCCGGGGGCCCACAATAAAACTTTTGGTTGATTTCGTTAAATTGTGAAAATAAAAATGAGTTTTTTTGCAAAGTCCTAAATTTATAAGCGTCTGGGGGGCCTTGACCTGTTCCGGAATTTAGTTTTCCCGATCTTCGGGGGCCCTTTTTTTGTGCATAGCTTTTTGCATAAATGAGAGTCCTTACTCGAGGGATGTTGAAAAGTGCCTTAAGCCTTGTATTGTGACTGTGCATTTTGTGTAACTGGGCAAGTAATTGTTTTTTGGGGGGGGTTTTAAAATGGGGTTTTAAAATTCGTATATGTAGTAAGGGAAAATAATAAGGAAAGTATGTCTTTTTTAAAATTTAAAACAAGCTGAGTCTTTTGAAAAAATGGTGGGGGGTGCTGTCTAGCCGGGGGGGGATAAAATTTGGGGGGGGGGGGGGGGGGCAGGAAGTTTGGGCCCCGGGACAAAAAAAAGGTTTGGGGGGATTTTTAAAGGGGCTAAGGGGGTTTGGGCATGGGTTGACCCCGGGGCCTACAAAATTTTTTCCTATGAAGGGAAAGGGGGAAAAATTTAAATGGTTTCAGGGGAAGGGGAAAACCGTTTGTATTCAAATAGGGGGAAGTTAAAGGTTTTGAGTTGGGAAAATTTTCTTTTGGGAAAGATGGGTAATGGAAACTGAAAGTTTGATACCAAAAATAAAGGACCTTGAAATTTGCCCCCATGGGTCGAATGGGGAAACAATTAACCAAAAAACTTTTTGGGGTTGGAAAATTTGGAGGCCTGTTTAAAAAGGGGTTGAAAGGGGGAATATTTAATCCCCAATGGTGGAAGTGAGTTTTTGTTTGGGTCTTCTTAAGATAATTTTAGGATTTAAGGAAAGTGTTTTTCCAAGACAGTGGGTCCCCAAGGGAAGTGCAATTGTAAAATTTTTTCTGCAAAAAAAAAACCCCGGGGGAAATTTTTTGCCTTTTTTGGGGGTCAACTTTGTAAATAAAAAGGGGTTTTTTTTCCCAAACCAAAATGGGGTTTAAAGTACGGGTTGGGTTAAGGGGGATTTAAATCCATTTGGCATTTTAAATACTTTGGGGTGGCGTTGATAGGGTTTTGGTTTAAAAAAAGGGAAATTCCCCCTTTTAGGGCCCAAACAGGGGGGTTTTAGGAAAAAAAGATTTTTGGGAATGTTAAAAGTTTCCAGGTTCCAAAAAAGGGGCCCAGGGGTAACTTTTTATAAATTGAATTTTGGCAAACAAGTTAAAACAGACACATGTTTTTTTTTAAAGGTTTAAAAATAAATGGAATTTGGGTTTAAAATTGGTGTTGATGAAGGTAGGAGGGGATTTTCTTGTTTATTATTTTTTACAAAAAAAATCCTTGGGGGAAGGGAAGGGCCCCTTTAATGGGCCCTTTTAAGTTTCAAAAAAAATTTTTTTATTTTCCCCTTTGGAAAAAGGGGGGAACCCCTTTTTCTTTAATAAAAAAACAAAAGGAAATTTTTGGGTTTTTTAAAAAGTGTTCAAAAATTTTGGGGATGTTTTCGGTCAAACTTTTTTTTATAATGAAAAGGGAAACATTATCCCCCTCACCAAAATTTGTTTTTTAATTAATTTAAAGATTTACCAAATTTCCCCGTAATTTTTTAACTAAAAATAAAGTATTTGGTAATTTTCCATTTTTTGGGGGAAAATTTTTATGGGGTTTTAAGGCCAGGGAATTTAAAAAATTTCAGGGGATCCTCATAAAAAAAAATTTTCCCCCCTGACCCCTTTTAATCCCCGGAGGTAATTTTTCAAAGTTTTTTTGAACCCCTTTGGTTTTTTCCAAAGAATTTTTTTCCCAAAAAATAATTTTGTTATTTTTTCTTATGAAATGGTAGAGAATCTTTTCTGAAGGTAATAAAACAAAAAGTACGAAATTTGATGGAAAATTTACAAAATTGTGCTCTCAAAAATTTTGATGTGTCAGTGATATTTACGTATCAGCGATTTTGCCAACTTTGACTCCCATTTTAGGCCAATTACATTATTCCAGTCAACCAAATTCTTAGCTATTTCACTAGTATTACGTTTATTCTATCGATTGAGCACAAGAATTCGCCAAGTCAACTGTTTCAACTACAAAATAAAGTGATCGGAAGTTGGTAATTTGGCCAATTTAATGCAAAGTTCAAAATATTCGTTTCAAAATAGGGTCCAGAATAAACAATGCAGGCATCCTGGCACTAAACAAACATTTCCTCCTCTCTGACCGCGGGTTCAATCCCGGCCGGGTATGGTTTGTTTGCTTCAGGCTTTACTAATGAATTCCATTTTGATTTTTTATTCACATAATGAATTTTTATTCAAACAGAGAAATAGAAGATTTACTGTTATGCAATACAGTAGACCCCCGGTATTCGATATTAATCCATTCCTGAGAGCTCATCGAATACCGACAATATCAAAAAGCGAATCAATTTTCCCCATAAGAAATAATGGAAATCAAATTAATCCGTGCAAGACACCCAAAAGTATGAAAAAAAAATATTTTACCACATGAAATATTAAGTTTAATGCAATAGAATAATTACAATAACAATAGAATAATAACAATAGAATAATTGACACTTATCTTTAATGAAGATCTGGTGATGATTGATGGGATGGGAGGAGGGGAGAGTGTGGATGGTGTTAGTGTTTAGAAGAGGAATCCCCCTTCCATTAGGACTTGAGGTAGCAAGTCCTTTTCCGGGGTTACTTCCCTTCTTCTTTTAATGCCACTAGGACCAGCTTGAGAGTCACTGGACCTCTGTCGCACAACAAATCTGTCCATAGAGCTCTGTACCTCCCGTTCCTTTACGATTTGTCTAAAATGGGCCACAACATTGTCATTGTAACAGTCACCAGCACGGCTTGCAATAGCTGTGTTAGGGTGATTTTCATCCATAAAGGTTTGCAGTTCAATCCACTGTGCACACATTTCCTTAATTTTTGAAGTAGGCACAATGGATTCCACAAATGGCATAGGCTTCTCAGGGTTAGCCCCAAACCCTTCAAAATCTTTCTTAATTTCCATACTAATTCTCACCCTTTTTACCACAGGGTTGGCACTAGAAGCTTTCTTGGGGCCCATGGTGACTTATTTTGCAGAAACAAGCACCAAAAACAGTGATAATATGGAATGTACCGAATGTATCCTTAGATGCGCGCACACTGGCTGGCTTGTAAACACTAGCACACACGGGGCAGTTCAGGCCACATGTGGACATGTCTCGTACGAATCGCATCGAATACCGGGTTTTCGATCGGATACCGAGGAGAAATTTTTTCGTTAAAATGCATCGAATACCGGATTTATCGAATACCAATGCCATCGAATACCAGGGTCCACTGTATTGTAATAATTGTATAAATAATATCACCACATTTGTGAACGTATATTAGACCCACCAGCAGGCGTGTATTAGACGTGTGAGGTCATTTGTTTACTCTTGATCATCGGCAAAAATTTAACGTTTCTGCTACTTTGAGCTCAGTTTCTAGCCATTTCCAGTACTAAATCCAATCAAAATCATCTCTATTTCTGTAATATATCTTCCATTTTATCAAATGAGACCAAGAAATCGTAAATTCAACTATAAAAAACATACGAAAAAACACTGCAAAATCGGTTTTAATCGAAAATTACAGTCTCAATTTTTTCTCTCATTATGCACTATGTGCTGCAGGATTTGTTTTATGTAGTGCATACATACCACATAGATGTATTCTCTCATCTCTAGGCCAAAATTTACCACTCACAGCTTATCAGAGTGAGCTGAGCTCATGACGTAGATCTACGGTTTGGACCCTCAAAGGGTTAAATTTTTCAGCCGTGTCTATAGGTTGCATGTGAGGTTCATCTGGTTTAGTTAGACTTATCTCTCTATTTCCAGTCGGTTTCCTTGAGCCCAAAATTTTGGAGGGTTTGCCAGGTACTTTTCATGTCACCTTTCATTTCACTAAATCTATTTTCATAATACATTTGCTTTGATTTACGTATTAGTTTTGTGAGTATTGATGTGTATCTTTTAGTAAAATCTTTAGTAATTAAGCCTAATCTGAACTGTTTTTTAATTTGGTGTTTTTTATTAATAGATTTGAGGATACTTCTAGTTAGCCATGGGCTGTTTAGCCTTTTTTCTGTGATCTGTTTCATTTTGATTGGGCAATGTTTGTTGTAGAGGTTTAGGGTTTTATATAAAAAAAAATTTTATATCTTTATTGATATTATTACTGTCATCTAGCTCTCCCTGCCAAACAATGGCACCTAGAGCTAGTTTTAGGTTGTTCATCGATGTCTCATCATGCAGGCGAAATGAGATCTTTCTTGTTTCTTGAGGCAGCTTAGATAAGTTGGTTATGAGAAAGGTAGAGTAGTGGTCTGTGGTGTTATCTGTGATTATACCTGCTTGTAGTGGGGATATTATGTTGGTCCAGATATGGTCAAGTAACGAGGCACTAGTGTCAGAGATTCTTGTTGGCTTTGTTATAGAGGGTAGCAACAGGCTGTTGTTAGTGTAAACATGTTATCAGGCATTTATATGCATTTAAAAGTGAAAAAGGGTGATTCACTTTAAGGTGATTTTAGCTTTACAGCAGTAGCCTGGAACCTAACTTGCTGTATAAGCAGAGTCCTCCTCTAGTAATAATAATAATACAGTGGACCCTCGACCAACGATGGCATCGTCTAACGTTAAATCCGACTAGCGATACATTTTAATGCAAAAAATTTTGCCTCGACTAGCGCTAAAAAACTCGACCAACACGATTCGTTCCGTTCGAGATGCGTCCACTTGTGGCCAGTGTTTACAAGCCAGCCAGCCACCATGGTCCCATCCAAACATACAATCGGAATATTTCATATTATCACAGCGTTTTTTTGTGATTGCACCTGCAAAATAAGTCACCATGGGCTCCAAGAAAGCTTCTAGTGCCAACCCTATAGCAAAAAGGGTGAGAATTACTATGGATATGAAGAAAGAGATTATTGCTAAGTATGAAAGTGGAGTGCGTGTCTCCGAGCTGGCCAGGTTGTACACAAAACCCCAATCAACCATCGCTACTATTGTGGCCAAGAAAACGGCAATCAAGGAAGCTGTTCTTGCCAAAGGTGCAACTATGTTTTTGAAACTGAGATTGCAAGTGATAGATGTTGAAAGACTGTCATTGGTGTGGATAAACGAAAAACAGATAGCAGGAGATAGCATCTCTCAAGCGATCATATGTGAAAAGGCTAGGAAGTTGCATGACGATTTAATTAGAAAAATGCCTGCAACTAGTGGTGATGTGAGTGAATTTAAGGCCAGCAAAGGTTGGTTTGAGAGATTTAAGAATCGTAGTGGCATACATAGTGTGATAAGGCATGGTGAGGCTGCCAGTTTGGACCAAAAATCAGCTGAAAAATATGTGCAGGAATTCAAGGAGTACATAGATAGTGAAGAACTGAAACCTGAACAAGTGTTTAATTGTGACACTGACAACGTTGTGAAACACTTTAGGAATGTCATAAAGGAACGGGAGGTACAGGCCTCTATGGACAGATATGTTGTGCGACAGAGGTCCAGTGACTCTCAAGCTGGTCCTAGTGGCATTAAAAGAAGAAGGGAAGTAACCCCGGAAAAGGACTTGACACCTCAAGTCCTAATGGAAGAGGATTCCCCTTCTAAACACTGAGACCATCCACACTCTCCCCTCCTCCCATCCCATCAATCATCACCAGATCTTCAATAAAGGTAAGTGTCATGTAATTGTACATGTCTTCTTCAGTTTGTGTGTATTAAAATTAATATTTCATGTGGTAAATTTTTTTTTTTCAATGCTTTTGGGTGTCTTGCACGGATTAATTTGATTTCCATTATTTCTTATGGGGAAAATTAACTCAATTAACGATAATTTTGATTAACGATGAGCTCTCAGGAACGGATTAATATCGTTGGTCGAGGGTCCACTGTAATGATAATTAAATTTCATTTCAACTGATTGGGGTGCTTGTGGCTCAGATGATCATGCCACAACTCACAAATGAGGGACTGGGGTATGCCTTCTGGTCTATTGATTGAGCACAAGAAACCACCTATTCAGCTATAAGAACTATTCTATAAAGTGCACAGAAATTGGTAATTTTGTTCAATTTTACACAATATAAAAAAATATACAATTTAAAAACAGAGCCCAAAATAAACATTGAGTGCATTCCAGCTACTACAGCAGCCTATCCTCTCTTCATCATATTACACTTGCCCTCCATTTTTGAATCAATCAATCTATCTATCTATCTCTCCTCACACTCTCTCTCACACTCTCTCTTACACTCTCTCTCACACTCTCTCTACACTCTCTCACACTCTCTCTCACACTCTCTCTCTCACACTCTCTCACACTCTCTCACACTCTCTCTCTCACACTCTCTCTCTCACATCTCTCTCTCACACTCTCTCTCTCACACTCTCTCTCTCACACTCTCTCTCTCACACTCTCTCTCTCACACTCTCTCTCTCACACTCTCTCTCTCACACTCTCTCTCTCACACTCTCTCTCTCCACACTCTTCTCTCACACTCTCTCTCTCACACTCTCTCTCTCACACTCTCTCTCTCACACTCTCTCCTCACACTCTCTCACACTCTCCTCTCACACTCTCTCTCACACTCTCACACTCTCTCACATTCTCTCACTCTCTCTCACACTCTCACTCTCACACTCTCACACTTTCTCACACTCTTTCTCACACTCACACTCTCTCTCTCACACTCACACTCTCACACACTCTCACACACACTCTCTCACACCACACCACACACACACACACACACACACACACACACACACTCACTCACACACACACACACACACACACACCACACACACACACACACACACACACACACACACACACACGCTCAAACACACGCTCAAACACACGCTCAAACACACGCTCAAACACACGCTCAAACACACGCTCAAACACACGCTCAAAACACACACACAACACACACACACACACACAAACACACACTCACACACACACACACACACACACACACACACACACACACACACACACACACACACACACACACCACACACACACAAGACTACACAGGACTACACTGAAAGAGAGGGTACAGAGACGCAAGGAGGAACGAGAGGCAATGACGAAGATGGGCAGGAACCGACACAGGAGGAAGGGCAAACACACCCCACAGAATCTCCCACCAAAAGACTCCAACCACGACATTCCCAACGCAACTGAGCAACCTATACTACAACCCACTCACTGTTCCCTCAGCACCAACCCCCATATCACAAACCTCACCCCAACAGCTGTCCTTATGGGCATTCTGACCCCACCCCCATCATCACAAACCCCACCTACACCACAGCTCCATATAGGCCCCCACCAAGGCTCTCGCTCCCCCAACCCCAATATTCTTGCATGACCACAATGATAGAAAAGAAACTGAAAGTTTGGTACACAAACGCGGATGGAATAACGAATAAACATGAGGAGTGGAACGAAAGAATCAGTGAAAAATCCCCAGACATCATAGCAGTCACAGAAACAAAACTCGCTGAGACAATAACAGACACAATCTTCCCAATGGGATATCAGATCCTGAGGAAAGATAGAAGAGTAGAGGGGGAGGAGGGGTTGCACTGCTCATAAAACACCGATGGGGATTTGAGGAAATGGAAGGCATGGACATGATTGGAGAAAGAGACTACATTGTAGGTACAATTCAGTCCGGAGAACATAAAGTAGTCATTGGAGTGATGTATAACCCACCACAGAACTGCAGGAGGCCAAGAGAGGAGTAACGAAGAAAACAACAGGGTGATGGTGGACACACTGGCTGAGGTGGCAAGAAGAGCTCACTCAAGCAGAGCAAAGTTACTGGTAATGGGCGATTTCAACCACAGGGAGATCGACTGGGAAAACCTGGAGCCACATGGGGTCCCGAAACATGGAGAGCCAAGATGATGGATGTGGTACTTGAAAACCTCATGCATCAACATGTCAGGGACACAACCAGAGAGAGAGGGAGGATGAGCCAGCAAGACTGGATCTTGTGTTCACCCTGAGCAGTTCAGACATTGAGGACATCACTTACGAGAGGCCCCTTGGAGCTAGCGATCATGTGGTGCCGAGTTTTGATTATATAGTAGAGTTACAAGTGGAGAAGGTAACAGGAACTGAAGGGGTCAGGCCAAACTATAAAAGGGGGGACTACACAGGTATGAGAAACTTCCTGCAGGAGGTTCAGTGGACAGAGAAATGGTAGGAAAATCAGTAAACGAGATGATGGAATATGTGGCAACAAAGTGCAAGGAGGCAGAGGAAAGTTTTGTTCCCAAGGGAAACAGAAATAATAGGAAGACCAAAACGAGTCCTTGGTTTACCCGAAGTGTAGGGAGGCAAAAACTAAGTGCAACAGAGAATGGAAAAGGTACAGGAGGCATAGGACCCAGGAAAACAAGATTAGTAGAAGAGCCAGAAACGAGTATGCACAGATAAGGAGGGAGGCCCAGCGACAGTATGAAAACGACATAGCATTGAAAGTCAAATCTGACCCGAAACTGCTGTATAACCACATTAGGAGGAAGACAACAGTCAAGGACCAGGTGATAAGGCTGAGGAAAGAAGGTGGAGAACTCACAAGAAACGATCAAGAGGTATGTGAGGAGCTCAACACGAGATTTAAGGAAGTATTTACAGTAGAGTCAGGAAGGACTCTGGGGGGACAGACCAGATGGGGACACCAGCAAGGAATACACCAACAAGTGTTGGACGACATACATACAGATGAGGAGGAGGTGAAGAAACTGCTAAGGGACATCGATACCTCAAAGGCAATGGGACCGGACAACATCTCCCTGTGGGTCCTTAGAGAGGGAGCAGATATGTTGTGCGTGCCACTTACCACAATCTTCAACACGTCCCTGGAAACTGGGCAACTACCTGAGGTATGGAAGACGGCAAATGTAGTTTTCCCATTTTTAAAAAAGGAGACAGAAAAGAGGCACTAAACTATAGACCTGTGTCATTGACATGTATAGTATGCAAAATTATGGAGAAGATTATCAGGAGGAGAGTGGTGGAGCACCTGGAACGGAACAAGAGTATAAATGCCAACCAGCACGGATTCATGGAAGGCAAATCCTGTGTCACAAACCTTCTGGAGTTTTATGATAAAATAACAGAAGTAAGACACGAGAGAGAGGGTGGGTTGACTGCATCTTCTTGGACTGCAAGAAGGCCTTTGACACAGTTCCTCACAAGAGATTAGTGCAGAAGCTAGAGCATCAGGCGCATATAACAGAAGGGCACTGCAATGGATCAGAGAATACCTGACAGGGAGACAACAACGAGTCATGGTACGTAATGATGTATCACAGTGGGCACCTGTGACGAGCGGGGTCCCACAGGGGTCGGTCCTAGGACCAGTGCTATTTTTGGTATATGTGAACGACATGATGGAAGGGTTAGACTCAGAAGTGTCCCTGTTTGCAGATGATGTGAAGTTAATGAGGAGAATTAAATCTGATGAGGACCAGGCAGGACTTCAAAGAGACCTGGACAGACTGGACACCTGGTCCAGCAAATGGCTTCTCGAATTTAATCCTGCCAAAAAGCAAAGTCATGAAGATAGGGAAGGGCACAGAAGACCACAGACCGAGTATAGGCTAGGTGGCCAAAGACTGCAAACCTCACTCAAGGAGAAAGATCTTGGGCGAGTATAACACCGAGCATGTCTCCGGAAGCACACATCAACCAGATAACTGCTGCAGCATATGGGTGCCTGGCAAACCTGAGAACAGCATTCCGATACCTTAGTAAGGAATCGTTCAAGACACTGTACACCGTGTATGTCAGGCCCATACTGGAGTATGCAGCACCTGTTTGGAACCCGCACTTGATAAAGCACGTCAAGAAACTAGAGAAAGTACAAAGGTTTGCGACAAGGTTAGTTCCAGAGCTAAGGGGAATGTCCTATGAAGAAAGATTAAGGGAAATCGGCCTGACGACACTGGAGGACAGGAGGGTCAGGGAGACATGATAACGACATATAAAATACTGCATGGAATAGACAAGGTGGACAAAGACAGGATGTTCCAGGAGGGGACACAGAAACAAGAGCCACAATTGGAAGTTGAAGACACAAATGAGTCAGAGAGATATTAGGAAGTATTTCTTCAGTCATAGAGTTGTAAGGCAGTGGAATAGCCTAGAAAATGACGTAGTGGAGGCAGGAACCATACACAGTTTTAAGACGAGGTTTGATAAAGCTCATGGAGCGGGGAGAGAGAGGGCCCAGTAGCAACCGGTGAAGAGGCGGGGCCAGGAGCTAAGACTCGACCCCTGCAACCACAAATAGGTGAGTACACACACACACACACACACACACACACACACACACACACACACACACACACACACACACACACACACACACACACACACACACACACACACTCACACACACATGTGAAGCAGTATCACTAAATAGTGCTCCCAGGATTTAGCATTCTAGTGGCTGTCCTAAGATATTATTAGCGGTCATCGTACGTGAGTGAATCAGTGAACATACCTACAAGAGTGTAACAGCTTTCACGAGTGCGAATAATGTGATAAGATCAAGAATTTTACAATTTAAATTTGAATGAATGTTGAGTGAGGGAGGGTAGCAGTCAGCTGATGAGGCTGCTGGCCACAGTGTTGACCCAAAATATCCAAACAGTTAACTGGGTTAACGGTGTGATCTGAAATATTAACAAATACAGATATTGGCTGGTTATAGCAGCAGAGTAGTGATAAGGTCATAAACGAGTGATTAAGTAAATACTGAAAGTAAGAAAAAACTAGTCAATCCCCAGCTGTTGGTGTTGTGAATGTAGTTAATATCATCAGACTTGTTATGACCATAATACTGTACTAAAGAAAAAAGAGTGAATACCAAGTCTTAAAAGAAAAAGAAAATAAAAACTTGAATGCATGATGAAGTTCCTGAAGGAATTACAAAAGTGAAGGAGTTGATAGCAGCCACCAGCAGGAACCTCCATTGTTGGGCAGACGACATCACTTGCCTATGTGTGGTTAATTTTGGTTAGTGTCTAAAGTCTCAGTGTCTCACCCTGCTGGTTGTATGCTATACCATCACTCTCCCTAACTTTCAGTGCCAGGAGATAGATAGTGGTAACCCTGACAATATTTAGTAAATTATCTAAATATCTTCAGAAGAGTTGTGTAGCCTAGTGATCCCCCCATCTTTCTGACAGCGACAAGCTAGTAAACAAGTACGCACATACAAACACATGTGTTCACCATGCATGCAGAGAGCATGCATAGTTCCTTTGTATAAAGGCAAAGGGGATAAAAGAGAGTGCAAAAATTATAGGGGGATAAGTCTGCTGAGTATACCTGGTAAAGTGTATGGTAGAGTTATTATTGAAAGAATTAAGAGTAAGACGGAGAATAGGATAGCAAATGAACAAGGAGGCTTTAGGAAAGGTAGGGGGTGTGTGGACCAGGTGTTTACAGTGAAACATACAAGTGAACAGTATTTAGATAAGGTTAAAGAGGTCTTTGTGGCATTTATGGATTTGGAAAAGGCGTATGACAGGGTGGATAGGGGGACAATGTGGCAGATGTTGCAAGTGTATGGTGTAGGAGGTAGGTTACTGAAAGCAGTGAAGAGTTTTTACAAGGATAGTGAGGCTCAAGTTAGAGTATGTAGGAAAGAGGGAAATTATTTCCCAGTAAAAGTAGGCCTTAGACAAGGATGTGTGATGTCACCGTGGTTGTTTAATATATTTATAGATGGGGTTGTAAGAGAAGTAAATGTGAGGGTCTTGACAAGAGGCGTGGAGTTAAAAGATAAAGAATCACACACAAAGTGGGAGTTGTCATAGCTGCTCTTTGCTGATGACACTGTGCTCTTGGGAGATTCTGAAGAGAAGTTGCAGAGATTGGTGGATGAATTTGGTAGGGTGTGCAAAAGAAGAAAATTAAAGGTGAATACAGGAAAGAGTAAGGTTATGAGGATAACAAAAAGATTAGGTGATGAAAGATTGAATATCAGATTGGAGGGAGAGAGTATGGAGGAGGTGAATGTATTCAGATATTTGGGAGTGGACGTGTCAACGGATGGGTCTATGAAAGATGAGGTGAATCATAGAATTGATGAGGGAAAAAGAGAGAGTGGTGCACTTAGGAGTCTGTGGAGACAAAGAACTTTGTCCTCGGAGGCAAAGAGGGGAATGTATGAGAGCATAGTTTTACCAACGCTCTTATATGGGTGTGAAGCATGGGTGATGAATGTTGCAGCGAGGAGAAGGCTGGAGGCAGTGGAGATGTCATGTCTGAGGGCAATGTGTGGTGTGAATATAATGCAGAGAATTCGTAGTTTGGAAGTTAGGAGGAGGTGCGGGATTACCAAAACTGTTGTCCAGAGGGCTGAGGAAGGGTTGTTGAGGTGGTTCGGACATGTAGAGAGAATGGAGCGAAACAGAATGACTTCAAGAGTGTATCAGTCTGTAGTGGAAGGAAGGCGGGGTAGGGGTCGGCCTAGGAAAGGTTGGAGAGAGGGGGTAAAGGAGGTTTTGTGTGCGAGGGGCTTGGACTTCCAGCAGGTATGCGTGAGCGTGTTTGATAGGAGTGAATGGAGACAAATGGTTTTTTAATACTTGGAGTGCTGTTGGAAGTGTGAGCAAGTATCATTTATGAAGGGGGTTCAGGGAAACGGCAGGGGGGCCCGGACTTGAGTCCTGGGAGATGGAAGTACAGTGCCTGCACTCTGAAGGAAGGGGTGTTGATAATGTTTGCAGTTTAAAACTGTAGGTAAAAGCACCTTCTGCCCAAGACAGTGATGGAGTGAATGATGAGTGAAAGTTTTTATTTTTCGGGCCACCGGCCTTGGTGGGTCGGCCAGTGTTTGATTAAAAAAAAAAAAAAAAAAAAAAAAAAAATATTAGTATACTTAATAAGACTTGATTGAGAAATAATCCTATAATCTTCAAAAAAAGTAACGTAGCCTAGTGTGCAAAGATCCGGGCCAGGAGAGTACCGGTGAACAAGAACAATACAATAGTTTGTTCAACATGACACCCCACCTCTTTTTCCAAAGTACGACACGCTAGTAAAACACACACTCACACTAACACAAGTGTACACAAGTCAATATTATATAGTATATATAGTGTATATTAACCCTTCAGGTCCAAGGCCCAAATCTGAAGTGGTGGCACAAGTTGTCCAAGGGAATTTTCAAAAAAAAATTTGTTATTTTTTCTTATGGAAATGGTATTTAGAGAATCTTTTCGTGAGGTAATAAAACAAAAAGTCGAAAATTGATGGAAAATTGAGCGAAACTTATTGCTCGCGCGAATTTTGATGTGTCAGTGATATTTACGATCGGCGATGTTGCCGACGTTTGACTCCTATTTTAGGACCAATTACATATTCCAGTCAACCCAAATTTTAGCTATTTCCACCTAGTATTACTTCGAATTCTATCGAATGAGCACAAGAAATCGCCAACCAGTCAACTGTTTCAATACAAATTAAAGTGATCGGAAATTGTTAATTTGGCCAATTTAACACAAAAGTTCAAAATTCCATTTCAAAATAGGGTCCAGAATATAAACAATGTAGGTTATTCCTGGGTCTAACTAAACATTCTCTGTTTCATTAGTTACGTTTTGAGGCTTTACAAATAAATCCCATTTTGATTTTTTTAATTACATATGATTTTTGATTCACACCAAAATAGAAGATTTACTTGTTATGTAACAATACTGTAATAAATTGTATAAATATCATCTCCATATTTGTGAATGCATATTAAAAAACCCACCAGTGGCGTGTTTTAGACGTGTGAGTTCGTTTGTTTACTCTTGAATATCAGCAAAAAATTTAAATTTCTGCTACTTTGAGCTTCAGTTTTCTAGCACATTTCCAGTGCTAAACCAATCAAAATCATCTTATTTCTGTATTATGTTATCCATTCTATCAGATGAGACCAAGAAATCGCAAATACAACCATAAAAAACATACGACAAAACACTGCAAAGGTCACTGTTTTAATCGAAAAAATCATCATGATTCAGTTTTTTCTCTATTATACACGGTGCTGCAGTATATGTTTTATGTGGTTGCAACACATACACATAGATGTTTCTCACATATCTAGGCCCAATGCAACACTTCCAGTTTATCATAGTGAGCTTGAGCTCATGACATAGATCTACAGTTTGGACCATGAATGTAAAGCCGTAGATCTACAGGACGGACCCTGATAGGGTTAATAGGAATTGGATGTGAAAATTTTTTTATTAATCTTCAAAAGTAGCACGACACGCGCACGCACATACACACCATACACACACACATACACCATACACACACACACACACACTCCACATAACATACACACAACACATACCATACACAACATACACATACACACATAAAAGCACACAAATCACACACACATTTCATACTACTTTTACATACACACCTCACACACACACACACACACACACCCACACAACACACACACCACACACACACACACACACACACAAACACACACGTGATAGCAGTATCGGAAAATAGTGCTCCCAGGCTTAGCGTTCTAGTGGGCTGTCCTAAGATATTATTAGCGGTCATCGTACGTGAGTGAATCAGTGAACATACTACAAGAGTGTAATAGCTTTCAAAGAGTGCGAAGAATGTGATTAGGATCAAGAATTTTACAATTTAAAATTTGATGAAATTTGAGTGAGGGAGGGTAGCACTTCAGCTGATCAGGCTACTGGCCGCAGTGTGACACAAAATTTCAAACAGTTATTGGGTTAACGGTTGTGATTATGAAAATATTAACAAATACATAGGTTTGTTGATTATTGCAGCAGTGTAGTGATAAGGTCATAAAAGAGTGATTAAGTAACTACTGAAAGGTAAGAAAAAAATAGTCAATCCCCAGCTGTTGTGTTTGTGAATGTAGCTAAGCATCATCAGACTTGTTATGACCATAATACTGTACTAAAAGAAAAAAGACGGGAATACCAGTCTTAAAAGAAAAAGAAAATAAAAACTTGACTTGCATGAATGCTAAGTTCCTGAAGGACGTTAGACAAAAATTCTGGAAGAAGAGGAGCTCTAAGTCGAACGCGACGACTCGCATGCACAAAAGGACACCTCCAGAGAGAGAGCGAGAGCTCGATATCGCCACAGGACACAGTGCCACCCCGTCTATGATACCAGAAGTGCATGTCGCCATGCGCGCCCCTGCCGCATCCTGCGCTACCGGCCCCGTACGCCGCCTCGCGTCAGCAAACACCAGAGCCCTCAAGGACCAGGCAGTCCCGACCACCTGATCAGTCGGCGACGGCTATTGTAGGACGCCCCGTATACCCTCTACCGTCTATCCCGTTGGCAGTAGACAGGCACGATTCGCCATAGTGGTTCTGTATACACTTATCATAATTTCGCCAGCGTAAATCAAGCAGAAGAGTTGTGTAGCCTATGTGAACCCCCCCCCCCGTTTTTCTGAGGGACAAGCTAGTTAACAAGTACGCACATACAAAACACAAGTGTGCACCCAATAATTATTGTTATAATAAACATTAGTATTAATAATAAGGAATAAATGAGTGAGAATAAAATAATCCTATTAATCTTCAAAAAGTAAAAGTAGCCTAGTGTGCGGAGATCTGGGCCGGGAGAGTACCGTGTGAACCATAACAACATAACACAACTAGATCGCCTTAATACCCCCCCCCTCTTTTCAAAGAACGACAAGCTAGTAAAACAACACACACACCAAAACCACAAGTGTACGCAATTAATATTATTAGTACTATATTAGTGCCATATAATAAGGAATTGATTGTGAAAATTTTTTTTTTATATTCTTCAAAAGAGTAGCGTAGCCTAGTGTGCGACGCACACCCACACACACCACACCACACCCACACACACCCACACACCCACAACCCACCCACACCCACACCACCCCACACACCACCACACACCCACCCACCCACAACACCAACCACACACCCAACCACACACCAAAACCACACACCCACCCACACACCCACCCACACACCCAACCACACACCCACCACCCACCCACCCACACACCCACCCACCACACACCCACCCCACACACACCCACCCACCACACCCACACACCACCCACACACCCACCACACTCCCCACCACACCCACACACACCCACACACCCACACATAACCCACACACACCCCACACACCCACACACCACCCACTCCCACCCACACACCCCCACACACCCCCACACACACCCAACACAACCCACACACACACACAAACACACACACCACCACACACCCACACACACACAACACCCACCCACACCTCCACCCCACACCCCCCCTCCCCACACACCACACGCTACACACACACATCAACACAACACACACACAACACATATTGCCAGACACACATACACGCCCCCCTCCCCACCGACATCTCACTCCTTCACCTTATCCTTCCCCTCCCTCTTTTCACCCTCCCCTCCCCACCTCTTGCCCTCACCACTTACCCACTTGCTTCACTCTCCCTTCCCACTCCCCCTCCCCCTACTCTCCCGATATAGCCACAGTTCCTCCTCTACCCCCCCCCCAAATATGACATATACCAATACTATACCTAAACATCAGAATTACATAGGTTCCCACTTCCGAGGCAATCAGGATTAAAACAAAAATGGGTTTGCCAGAGAGCACAAAGAAACCAGGGACAGTAGGAGGAAACTGCCACGGAAGAATGGGCAGCAGAGCCTACAAAAAGGGAACAAGAATGGGGAAAAGAAACTAAGAAGAAAACTTAGCATGAGAATGGAAGAGAGGATAGACATGGAAAGCAGGCAGGTGGGAGGTGAAAGTCAAAGCAGCAGAGGCCAGGGATACGAGTTTGAAGAGGAACTGGAAATCTGAAACGCCTAAGAAACTAATGAACATTATAGGGATTGACAACAGAGACCCGCTACCTCAGCCTACAATAAAGGGGGACTGTAGGGAAAGGCGGAGCAAAACTGCATGTAGAAGCTCTATCCCTTGGAGACTCTGTAAGTAAAATGAAAGAGCTATAGCTATATGTTGGAGCCCACACAAGACCAACAACAGAGCACAGGGAAAGCCGAGATGGGAAAATGGACAGGCCCCTGAGCCCATGTACAGTCGCTAGTGAGCGACGAAAAGGGAACGCTGCACTGGAGGGAAATCCATTGACTGGAGGGGATACACAGGGATATGACAGTGGGAGACTGAAAGAAACAAACAAGGTGCAGGTCAGTCTTAGTTTGAGCATGGGCGTAGTGATCAATCGCCTCTCGCAATCGCGCGCGCTCCTCTCCATCCCCACTCCATGTGAGATAGAGATATAGAGTGACTAGAACAATGGAGTAGTATGACCTATGATATTAGCAACTTGTGCAGCCCAAGACAATCATCACCCACACTCCCCCTTCATGCGTGTGTGTGTGTGTGTGTGTGTGTGTGCGACATCGCGACCCATCGCTTGGACTCTCATTTTTCGGAGTTCTCGAAAGATGGCGCGCGCAGCGCGCGCGCGAGCTCTAAAAGAGTGGAAAGAGTGCACAGTGAAAGTGACCTCTTGTTGCAAGCGTTGCGCTAAGAAGTGTCGTCGTGAGTGTGTGTACCTGGCAAAAAAGCATACGCTCGCGCGTCCCAGGGGGATGCGCATGCCGGAGATACGGAAGGTGTATCTCGGACCGCGCAGAAACCACACGACGAAAGGCGGAGGAAAATGGGAGAGATGTCCAAAGGCGAAAAGGAGGATAAGAGAGGGGGAATGGAGAAGACAGACAGGAGATCCTAGACAACAGGAAAGATCAAATACAACCTCCCTCACAGCTTACTATAGAAGCCTCCCAACCAGGTCAACCCCAGTGCAGAAAAACTCTAAACCACAACACCCATGCCATCTCCAATTGCCCCACCCACTACATTTACAAACTCCACCCCCTCAGCAAAACCACCCATAGGTTCCTTATCAGGTCTCCCACTTCCCAACCCAAATAACCTCCAGACCACAGTCTTAGAAAAGAAGTTGAAGGTTTATGGTATACAAATGCAGATGGAATAACAAATAAGTATGAGGAGTGGGCACGAAAGACATCAAGGAGACATCCCCAGACATAAATAGCACTCACAGAAACAAAACTCACCAGAATAATAACAGATTCAATCTTTCCACCCGGATATCAATCTTCAGGAAAGACAGAGGGAGGAGGCGGGGGAGGAGTTTTGCACTGCTCATTAAAAGCCAGTGGGGTTTTGAGAAAACAATGGAAGGAATGGATGGCATGGGTGAAAGGACTACTTAGTTAGGAAACAATTCCCGTCTGAGGGACATAAGGAGATAATTGCAGTAATGTACAACCACACAGAACTGCAGGTGACCAAAGAAGAAGAATACGAGGAGCATCAGAGCATGGTCGAACCTAGCCGAGGTGGCCAGGATAGTGCACTCCACGTGGGGGGAGCAAAGTACTAGTTATGGGTGATTCACTCACAGGAGATTGGACTGGGAAACCTGGAGCCCCATGGGGTTCCAAAACATGTGAGAGCCAAGATGATGGATTGTATAGCTACTGGAAACCTCATGCGCTCAACATGTTAGAGACACTCCCAGAGAGAGAGGAGAAGATAGATGAACCAGCATGAATGGCCGTGTATTCACCTAGGAGTAGTTCAGACATGAGGAATCTTGTATGAAAGGCCCCTGGGAGCTAGTGATCATGTGGTTCTGTGCTTCGACTACATAGTTGACCTCCAAGTGGAGAGAGTAGCAGGAATAGGATGGGAAAACCAGACTACAAAAGGGGAACTACTCAGGCATGAGGAACTTCCTTCAAAACATTCAGTGGGAGAGGGAACTGACAGGAAAACCAGTACAAGAAATGATGGACTATGTGGCAACAAAATGCAAGGAGGCAGAGGAGAGGTTTGTTCCCAAGGGAAACAGAAATAATGGGAGAAACAGAACGAGTCTTGGTTCACCAAAGGTGTAGGGAGGCAAAAACTAGGTGTACTAAGAGAATGGAAAAGGTACAGAAGACAGAGAACTCAGGAAAATAAAGAGATTAGCCGAAGAGCCAGAAATGAATATGCACAGATAAGAAGGGAGGCTCAGCGACAATATGAAAATGACATAGCATCGAAAGTCAAGACTGACCCGAAGCTGTTGTACAGCCACATCAGGAGGAAAACAACGTCAAGGACCAGGTAATCAGACTGAGGAAGGGTGATGGGGAATTCACAAGCAACGACCGAGAGGTATGTCAGGAGCTCAACACGAGATTTAAAGAAG
This sequence comes from Cherax quadricarinatus, assembly GCF_026875155.1. NCBI lineage: Eukaryota > Metazoa > Arthropoda > Malacostraca > Decapoda > Parastacidae > Cherax > Cherax quadricarinatus. The sequence goes on along the minus strand of NC_069402.1, from coordinate 4,107,921 downwards.
TATTTACAGTGGAAACCAGTAGGACTCCAGGAAATCAGAACAGGGGGGTACACCAGCAAGTGCTGGATGAGGTACATATAACCAAGGAGGAAGTGAAGAAGCTGCTATGCGAACTTGACACCTCAAAGGCGGTGGGACCAGACAACATCTCTCCGTGGGTCCTTAAAGAGGGAGCAGAGATATTGTGTGTGCCATTAACAAAGATCTTCAACACATCATTTGAAACTGGGCAACTCCCTGAGGTATGGAAGATGGCAAATGTAGTCCCAATTTTTAAAAAGGGAGACAGACATGAGGCACTAAACTACAGACCTGTATCACTAACGTGTATAGTATGCAAGGTCATGGAGAAGATCATCAGGAGGAGAGTGGTGGAGCACTGGAAAGAAACAAGTGTATAATTGACAACCAGCATGGTTTCAGGGAAGGAAAATCTGTGTCACAAATCTACTAGAGTTTTATGACAAGGTGACAGAAGTAAGACAAGAGAGAGAGGGGTGGATCGACTGCATTTTTTTGGACTGCAAAAAGGCCTTCGACACAGTTCCTCACAAGAGGTTACTGAAAAAGATAGAAGATCAGGCACACATAACAGGAAAGGCACTGCAATGGATCAGAGAATACCTGACAGGGAGGCAACAACGAGTCATGGTACGTGACGAGGTGTCAGAGTGGGCGCTTGTGACAAGCGGGGTTCCACAGGGGTCAGTCCTAGGACCTGTGCTGTTCTTGGTATATGTGAACGACATAACGGAAGGGATAGACTCAGAAGTGTCCTTGTTTGCAGATGATGTGAAGTTAATGAGAAGAATCAAATCGGATGAGGATCAGGCAGGACTCCAAAGAGACCTGGACAGGCTGCAAGCCTGGCCAGCAACGGGCCTTTGGTTTAACCCTGCCAAATGCAAAGTCAAAAGTTTGGGGGAAGGGCAAAGAAGACCGCAGACACAATTACTTTAATGGCCAAATGAAACCTCACTCAAGGAAAAAGACTGGGGGGAGTAAAACACGAGCATTCTCCTGAGGCGCACATAAATCAGAAACTGCTGCCATCGGGCCCCCGGCAAAACCTACGGATAGCTTCGATCCCTCAGTAAGGAGTCTTTCAAGCCCCTGTATACCATTTACGTCGGGCCCATAGGGTATGCAGCACAGTTTGGAAAACCCAAACCCAGTCAAGCCGTCAAGAAATTAGAGAAAGTGAAAGGTTTGCAACAAGACTAGTCCCAGAGCTCGGGGATGTCCCCAAGAAAGGTTGAGGGAAATCGGCCTACGAACTGGGGCAGGGGCAGGGGGACATGATAACGACAATAAAATACTGCGGGAGAATAGACAAAGGGGGACAAAGACGGGTTTCCCGAGATGGGACACAGACAAAAGATCACAATTGGAAATTGAAGATCAGATGAATCGAAGGGATTTTAGGAAGTATTTCTTCAGTCTAGAGTAGTCAAAGTAGGAATGTCTAAAAAGTAAAAAAGTAGTGGAGGGGGGAAAACCCATACATAGTTTTAAGGGGGTTGATAAAGTCATGTGCAGGGAGAGAGAGGCCCTAGTAGCAATCAGTGAAGAGGCGGGGCCAGGAGCTATGACTCGCCCCCTGAACCACAAAGGTGAGTACAACACACACACAACACAAACCTAACCTAAACATTGCTAAAAATCCCCCACCACCAACATTTTTATAAGTAAAGCAGTAGAAACCCCAATAGGATAAAAAAAAAAGTGGGCCTAAAAAGGGAGGAGTAAAGGAAAGGGGAACGTGAGGGTGGTGGAAAAGGAAAAAGGGGTAAAACGGTCAAAGAACAAAAATGGAACAAAAATGGGGGGAAAAAGGTTTTTTAAACAAAGCTTTGCAATAACATTTGAGAAATTCTGCAGAGGGCAAAAAGGGGGAATACGAGCTGTAGTAGTGAGGAAAAGTAAGGTTGGAGGAAGAAAGGGGATGTGCTGAAGCAGGATCTAAAGATGAGGTTGAAAGGAGCGATGACTGAAAGGGGAAAACACAGAGGAGCGGGGGACTGAAGGGGGGATGGTTTAAAGCAGTCTTTTGCAGCGTAATATCATTCCTCTGGTGTCTGGGAGTGATTAGGGAAACAGAAAAGGAGTGTTTAAAATCAGCCCGAAATAAGGGGAAAAGAAATGGGAAGGGAGGGGGTCAAAAAATTTTTCATGGGTTCAGGGGCTAAAGGGAGCCTTGATGAAAGAAAGCATTGGAAGAAAAAGAATTAAGAAATCATTGAAATAACAGGGGGAGGGGACATTCCAGGTAAAAAATTTTCAAGACTTGGGGGGTATTGGGGGAAAAAAAAATTGACCAATCAGTTGAATTAAAACAGATGTGGTAGGAACGGATTCAAACATAAACCACTGTTAAAGGGCTTTCCAGTTTATAAAAAAAGTTTTCCCTAAAGAGACAGAAACGAAAGGAAAGGGAACAATGAAAATGGGGCCCAGACAAAAACCAGTGGAAGGAAAGAGAGAAGGACAGGCAACGAAAGACAGGAAAACTCAGCCTTTGGGGGAAACATCAAACCAAATGCTTACAGAAACCTCTCACCCCCTGTCCCACATATCAACCAAACACGTAAACAAAAACGACCTCCCCATAGCCCAACCCCCCCAAGCACAAATTTCCCAATCCAGCAGCCCCCATAATATTGTGCCCTCCCTCCCACCCTCCCGCTGTCCCTTTTTCCATCTCCCAAAATATAGTAATGGAAAGGAAGTAAAGGTATGGTAACCAATGCAGATGGAATAACAATAAGAGGAAGGGGCAAGAACGCTCATTGATGCATCACCGAAATCATAGCACTAACAGAGAAAACTTCAGGGAGTAACAGATGCAATTTTTCCACTGGATTAGATTATGAGGAAAGCAGAGAGAACAGAGGAAGGGGAGGAGTAGCTTGCTCATAAAAACAGTGGGTTTTTTAGGAGATGGGAGGAATGGAAAGAAAAGGGAAAAAAAACGCTTATTGTGGAACATTTAGATGGTGGTCCAAAGGCAATGATGCAGTGTGTATAACCCACCACTTAACAACAGGGAACAAAGAGAAGGTATGATGTGGCAATAGGGCAAAGGTGGTACACTAGCTGAAGTGGCCAGGAGGGCTCTTTTGGGGAGGACAAAATTGCTTATAATGGGGGATTTTAAAAATAAAGAGATTGATGGGAAACTGAGCCACATGGGGGGGCCAGAAACATGGAGGGCTAAGATTTTGGGACTTTTATTGGAGAACTTCATGCTCAACATGTTAGGAATAAACCAGGAGAGAGAGGGAGGATGTTGCAGCAAGGTGGATTCTATTACCTTGAATAGTTAGACATAAGGGAAATCATACAAAAAACCCCTTTTCATAGTGATCATGATGCCCGAGTTTTTAAAATCTTGTCGAGTTAAAAGTGGGGAATGCAGCGACGAGAACAAAGAGAGAAAAAACTTTAAAAAAAGGGGTAAAGGAATGAGAAGTTTCCCGCTGAAGTGAGTGGGGGAAAAGAACTGATGGAAAAAAACAGTAAAGAAATGATGGAAATAGTAACCATAAGGCAGGGAGGCAGAGGAAAAGGTTCTACCAAAGGGCAACAGAAAAAAATGTAAACCAAGTGAGCCCTGTTTAATTGGGGTGTAAAGGGCCCAAAACCAAGTGTCTAGAGCATTTTAAAAAGGGATGAAAGGCAAAGGATCAAGAAAAAAAAGGGCTGGCAGAAGAAAAAGAAATGAATTGCAAGGATAAGGAGAGAGGCCAGGGGCAATACGAGAACGACATAGCATCAAAAGCCAAAAACGAACCAAAGTTGTTTCAGTAAAATTAGGAAAAAAAACAGTCAAGGACCCGGGAATCAGGTGAGGAAAAGGAAGGGGAGCTCACGAAAAGGACCAGAAGTATGTGATGAAATAAAAAAAAGATTTAAAAAATATTCACAAAAGAGTTTAGGAATGTTCCGCAAATGTGGAGGTAGGGTGCACCCGAGGCGCCCCGGACACAATTACTAACCCAAAGGGAGGGTGAAGAAATGCTGCGAACCCTACCCAAAAGGGGGTGGGCCCAGATAACATATCTCCATGGTCTGGAGAGGGGGCAGAGTAACTGTGTGTGCCTTTGCAGCAATCTTCGTAAATCTATCGAAACGGGCAGTTCCTGAGGATGGAAGACAGCACAGTAGTTCCCTTTTTTTGAAAGGGGAAGACGGGAGATTAAACTACAGCCCCGGCACTGACTTTTATGTATGTAAAATCATGGAAAAGTTATCAGGAGAAAGTAGTGGAACACATTGAAAAGGTTGGGCTCATACATGACAGTCAGCACGGCTTCAGAGATGGGAAATCCTGTGTCACAAATTTACTTGAGTTCTACGATAAGGTAACAGAAGTAAGACAGAAGAGAGAGGGATGGGTAGATTGCATCTTTTTAGGTTGCAAGAAGGCTTTTGACACAGTACCACACAAGAGACTGGTGCAAAAATTAGAGGAGCAGGCAGGAATAAAGGGGAAAGTACTGCAATGGATCAGGGAATACCTGACAGGAAGGAAACAACGTGTGTTGGTACGTGCTGAAGTGTCGGAGTGGGGCTCCACAAGGTTCAGTCCTAGGCCCGGTGCTGTTTCTTGTATACGTGAATGACATGGTGGAAGGAATAGATTCAGAAGTGTCACTGTTCGCTGATGATGTGAAACTGATGAGGAGAATACAAGTGGGCAAGGATCAGTTAAGATTACAAGGGGATTTGAACAAACTACAAGTATGGTCCAACAAATGGCTCCTGGAGTTTAACCCCAATAAGTGTAAGGTCATGAAGATTAGGGAAGGACACAGAAGACCGCAGATGGAGTACAGGTTAGAAAACCAACAGCTGCAAACGTTAGTTAAAGAAAAGGATCTTGGGGTAAGCATTATAATAAACATGTCCCCTGAGGCACACATCAATCAAATAACTGCTGCAGCATATGGGAGATTGGCAAACCTGAGATTGGTGTTTAGACATCTGAGTAAGGAGTCATTCACGACATTGTACACAGTGTACATAAAGCCTATACTGGAATATGCAGCGCCAGTACGGAACCCTCACTTAGTCAAACACGTCACGAAATTGGAGAAACTGCAAAAATTTGCAACACAATTAGTCCCGGAACTGAGGGGTGTCTTATGAGAGGTTAACCCCTTCAGGGTCCAAGGCCAAAATCTGAAGTGGTGCTCCAGTGTCCAAGAAATTTTGAAAAAAAAAAAAAATATATTTTTCTTACAGAATTAAAGAGCATATTTTTGTGAAGGTAATAAGACAAAAAAAATGATGTGGTGGCGGCAACATCGACAAATTCCACATACGCGCATTACATTATTTTGCGGTTTTTACATTTTTTCTTTTCTTTTCCAATTTTTTTCTATTCCTACTAACATTTGGGGCCTGAGAGACCAATACTGTATATAATGTATATATATAAATTCACTCTATTGAACACAATAACCGCACTAAAGTTATTATCATATTATTGTTTACCACTCTTGTTTATTACAGTGGACCCCCGGTTAACGATATTTTTTCACTCCAGAAGTATGTTCAGGTGCCAGTACTGACCGAATTTGTTCCCATAAGAAATATTGTGAAGTAGATTAGTCCATTTCAGACCCCCAAACATACATGTACAAACGCACTTACATAAATACACTTACATAATTGGTCGCATTCGGAGGTAATCGTTATGCGGGGGTCCACTGTACAATAAACATGCACAAATCTTGTATAATACTAATGTTCTATCATATATTTACATATTTACAATCACTGGACATGGTTTTAGAACTGCTGGAGCTTGTGGAACTCCTTGAAACAAGGCACCATGCACACAGGCACCTTACATTCCTCACACATAAACCGAGTGTCTTTGCATCTTTGTTGCCGTCGTTTTGTTTGTGCACAGACGATGCATCTCTTCTGAGCAAATTTGTTCTGAGTTGAAGGAAGTTGTATTATGAAATGATCACCTTCCCTCCTCAAACGCTTGGGTATATCCTGAGGAATTCGAGGACCTTGTTGTATAGCAGGTGTTCTTACCTGGTACTTCATTATGAGTTGTCTGACAACAGACAAACAAAATTCACCATACGGTGGTCTGTTGCCAGTCTTTATTTGGTACATATTATATGCATTGAGCATTGAAATGTCCATGAGATGGAAGAAAAGTTTCATGTACCACTTGTAACTCTTACGAACACAGTCAACAAAACCAATCTGCATGTCACATTTGTCAACCAAGCGCATGTTTTGTGTATAATCAATCACTGTCACTGGTTTTCGAATACGTTCATTAGTCACTCGATCAACTTTGCCACTGTCTTGCATTTCATTACGGTGAATGGTTGTCAACAATGTGACATCTCGTTTGTCATGCCACCGTAATGCCATGATGTCATTGGCAGTAAACACCTGCACGTTATCACCACAAGCACCTGCGTTGAGCCTGGGCATATGTTTACAATTAGAATGCACTGTGCCACACACATCTGTCTTGTTCACTCGCATGAAATCACTGAGTAATGGGCTTGTGTACCAGTTATCGGTATATAATGTATGCCCCTTACCAAGATAAGGTGCCATCATGTTTCTCACTACGTCACCTGAGATACCCAATAACATCTTGGTATCTTTCAATGTTTTACTACCCGTGTATACAACATATTCCAACACCAGGCACTGTCACAATCACAGAGTACAAACAGTTTTATACCAAAGCATTTCCTCTTGCTCGGTATGTACTGCTTGAATGACAGTCTACCTTTGAACAAAATCAAAGACTCATCAATTACAAGATTCTTGAATGGATAAAAGTATATGCTGAACTTTTGTTTGAGATACATGAAAACATTTCTAATCTTGTATAACCTGTCACTTCTGTCAGGCCTGGTTTTGTCAGAAAGTGCAACATACGTAAGAGTAAGATAAACCTGTTCACTGGTATGATTTCACTGAAGACCGGGGTAGAAATTAGCCGATCTGTGGACCAGTATGCTTTTATATTATGCTTATACACATGAGGCATAAGCATCATTGTTGCAAAAAGCAAATACATTTCTGCAACAGTCGTCTCTTTCCACCTGTGTAGTCTTGACTGTGGTGATAAGATCGTATTTGCCATGGTGTACTCAAAATGCTTATTACTTTCCCTGACAATAGTTTCCATCAATGGCTGGTCAAAGAATAATTCAAAGAATTCCAGTTCATTGGCCGTGGTTCCAAGGGGACAAGTAGGTAGAATTCCACTTTGAGAGTCATCAAAGTGGTGAGGCTTGGGAACAAAATTGGGATTTTGCTGCCAATCCCACATATGGTTTGCTGGTGGATACTGGACATCATAGGCTGGTTGTGCGGGTGGTTGTGGTTGTGGTGGGCTGGTGGCTGACGCTCCGCTTTGTCTTTGAACTGACGAGTCAGCAGCGTGGGTCCCAGCATGGGCTGGTGAGTCACGCATGGCGGTGCCACTACCATCACCACTAACACCATCCACTGATGCCTGTGGTCTATCCATGCCAAGTGTAGCCACATCATCCTCACTATCACTACCTAAAACTGGTGTAGGGCCACGGGATGTACTCCTGGATGTACTCCGTCCCCTGAGCACAGCATAGAGTACACTACCCGAGCGCATGCGGCGGCGAACATACCGACGCTTCACTGGTGAATATGATTCCTCACTATCACTACTCGAATGATCATCAAGAGCAATAAAATCACAATCCACGTCACTATCATCATCATTACTGAAGTCAGAGGCCTGGCCACGTGAAAATATTAGTTTTCCCTTGCATTGAGGAACAACCGACCGTGAGTCACGAGTGCCCACACCAGAGGTAGAAGGTTGAGGATCGTCAGGGTTTTCTGCACTATTATCGATATCCTGGTCATTCTTTTCGGTCACTAACTGATCAAAGCCGTAGAATTCGTCTTCATTTCCACTTCCATCACTGTCAGAACTATCAGACAGGAAGAGGAGAGTCCCAATTTTCCGGGGAGTGAGAGCTGACTTGCAACGAGGCATGGTGAACAAGGGTAACTGAGCCGGCGTTCCCACAATGCTATGCGGGCGCCTAGATTTTTTGTTTATGGCGCACACCCACCACGCAGACCAGTTCTCTCACATGTAGGCCTATGAGCGTTTTCGCGCTAAATTTGACGGCGCTAGAATTTTGGCGTAGATCTATGGTTTGGACACTCAACGTGAAGCCGTATATCTACGGGACGGACCCTGAAAGGGTTAAGGGAACTCAACCTGATGACACTAGAGGATAGGAGGGATAGAGGGGACATGATAACAATGTATAAAATACTAAGAGGCATTGACAAGGTGGACAAGGATTGAATGTTTCAGAGATGGGATACAGAAACAAGGGGTCACAATTGGAAACTGAAAACCCAGATGAGTCATAGGGATGTTAGGAAGTATTTCTTAAGTCTTAGGGTTGTCAGGAACTGGAATAATCTGGAGAGTGAAGTAATGGAAGCAAGTTCCATAAATAGCTTTAAGAAGAGGTATGACAAATATCATGGAGCAGGGAGAGAGTGAATTAGTATCGACCAGCGAAGAGGCGGGGCCAGGAGCTATGACTCGACCTCTGCAACCACATATAGGTGAGTACACACACACACACACACACACACACACTCACACTCTCACACACACACACACACACACACACAACACACTCACACACACTCACACACACACATTCACACACACCCCACACACACACACACACACACACACACCCCACACACACACACACACACACACACACACACACACACACACACACACAAGAACTCTCAAGAAACGATCAAGAGGTATGTGAGGAGCTCAACACGAGATTTAAGGAAGTATTTACAGTAGAGACAGGAAGGACTCTGGGGGGACAGACCAGATGGGGACACCAGCAAGGAATACACCAACAAGTGTTGGACGACATACATACAGATGAGGAGGAGGTGAAGAAACTGCTAAGGGACATCGATACCTCAAAGGCAATGGGACCGGACAACATCTCCCCGTGGGTCCTTGGAGAGGGAGCAGATATGTTGTGCGTGCCACTTACACAATCTTCACACGTCCTGGAAACTGGGCAACTGCCTGAGGTATGGAAGACGGCAAATGTAGTTCCCATTTTTAAAAAAGGAGACAGAAAAGAGGCACTAAACTATAGACCTGTGTCATTGACGTGTATAGTATGCAAAATTATGGAGAAGATTATCAGGAGGAGAGTGGTGGAGCACCTGGAACGGAACAAGAGTATAAATGTCAACCAGCACGGATTCACGGAAGGCAAATCCTGCGTCACAAACCTTCTGGAGTTTTTATGATAAAATAACAGAAGTAAGCACGAGAGAGAGGGGTGGGTTGATTGCATCTTCTTGGACTGCAAGAAGGCCTTTGACACAGTTCCTCACAAGAGATTAGTGCAGAGCTAGAGCATCAGGTGCACATAACAGGAAGGGCACTGCAATGGATCAGAGAATACCTGACAGGGAGGCAACAACGAGTCATGGTACGTAATGATGTATCACAGTGGGCACCTGTGACGAGCGGGGTCCCACAGGGGTCGGTCCTAGGACCAGTGCTATTTTTGGTATATGTGAACGACATGATGGAAGGGTTAGACTCAGAAGTGTCCCTGTTTGCAGATGATGTGAAGTTAATGAGGAGAATTAAATCTGATGAGGACCAGGCAGGACTTCAAAGAGACCTGGACAGACTGGACACCTGGTCCAGCAAATGGCTTCTCGAATTTAATCCTGGCCAATGCAAAGTCATGAAGATAGGGGAAGGGCACAGAAGACCACAGACAGAGTATAGGCTAGGCGGCCAAAGACTGCAAACCTCACTCAAGGAGAAAGATCTTGGGGAGAGTATAACACCGAGCACGTCTCCGGAAGCACACATCAATCAGATAACTGCTGCAGCATATGGGCGCCTGGCAAACCTGAGAACAGCATTCCGATACCTTAGTAAGGAATCATTCAAGACACTGTACACCGTGTATGTCAGGCCCATACTGGAGTATGCAGCACCTGTTTGGAACCCGCACTTGATAAAGCACGTCAAGAAACTAGATAAAGTACAAAGGTTTGCCACAAGGTTAGTTCCAGAGCTAAGGGGAATGTCCTATGAAGAAAGACTAAGGGAAATCGGCCTGACGACACTGGGGACAGGAGGTCAGGGGAGACATGATAACAACATATAAAATACTGCGTGGAATAGACAAGGTGGACAAAGCCAGGATGTTCCAGGGAGGGGACACAGAAACAAGAGGCCACAATTGGAAGTTGAAGACACAAATGAGTCAGAGAGATAGTAGGAAGTATTTCTTCAGTCATAGAGTTGTAAGGCAGTGGAATAGCCTAGAAAATGACGTAGTGGAGGCAGGAACCATACACAGTTTTAAGACGAGGTTTGATAAAGCTCATGGAGCGGGGAGAGAGAGGGCCTAGTAGCAACCGGTGAAGAGGCGGGGCCAGGAGCTAGGACTCGACCCCTGCAACCACAAATAGGTGAGTACAAATAGGTGAGTACACACACACACACACACACACACACACAAATCAAAGTTGTACCCAATATCTAGTACATAACAAAATATAACCAAAAATGCATGGTCATGGTTTAGAGCATCCCAAGAATTGCAGCAGACCTAGTAAGAACCCACAAAACAGACTGGGGGGTGTAAGAGGGACCTTACCTGTAGGATTGGCTTTCCTGTTTTCAGAGTCTAGGTCTCCGAGATAGCATATGAGAATGCCTCTACAATTTAGTGATTCTTAATGTGAGGTTTAAATTAGATAGGGCTTGTTTATACCTTGCAAATGCCCTTTCTGTTTTGCTTCAAATCATCAGTGTTGATATTTAACTGCATTACAAACTTATGCCACATTGCACTATTTTAATCACATGCACTGAGGTACAGAGAATTGGGGGTTATGCAATATGAGGATACCTTTCTCAGATCATACAGCAACTGAAGTACATCTAGTTTACCTTATAATTGTCAGTTATTTTTTCCCTAAGATTAGAATCTTGCATTTGTCCACATTGAACTGCATCTACCACTTCTTAGACCACAACATTAACCTCTCCAGGTTATCTTGTAGCTTTCTAGTGTCCTCAACAGAAATTATCTGACAGCCTATTTTAGTGTCACTGGCAAGCTTATTTATGTCACTATTTATCCCATTGTGTATGTCATTTACATAGACTGAACAAGGGTGCCAATACAGACTGTTGCACACTTGTAATAGGTCCCATTCTTATTTCTCCCCATTTATGCACTCTCTTTGCTGCTTATCTGTCAGCCTGAACTCAGTTCAAAAGATAATTTTTCCTGCTACTTTCTTCGTGAGTCTCCTGTGCAGAATTCTATCAAAGGCCTTACTAAATACTATACATATCATCTTTATCTTGGGCTACTAAATACCTTAGTGAAAAAAAGGTTAGTAAATTCACAAAACCATGATATGGTTCACTGATCAAACTGTATCTTTCAAGTGATTGAACTGCATCTGCAATTACTGATTCCATCAAGTTTCTCAGAACTAAGATTAGGCTGATTGTCTATAATTTGAAGATAAGGACCTATTTCAGCCTTGTAAATGGGTATTACATTTGCCATATTCCACTAACCCAATATACCCATTTGTAATGATGTGATAAAGACACCAGGTAATGGATAGCCAAGTTCCTCTTGAGAACCCTTGAAAACAGCATGCCAGGGGTAGGTGACTTGTTTAGTTTCACTCTATCTTAGTTGTCACAGGACTATGTCACTAGTGACTTCAATCTAGCATTATTCTTTTCCTGGCCTGTATAATTATTTACTTTAGGATTTCATTTGTATCCTCTTGTGTACTGAGAGGAAATACTTGTTAGAAATGGTACACATTTCTCTGTAACTAACAGTAAACTGACCAGAATTGTTCCATAAGGTGTTCCCTCTCCACTGTTGATTCACTTATAAATGATTCTCTTTTCACTCAAGAGATAATTTAATCTATTGCTCATCCATTTAGGGTTATTTATATTTGATCTAATTTATCTTTTAGGAATAAATGCAGCATGAGCAATTTGAACAACACTTTGGAAAAAGTCATATTGACAGCCACTGCTGTTGTTTTTCTGGACACACTCCTGATAATTCCAAGTCAGCATACTCCAGTCTACACTACCCATGTAATCCCTTTAATCCCTTAGGCCCATATACTCTGGAGCACAAAACTTGGGGACCTTGACTTTGATATCATTATTATAATTCCATGAGATATTGAAACTGTCTCCAAACTCCTCATTTATTAGAGATTCCTTGTCTGTCAGAACCAAGTCAAGCAGGCTGTTTCCTCTAGAATCCTAGATGGTTCTGATACAAACTGTTTTAAAAAAGTAGTCCTGGATTATTTCTAGGAAACTGCTAGACTCTAGATTTCCTACCAAATTGCTACAATTAATTTAGTTAAGGTTAGAATCTCCAATTAAAACTGTATTTTGGAATCTTAGATGCCTTTGCAATTTCATCCGATAAAAGTTTACTATGGTCACCATTTAGGTTTGGAGGGTCTGTAGATCACACCTTAGATTAGCTTTTCATACCCTTCAAGAAACTGCAGCCAGAATCTGTGTTTGTCCCTTCTGCTTATACAGTAGTACTTCGGTACTCAAACAGCTCCCAACTTGAACAATTCAGTATTGGAATGCATTGTTTGGTAAAAAAAAAGATGCTCAACAGTCGACTGTTTGCACGGAACTTGACCAAACAATGTATGTCAGTCTCCCTGCAGCTCTCGCTCACTGCAAAACTCTGCTGAACTTCGCTGTAAACTATTTCATGTTTCTTTGCATTTTTTGGTGTTTTTTAAATTATTTGTATAAAATAAGTCACCATGAGGTCTAAGATGATTAGTGATAACAGCCAGCCAAAAAGAAAATTGGTTAGAGTCACAATAGAGATGAAAAATTATTATTAATTATTCCTTATTTGAACAAATTGGCACTCAAACAGCCTTCTGGAACGAATTAAGTTTTGAGTACCAAGGTTCCACTGCATATTGTTTCTGATGCAAAAAATTTAATTTTTCAATAACATACATAGCAATTCTACGCCCTTTCCTGTTGACTACATCAGTGTCGAAAAATTTATACCTCTGTATGTGACATCCAGAAGGTATGTTCCAATTCTTCAGATGAAACCAATTAATCTTAGTTCATCTATTACATTTCTTGCCCTCTGGTTATTTGTATGGTTGATGCCTTGCTTCTGTCTTCTGTCTCACTTTGATTGTAGACCAATTTCCTTGTTTTTACTAGTAATTATATTATGAGGTATCTAGCTTTCTGAAAGTTTTTCTAACATATCTTAGTGATTCTTATTCTCTTCATCCCTAGCACTGCAACCCCTTTGTTTCCCAAAAATTCCCATACCTCTGTGTCTACATCACTCACACCTGCTCCACCGAAACATCCTTCATTACTAACACCTGCTCACACTGAAACACCCTACATTACTCACACCTGCTCCACTGAAACACCCTTCATTACTAGCACCTGCTCACACTGAAACACCCTACATTACTCACACCTGCTCCACTGAAACACCCTTCATTACTCACACCTGCTCCACTGAAACACCTATCATTACTAACACCTGCTCTACTGAAACACCTATCATTACTAACACCTGCTCCACTGAAACACCTATCATTACTAACACCTGCTCCACTGAAACACCCTTCATTACCAACACCTGCTCCACTGAAACACCCTTCATTACTAACACCTGCTCCACTGAAACACCCTTCATTACTAACACCTGCTCCACTGAAACACCTATCATTACTAACACCTGCTCCACTGAAACACCCTTCATTACCAACACCTGCTCCACTGAAACACCTATCATTACTAACACCTGCTCCACTGAAACACCCTTCATTACTAACACCTGCTACACTGAAACACCCTTCATTACTAACACCTGTTCCACTGAAACACCCTTCATTACTAACACCTGCTCCACTAAAACACCCTTCATTACCAATACCTGCTCCACTGAAACACCCTTCATTACTAACACCTGCTCCACTGAAACACCCTTCATTACTAACACCTTCTCCACTGAAACACCCTTCATTACTAACACCTACTCCACTGAACCACACTTCATTACTAACACCTGCTCCACTGAAATGCCCTTCATTACTAACACCTGCTCCACTGAAACACCCTTCATTACTAACACCTACTACAATGAAACACCCTTCATTACTAACACCTGCTCACACTGAAACACCCTTCATTACTAACACCTGCTCCACTGAAACACCCTTCATTACTAACACCTGCTCCACTGAAACACCCTTCATTACTAACACCTGCTCCACTGAAACACCCTTCATTACTAACACCTGCTCCACTGAAACACCCTTCATTACTAACACCTACTCCAATGAAACACCCTTCATTACTAACACCTGATCACACTGAAACACCCTTCATTACTAACACCTGCTCCACTGAAACACCCTTCATTACTAACACCTTCTCCACTGAAACACCCTTCATTACTAACACCTGCTCCACTGAAACACACTTCATTACTAACACCTGCTCCACTGAAACACCCTTCATTACTAACACCTGCTCCACTGAAACACCCTTCATTACTAACACCTGCTCCACTGAAACACCCTTCATTACCCACACCTGCTCCACTGAAACACCCCACATTACTAACACCTGCTCCACTGAAACACCCTACATTACTAACACCTGCTCCACTGAAACACCCTACATAACTAACACCTGCTCCACTGAAACACCCTTCATTACTAACACCTGCTCCACTGAAACACCCTTCATTACCCACACCTGCTCCACTGAAACACCGTACATTACTAACACCTGCTCACTGTAAACACCCTTCCCTTACCACACCCGCTCCACTGAAACACCCTACATTACTAACCTGCTCCACTGAAACACCCTACATTACCCACACCTGCTCCAATGAAACCCTACATTCTAACACCCGCTCCACTGAAACATCCTTCATTACCCCCACCTGCTCCCCTGAAACACCCTACATTACTAACACTGCTCCCTGAAAAAACCCTACATTACTAACACCTGCTCCACTGAAACACCCTTCATTACTAACACCTGCTCCACTGAAACACCCTTCATTACTAACACCTGCTCCACTGAAACACCCTACATTACTAACACCTGCTCCACTGAAACACCCTACATTACTAACACCTGCTCCACTGAAACACCCTTTCATTTACTAACACCTGATCCAATGAAAACACCCTAAAATTACAAACACCTGCTCCACTGAAACACCCTTCATTACAAACACCTGCTTCCAACTGAAACACCCTTCATTACCCACACCTGCTCCACTGAAACACCCTTCATTACTAACACCTGCTCCACTGAAACACCCTTCATTACCCACACCTGCTCCACTGAAACACCCTTCATTATTAACACCCTGCTCCAATGAAACACCCTACATTACTAACACCTGCTCCACTTCAACGCCCTTCATTACTAACACCTGCTCCACTGAAACACCTCATTACTAACCCTGCTCCACTAAAACCCATACCAACACCGTTCACTGAAAACCCTTCATTACTAACACCCTGCTCACAATGAAACACCTACATTAAAACACCTGCTCCACTGAAACACCCTTCATTACTAACACCTGCTCCACTGAAACACCCTTCATTACTAACAGCTGCTCCACTGAAACACCCTACATTACTAACACCTGCTCCACTGAAACACCCTACATTACTAACACGTGCTCCACTGAAACACCCTTCATTACTAACACCTGCTCCACTGAAACACCGTCTTGCCTTCTTTTCTGTGTTACATAATGCAGTAGAGAGATTAAAGCACTCCAATGGAAATGAGCCAATCTGATGATGGTAATTTTATTGGGTAATCCTGGGTTACTAATCCTCCAGGTTAATAATATAAATAAAAAAAATTATGTATAAAAAAAAGTACAGTTAGTTCAATGGGTATAAACTGCAAAGCATTTTGGGCAGACTTACACTAGACCTATGATTAATTAACAATAAATAACTATATAAGTATAAAGTTTTCTATTGATTACCTGGAGAGAGTTCCGGGGGTCAACGCCCCCGCGGCCCGGTCTGTGACCAGGCCTCCTGGTGGATCAGAGCCTGATCAACCAGGCTGTTACTGCTGGCTGCACGCAATCCAACGTACGAGCCACAGCCCAGCTGGTCAGGTACCGAATGTCTTCAGTCCATCAATCCTGAAAAAAGTACTTTTTTTTCAAGACTGATGGACTGAAGACAACAATGCCAGGCAGAGGGACTGATTACCTCAAGCCTCTCCTCTTCCTCCACCATTCTTCTCTGTATTGGACTGAAGAAGTCACTAGCTGGCAAAATGTTTCCACAATAAATATTCCCACATGTTGCCCAAGTGTCTCATTCTTCAACTTGGTGGTTTTCTAAACTATGTACATCACAAATAATATTCTTACCTGCCATTCAAGACCACGGAAGATCAAGACAATGATAATATTGACCAGGAGGTAGAAGCCTCCACAGTAGGCCCAGGGTCTCTCCTTCAACCATTCTACAGTGATGCCCAGGCCTGGCGACCAGCTGCCACAGGCCAGTATGAAGTAGCTCAACATACCCAGGCCTAACAGAAAGCTCTGCAGGCTTATATGTCCTTGGCGAATCATCTTCCCCTTCTTTTTGTTGGAGGTTTATAGCGCCACTGAACTTTACCCTGTCATTTGTTAGGGGGTTAGTAAAGGTTACTAAAGCGTACTCATTATTGAACTCTGCTTTATGGGTGTTAGTTTAATATTTTATTACGTACTCTACACCCCATCGCGTGAGGCGGTAGTGAAAATATTACAAAAGCACAAAATTAGTCAAGGGACTGGGCAGCAACGTTTTTATAGCTAAAGCTACAATGGTGATAAACTATTTACATATTTATATCTAATCGGGAATTCCAGAAAAAATATATATTGCCCAAATATGGGCTGGAAACAGAGTTTCCTCCACAAAGAGAAATAGGAACATAAAATTCCCAGGTTAGATCAGGTAGACCTTCGGCCTTATTGGCACAGCTAGGCTCTCGCTCCTTGAGTAAGCACCTCTACACTCTACCAATGCCGGTGCTGAGGTTCTTTAAGAGGCGCTTGAGTTTCCCTGTCTCCCAATATCATGTTTAGTTTTTCCCTGTAATGTACCTTGTTCATAATTACTATCCCATTTGCTTTGTCTGTTTTCGTAAGGCAAAGTCTTGGATCTTTCCTTAATTCATGGAATAACTTAACAAATCTTTGGGGATAATTGTGATGAGGACAATTGTGTTTGAGGACAACTGTCCTCAAAGATTTGTTAAGTTATACCATTAATTAAGGAAAACTCTTAGACTTCACCTTACGAAAGCAGGCAAAGCAAATGCGATAGTAATTATGGACAAGGTAGATTAGAGGGGAAAAATAACACATTATTAAAAGACAGGGGAACTGACGTGTCCCTTAAGCCCAACTGAGGTAGACTTCATATTTATTTATTTATTTATTTATTTATTTGAACATGATACAGTGAAGTACAAAAGAATACAGTAAAATGCAGCATGCCAAAGCCACTTGAATGCATCGCATTACGGGCAGGCTTAAAATTAACTTAAGATTGACTAAGCAATGATATATTCAGTGGTACAAAAATTATTGTAAAACAGATAACAATTTAGTACAAATGAGTATTACAAAGACAGATCATATGGTCATTTACTGTGTTGTTGTGTAATCAGTAGAATGGAGTATTCTGTTAGGTAATGAAGTTAAATAGTAACAAAGTTTGATTGGGTCACAGGTTGACATTTATGAGATACAATAACGTGATACATATATGAGATACAATTTATGAGATACAATTATTCAGTATTTATTTAGCTGTGGGTGAGTAAGTGATTTTTGAGAAGAGACTTGAATTTATGAACAGACAGTGTTTCTTTTATATTCACAGGTAATGATTTCCAGATTTTAGGGCCTTTTATGTTTACCTGGAGTTTACCTGGAGAGAGTTTCGGGGGTCAACGCCCCCGCGGCCCGGTCTGTGACCAGGCCTCCTGGTGGATCAGCGCCTGATCAACCAGGCTGTTGCTGCTGGCTGCACGCAAACCAACGTACGAGCCACAGCCCGGCTGATCAGGAACTGACTTTAGGTGCTTGTCCAGTGCCAGCTTGAAGACTGCCAGGGGTCTGTTGGTAATCCCCCTTATGTGTGCTGGGAGGCAGTTGAACAGTCTCGGGCCCCTGACACTTATTGTATGGTCTCTTAACGTGCTAGTGACACCCCTGCTTTTCATTGGGGGATGTTGCATCGTCTGCCAAGTCTTTTGCTTCGTAGTGAGTGATTTTCGTGTGCAAGTTCGGTACTAGTCCCTCTAGGATTTCCAGGTGTATATAATCATGTATCTCTCCCTCCTGCGTTCCAGGGAATACAGGTTTAGAAACCTCAAGCGCTCCCAGTAATTGAGGTGTTTTATCTCCGTTATGCGCGCCGTGAAAGTTCTCTGTACATTTTCTAGGTCGGCAATTTCACCTGCCTTGAAAGGTGCTGTTAGAGTGCAGCAATATTCCAGCCCAGATAGAACAAGTGACCTGAAGAGTGTCATCATGGGCTTGGCCTCCCTAGTTTTGAAGGTTCTCATTATCCATCCTGTCATTTTTCTAGCAGATGCGATTGATACAATGTTATGGTCCTTGAAGGTGAGATCCTCCGACATAATCACTCCCAGGTCTTTGACGTTGGTGTTTCGCTCTATTTTGTGGCCAGAATTTGTTTTGTACTCTGATGAAGATTTAATTTCCTCATGTTTACCATATCTGAGTAATTGAAATTTCTCATCGTTGAACTTCATATTGTTTTCTGCAGCCCACTGAAAGATTTGGTTGATGTCCGCCTGGAGCCTTGCAGTGTCTGCAATGGAAGACACTGTCATGCAGATTCGGGTGTCATCTGCAAAGGAAGACACGGTGCTGTGGCTGACATCCTTGTCTATGTCGGATATGAGGATGAGGAACAAGATGGGAGCTAGTACTGTGCCTTGTGGAACAGAGCTTTTCACCGTAGCTGCCTCGGACTTTACTCTGTTGACGACTACTCTCTGTGTTTCTGTTAGTGAGGAAATTATAGATCCATCGACCGACTTTTCCTGTTATTCCTTTAAGCGCGCATTTTGTGCGCTATTACGCCATGGTCACACTTGTCGAAGGCTTTTGCAAAGTCTGTATATATTACATCTGCATTCTTTTTGTCTTCTAGTGCATTAGGACCTTGTCGTAGTGATCCAGTAGTTGAGACAGACAGGAGCGACCTGTTCTAAACCCATGTTGCCCTGGGTTGTGTAACTGATGGGTTTTCTAGATGGGTGGTGATCTTGCTTCTTAGGACCCTTTCAAAGATTTTTATGATATGGGATGTTAGTGCTATTGGTCTGTAGTTCTTTGCTGTTGCTTTACTGCCCCCTTTGTGGAGTGGGGCTATGTCTGTTGTTTTTTAGTAACTGAGGGACGACCCCCGTGTCCATGCTCCCTCTCCATAGGATGGAAAAGGCTCGTGATAGGGGCTTCTTGCAGTTCTTGATGAACACAGAGTTCCATGAGTCTGGCCCTGGGGCAGAGTGCATGGGCATGTCATTTATCGCCTGTTCGAAGTCATTTGGCGTCAGGATAACATCGGATAGGCTTGTGTTAATCAAATTTTGTGGCTCTCTCATAAAAAATTCATTTTGATCTTCGACTCTCAGTCTGGTTAGCGGCTTGCTAAAAACTGAGTCATATTGGGACTTGAGTAGCTCACTCATTTCCTTGCTGTCATCTGTGTAGGACCCATCTTTTTTAAAGTGGGGGCCCCAAATACTGGACGTTTTTTCTCGATTTTTTTTGGCATGGAGAAGAAAATTTTGGGGTTTCCCTTTCGATTTCTTTTATGGTTTTTTAGTTATTCCCGCGATTCCTGACCCTAAAGGATTCTTTTAGCTTAAGTTCGGCTTGCTATTTCTCTGACCAGTGTCCCCTGCCTTTTTCAGATATATTGACCCTTTTAGCCGCTCGTTATTTTTTTTTCCGTCCCTGTAAACGGGCGCCTGTCCTTTCTATTTTAATCACTCCTCCTTTTTCTTAGAGAATACCCTGTGCATACATCGTGCCACCGAGTAATCTGTTCTAGGCATAATTTGGGTCTGTGTTGCTTTGTATATCTTCCCGCTTTTATCGGTTTGGACTTGGTTTACTTTGGGCCCATTTAATGTTTTTGTTATTGAAGTTGAATTTGGTGAATGCTCCCTCGTGACTAGTCTCATTTGTCGGTCTGGGGCTCTACGCATACATGTCTGAACTCAATTATGTTGTGATCTGAGTATATTGTTTTTGATATGTGACATTCTTATCAGATCATCATTGTTAGTGAAGATGAGGTCTAGTGTATTCTCCAGTCTAGTAGGCTCAAATTTATTTGCTGTTTAAATTTGAATTTTGTGCAGAGATTTAAAAGCTCGTGTGAGTGTGAGTTTTCATCAGAGCGCCTCCTGGTGTTATTACTGCAACAATATTATTTGCTACTATTCCTCCATTTTAGGTGCCTTAAGTTGAAGTCCTCCAGGAGCAAGATGTTGGGTGCAGGAGCTGGAAGATTTTCCCAGACAGTGGTCAATTTTTAACAGCTGTTCCTGGAATGTTGCATCCGGAGGCTTGTAGACTACCACAATGACTAGGTTTTGGTTCTCGACCTTTACTGCTAAAACTTCCACTACACATTTGAGGCATTAAGCAGTTCTGTGCAAACAAGTGACTCTGCAATGTACAGGCCAACCCCCCCCCCCTTTGCCTGTTCACATCTGTCACATCTGTATAGGTTGTAACCTGGGATCCATATTTCGTTGTCCAAGTGACCTTTATGGGTCTCAGTGAAAGCCGCGAACATTGCCTTTGCCTCTGCAAGCAGTCCACGGATGAAAGGTATTTTGTTGTTTGTTGCTGGCTTTAGACCCTGTAATTTGCAAGAAGAATGTTATCGGACTGGTGGTATTGTTGGTACTGGGGGGGGATTTTTTTTCCGGCATTAGTATCTGTATCTTTTGGTTTGGAGTGGAGGCCATCGACTGTGGTTCCACTCCAGGAATGACTGGATTTGGTGTACGATTTTCTGGCCATTTCCTGCCAGTTTTTTTTCCTTCCTGGCACTAAAAAACCTCTCCCTCTTGAGTGGCTGTGGCTACCCAGGTTTTCCCATGGCCTGGATGTTTTGTATCTTTTTGTCCCCTTTAGATGGTATGCCTGGCAATTTAAGTTATAGCACAGTCTTTCCTGTACTGAAGAGGTACACATTTCAGGGTGAAAAAGCTTACAGGAAGGGAGTTTGCATTTTCCTGTTGTCATATGGGCATGGCATTTTCTAGGGTGGTCATAGTTGCATGTCCCATCTGTTTTTCCAGATTTCCCATGCCAGCAGATACCAAGTGCATAGTATGTGCACAGGCTTGGTTTCCCGCTTGCCTTGGGTTTCTGTGACTGTATTCCCTGTTTGGTGCATGTTTCCCTGTCTTACTTCTATCCTCCCTAGCACCAACAATGGAGCTCCCACCATTGTTTTTGGTAATTTATCCTCACTATTGCTATTGGAGTCCTCTTGTTTGCTATTTCCTGCGGTATTTCTAGTTTGCAATATTGGTTTTATCTTATCTTTGACTACACTTGTTTCCGTACTATGGCTCCTGTCCCCTATGAGGTCATTTATATGTATTCCTTCCTGTGTATAATTCCCGACTACCTGGACAAAATCTCCAGCTTCACCATTACTGTCTCCCAGACAGTATCTCCAGCTTCACCATTTCTGTCTCCCAGGACAGCACCTCCACTTCACCATTACTGTCTCCCAGGACAGCACTATCAGCCCCACATTTACTGACTACCAGGACATCACCTCCAGCCTTACAGTTTGTGACTACATGGCCAGTATCAAGGGCAGTACCATTCAGCCCAGACTTTTTATGTTCCCATCTGTTGTAGAAAGCTTCCAGGTTTTTCTATGAAACAGCTTTGATGTTGTCCTCTTTTAATACCCTTGTGATTTTAGTCCACAGATTTTCTCATTTGGGCATACCTAAAAACACTTCTCTGCTTTAATACTGCTTGTAGCTAGTTTCTGGGATATCTGCACAAGGGGCGTGACACCAATTTCCACAAAAATGAAAATTTTTATCCATGTGGAAGCCCGTTTGTTTGACTGACCACAGACTACACACAGCTTCATAATGATTTGAATGGTTGATTTACTGCAATTCTACTAGCAACCTCTTGAATATTATATTAATAACCTTAAATGAAGCTCTAGCTATTTGTATTTCTGTTTCTAACTCTTTTTGTATATTGGACAGCTTACCGTCACGTTCCTGATTTTTAATGTTTGTGTTTATAAGGGCGCCTACAACCCCATCCATTTACAGTCTGCTTTATTGCCCAACGAAACTGTTTGAAACCAGTCCCGGGTTCGGACCAGTCAAGGGTTCGGACCAGTCAAGGGTTCGGACCAGTCGATCTGCTCTGATCAGTGGGTCACTTATTTAAAACATACTGGTCGGTGATTTGGTTTAACACATGAAGGATCTACTGGAAATTATCTACCCGAGTAATATGTGATTTGACTGATACAAAAGTATAACTTGCGTGTTGAAGAGCCGGTGATATCTGGCAGCTCCTACAATGACGAACGGTCGACCTCCACCCTTGTTTATCAATCGCTGTATCTGGCTTTTCTATTTTTTTTTTTTCCGTCTCCACCACAATAAATGCTATATTATCACTATAGTTGACTGGTGCAAATTTTGGAGGAAGGACGCTTTTTCTGTAGTAATAATTGCTTCTCGTTGTGTATATTGCGACCGCTGGTAACTACAGGTTATATGAAATTCACAGTAATGTTTCGTATTTCAAGAAAAAGAAACTAATGAAAGTCACTCCACTCCACTAAGTACCATTATAATACTGGTTAGTTGCTACTACAACACTGTATTCTGCTATTCACTGGTATCACTAGATTATATGCGAGTACACTAGCAAGCCAGGAAGATTATTAAAAACAGCTGACCTGTGGTAAGTTTCTGGCGACTTCTGGCACCTGCCTCTATAGGCTTATCACTTCATTTACAAATTCACCTGTTTTCAAATGACACTTTAGCCTTTATCATCAATATACTAGGGAGCCACTGTAGTATACACTATACACTATGTATACTCAATGTTATCAGGGAGACTTTCTTTCCTCTGACACGAAAAGTTCAATTATTATTATTTTTTTCCACACGGGACACAGGCCTATGATTCCCCTCTGGCAGTAAACTCTGCTAGGTAGTGCACACTAATTCTCCTTTTTTGACTCAGTATATAATGTTTTCCGCCCAAGATTGGTTCCAGGCGCTAGAGGGATGTATCGTATAGGATTGATGACACGAATTAAAGTTCTAGCACGTAAGAGCGACCGTGAAAACACGAGATAACCCGGAGCACAACGAGGCACGCTGACACACCAAAGCAGGAGGAACTTGGAGTTTTTGCATAGCGTGCGATGGACACGAGGAACATCAAAGAGTGATCTGTGCCTTGTGTTATGGTCATGTGTTCTGTTGAGGTTGGTAAGGAGATGTTTGAGGGGAGGGTTTATGTCAGAGTTAAGTGTTCTATGTATGTAGTAGGTGCAGTAATAAGTATGGATGCTTTGTATTGCGAGTAGGTTTAGAGCTTTGAATATTGGTGGATTAGTATTATAATCAAGGGGGAAGCGCTAAACCCGGAGGATTATACAGCGCCTGGGGGGGGGATGTGGAAGGCATTCAGGCTTAATTCGGGGAACTGGAGCACAGATCTAATTCCCTAAATCAAGAGCCCCTCACCAACATCAAGGAACCTTCCTTGAGGGGAAATATTGGTGGAGTGTGCTGTTTGTAGTGGGAATTTGTTATCATTCTGACCGCAGCCTTTTGTTGGGTGATTAGTGGTCTGAGATGGTTTATTGTTGTTGAGCCCCATGCACAAATTCCATAGGTGAGATAGGGGTAAATAAGTGAGTGATATGGGGCCAGGAGGGCTGACTGTGGAACATAGTACCGTATCTTCGATAGTATGCCTACGGTCTTGGAAATTTTTTGGGGAAATTTGTTGTATATGTGTTTGAAATTTGAGTCTATTATCAAGGTGGATTCCTAGGAATTTTCCCTCTGTAAGTTTTGTGATAGGTGATCCATTTATCATTATGTTAAGAGACACATCTGCAGCTCTGTTGCCAAACTGAATGTAGTAGGTTTTGTCAATGTTTAGAGTAAGTTTGTTGGTCCTCATCTAGGTTGACATTTTCTGTAATTCGGTATTTACAGTATTGGCTAGCATGACTGGGCTCGGGTGGGAGTAGACGTATGTAGTGTCATCTGCAAATAATGTGGGTTTGAGTAGTTGCGATGCATTTGGTAGGTCATTTATGTACATGAGAAAGAGAAGAGGGCCTAGGACACTTCCCTGTGGGACATCAACTGTAATTGGCTGTGCTGAAGAGTTTGCCCCATTTGTGTACACATATTGGCTTCTGTTTCTGAGGTATGACTTTAGGTAGTTGAGGGAGTGCCCTCTTATACCATAGCGCGACAATTTTATGTGGAGCAAGTCGTGGTCAACTGTATCGAAAGCTTTACGTAAGTCAATGAAGATTCCCAGCCGCAGCCGCAGCAAGCAGCAACAAGGCTGCTCCTATATCTTGCCGTCCCCTGGGCCTATCCGAACTCCAGTGATGGCCAAATTGCAAGTACTGCTGCAACAACATGCAAGGAACCTATAGTGACATAAAAACTGACGGTGACGACAACGAAATGGACTAAATATGACAAAAGAGGGACTGGCATTCAAGTACCAGACCTGCTGCCAGACGTGAACCAGACACGAGTCGTTTTCCACTACAATGAAATAACTGACCTCCATATCAACTGCACCACTGTTCAACGGGAAGACAACATGGCAGAAAACTGATCAAGAAAACTCCAAGGAAATGACAGGTCTGTAGGACTTTTTTCCTCAGTGCCAAACGAGGGAAAGAAATGAGCATTTAAACATGGCTGACTGGCATCCAAACACCAGCTACTGCCAGACGTACAACTAGCGAAGTGAAGTTCTCATCTTTACTGACGTTCATCTGTTGACAGTAGCATCTTACCTGTACCACCATCATATCACCTGTACCAGTGCTAACGAGAGGGAAACACAGGAGACATCGTCAAATCAACAGTACAAAACTCCAAGGTTATAGGACGGTTATCCCTCAGTGCCAGTCGTGGGAAAGAAGTGAATAGTTAAACAGTCAAGGTTAATGTTTTAGTAGCTGACCTATATTCAGCTGACCAGTGTACAGTGAGAGAATTATAGCAGAAAACGCCAAATATATCTATAAACTCAAGGAAAGTCAGGTTGTAGGTGGCGTTTACTTCCCTCAGTGTTTTAAAAATGGCCGAGTCAGCAGATCAGGTCAGGCAGACAACAGCACCACACAACCCCCGATAAATGGAATTGAGGGGGTTTTGGAAGGATAAAACATTAATTAAACCTTTCTGGTACCAGAATGGAAAGGAGTTAGAAGTTAATAGGTGAAGCCGGACTGTGAAGTGAGGCGGGAAGGGGAGTGTGTAATAAAGGGTTAACTGAAAGGGGTTTGTGAAGTTAAGGGAAAAGTGAGCAGTGAAGAGGGTTTTGCAGAAGAAAATTTACTAGTAATTCTGTGGTGATTGCTAAAGCAGATACTAAGTGTACTAGGTGACTGGAAAAAGAGAAATAAATATTATTGTATATGAGTAAAGGAGTGGAGAGAAAATGGCAGGCATTAGGGGGGTACAGGCTGCCATAATTATATTTATCTTTCTACTTCAATTCCATGAAGAAAGAAATAAGTCATGGGGGCTGGAAAAGGTGAATGGAGTAACAGCGCCCTGTACAGTAAAAGCCAAACAGTTGCCATCCTACCAGAAAAGTAAATGTCACTACTGCCGCAAGGCAGTAAGGCCTGAGTGGTTGAGGGGAGAGGACGTGCGTGTTGAGTGAAGTCCTAGGCCTTCTATATCAGAACTGCTTATTTCACCCGACTGATAACTCATCATGCAACAAGTATCGTTGGAGTGCAGCTGAATTGCTGCTGGAACTCTTATGTGTGAACTGTGACTAGTGATATACCTAGTGAAACACAAACATGTTGATTTGAAGTGGCTGTAGGAGGCTACACCTTCACTCCACCTCACCTGTCTCTCCTCCTTCCTCGATTTGGAACTCAGCCATTCGCCTCTATTTACTTATGGTCTAGAGGCGGTTTTTGCCAGACCACATAAATGCTTGAGTGCCCGTGTCAGTCCTCTGTGCTGCACTCCATTCATCTTATGAATATGTCTCCTGTGTGCCTACCTGCCTGCTACAAGCAAATATCCAAGTGGTTGACATGGGCTTAGCAAGCACATTCAAGCAGGCTTGAAAGCAGCATTCCAAGCTAGCCAGAACAAGCTAAGGTAGCCTGCAGTTACAGCTGTCCTAAGGCCCAGCATGTCTATGTATACGTTCTACAGTGCTGCTGGCATACCAGTGTTTCCTGTAGTGGCTTAGTTAAGAACAATTTAACGAGCATTGCAGTACTAACTTTTTAAGTGGGACATGCCAGAGGTTCACCTATAAACATAGTAAGTTTGTGCTAGAAGTGTTAAGTACTGCAGATTTGTTGTAACTATTTGCACAAGTGGATTTCACTGACTTAGGACATTGTGCTACCATCAGTACCTACGTAGGCTTAAAATGAGTGAGGATTGTCTGGCCTGCTGGGTGACCTTGAAAATGGCACTATAAGACCCGCATGCCACTTACACCCATACTGCGTGTGTCTAGTGAGGTGAATGTCCCTTCCTTGACTTTCCTATTCACTGGTATCCCTTAACTAGTCGCCATTATCTACATATGGGATAAGGGCGAGTTTAGCTGATCCAGGCTAAACAGCGCACCAAGCCAGCCAGTGAAGCCCAAGTTACACTGCAGCTACATCTGTTCTGAATCCCAGAATGCCTTTGTGAACGTTCTACAGTGTTCTGGCCGTACCTTCGGTGTTGTGAGAACTAGTTCTTATGTAGTGAAAATTTGTCTGTCATTCCAAGACACGTTGTTGAGAAATGGGATTACCAGTTAAGCTTAAAGAGTTTGTACTTAACTTAGAAAGACAGCTCATCGCCTGCACAGTCGCCCCTGCAGACGAGGTCTTGAGAAGCTGTCGAAGTCATCTCTCAACGGGCTGTAAATGAGTTATAATTTGTAAGATTATAAATTACCCCTAGGGGGTGTTATGTCAGCATATTTCATTCACTGATGGCTGACAAACTTACTTGTGTGGACTCAAAAGTCCACCCCTTACTGCCAACTATAGGTTGATTACAAACTCCTTGTGACTCAAGAACTGCGCAGTCCCCCGTACTACAAGAAATTCGTAACCTACCTTGCTCTTGTAGCATGAGCTATGGTGTTCTTCACACCTTCGACAGATATCGGTAACTTGATAGAAGCTGAAGTGTCCTTGGATGTCCACGTCTTCCATAGTCTAGGAAAACGCACACTGGTACACTATGTTCCACAAGATTTGTCTTTATTGTTCACAATCTTATCACTAAAGAAGCTGATCACACTTCTCTGTAAGTGTTTATTGTGTTTTGTGAGACACTTTGTTCACACTAACGCACAGATCGTTCTTTGTTGGTTATCCTGGCATCAGTGTCTCTCTCAGTAGAGTCAAAAGTAATCTGAAGACGCCACAGTGCCCCACGCCGTTACTGCCCCTTGCACAAAGGAAAAGCTGACATAGTACTTTTGCTTCCTTGCCACTTCCTCGATGAAGCAAAGCAGAATGTTTAAATCTTGCTGTCTTAAGCATAGACAACAATGTCCACTATCTTTACTATGGTAATAAAGTGGGAGCATGATTTTCCTTAATTGTCCTGCTAAAGTAAGAGATGTACTGTCTCTCATTAAAATACACTCTGCAACACTGGACTGCAAGGAGCAGCGGTCGCTTGACCACGTCGCATACTCGTACTGCATCTGCGATCAATTACTCACTGTAGCAGTAAACAAGACACTTGCCCCTTCTGAGAGGGCTGGGCCCCTCAGGGCTGAAAGGGCTGAAGGGGGCTGATACCCCCCTCCTGGAGAAAATTTCTCCACACTGGGGGGCGGCAGAGGTTCGCTGCAGGTGAACTATTCATCACTTAACATTAATTTGATTTTCTCACTCGCCACCACTGCTGCTTGTCTTTTCTGAACAACTTTAGTATATGCGGTTTCTGGAGAATCACTAATTTTGTTTTCAACATTGTGTAATTCTAACAGTACTAATTTATTTATTGTCCGCTTATTCACTACACCTTTGCTCAAAACATCAACTGTCCTGATGATTCCATTTGCATCAGGATATATGGTCACAATTTTTCCAAGCAGCCATTGGGACCTCGGACCATCATTGTCGATAATCACTATGTCACCAGGTCATAAGGACTTATGATTTTCAGGAACACCAGCTCCATAGAAGTGTTCTCTCAATGAGGTGAGATAGTCTTCTCGCCAAATTTTCTCCCAACGTTCAATCACTTTATTAAGGTGTTTGAATTTACGTCTGAGTTGCTCAGGTTCGAAATAAGTAGGATCCTCTATAATTTCTTTATCATTCATGGGAGGAACAGGTTCGAGCCTTCTGCCATGGAGTAAATGAGATGGACTTAACACTTCTAAATTGTCCAGATCATCGGTAACATAAGTTAGAGGTCTGTTGCTGACTCTATTTTCTATTTCAGTCACAACTGTACGGAATTCTTCTAAGTCTATTCTCTGACGATGAAGAGCCTTCCTTAAACAACGTTTTACAATGCCGATCATTCTTTCATAAAATCTGCCATGCCATGGAGATTTAGGAGGAATGTATCTCCAACGACAACTGCGTTGATTCAGCATCTGTTGTACTTCTGGTTGATCAAAGATCTTGCTTATATAAGCAGCACCTGCAACAAAGTTCGTTGCATTATCTGAAATCATCAGTCTGGGACATGCCCTTCTGGCTGCAAACCTTCTGAATAATTTGATAAAGGTTTCAGCAGACATGTCAGTGGCTACTTCTAGATGTACTGCTCTAGTCGTAGCACAAGTGAACAAACAGATGTACACCTTGATGGGAACTTTGTCAACTGTTTTGGTTAAAATTACTGGTCCAGTGTAATCTACACCTGTCACCTCAAATGGAGTGATATGACAAACTCTTTCAGAGGGATATTGTGGAAAATTTTTTGATTTTCCGAAGCTATAGCGCCTAATAGGTATTTAATGTATCGATATGAGTCAAAAATGTATTTGACAATAGGATAGAACCAAGAGTTCCCTTTGCGCATGCGCGGATGTGCGGGGGTATAGGTTGAGCTGGGGCACAGGGGGCAGCAGTGTTATAAATGTAGTGAGGAGGCTGTGAAAACCTGGGATCAGGAAATTGGCGTTCACGGCGGCCTAAGGATTAATATGGGCCTCACTTCATAATAGGAAGTGTCATAACTGTTCCTGGTGAAGAGTGAGGGAACGTGATTTACGGGACCACCGTAAAAAGGTGGTAAAATTAGTGAATAATGGTTCGACCGGGTGTGACTGGTGCGCGGCCATGGTGTGTGTCCAGGGGAAATACCCGTGTGTTAATCCTCACTCATCGGCCTCAGATCTTAATGGAGTGACCTCTAATGTGTATAATAATTATGAGACGTTAAATCGTCCTGTGAATGGTAATGTAATCAGTGATAATAACATTAAGTTAAGAGAATGCGGGATGTGAAATAGATCGCCCTGTTCCAAGTGAATGCGTGATTCTCGTACCGAGGATAGTGAAACTTTATGGAATCACGACTTCTAAGCCGGGACAAACCGATGGATACCTCGTCCTGCTGGAATAAGAACCTTGTCGGTGTAGCAGGACATCGAAATGAGATAGTGAATGGAGGGAATAAGGAGTATCAATCACCCACAGTTAAGTAACCCTTCTAGTTATAGCAGACTGATTACTTTGGGCCCGTTAGGTATGTTGTAATTGGATAGGTTATGGGTGATCTAGCTACATCAAATGACCACCAGAGGAATAATCTGGTAAGTGGGGAGATTATGTACAAGTGTT
>NC_069402.1:4052389-4077112 GCF_026875155.1 Cherax quadricarinatus | reverse complement strand
TGCTTAGTATATCTTCCAAGCTTATATCGGTTAGGACTTGGTTTACTTGGTTCCACTTTATGTTTTTGTTATTGAAGTTGAATTTGGTGAATGCTCCCTCGTGACTAATCTCATTATGTCGGTCTGGGGCTCCGCGCATACATGACTGAACCTCAATTATGTTGTGATCTGAGTATATTGTTTTTGATATGGTGACATTTCTTATCAGTTCATCATTGTTAGTGAAGATGAGGTCTAGTGTATTCTCCAGTCTAGTAGGCTCTATTATTTGCTGGTTTAAATTGAATTTTGTGCAGAGATTTAAAAGCTCGCGTGAGTGTGAGTTTTCATCAGAGCTGCCTCCTGGTGTTATTACTGCAGCAATATTATTTGCTATATTCCTCCATTTTAGGTGCCTTAAGTTGAAATTCCCCAGGAGCAAGATGTTGGGTGCAGGAGCTGGAAGATTTTCCAGACAGTGGTCAATTTTTAACAGCTGTTCCTGGAATTGCTGGGATGTTGCATCCGGAGGCTTGTAGACTACCACAATGACTAGGTTTTGGTTCTCGACCACTCCAGTACACAATGACGCAGGGTGTGATGCACTCCAGTACACAATTACGCAGGGTATGATGCACTCCAGTACACAATGACGCAGGGTGTGATGCACTCCAGTACACAATGACGCAGGGTGTGATGCACTCCAGTACACAATGACGCAGGGTGTGATGCACTCCAGTACACAATGACGCAGGGTGTGATGCACTCCAGTACACAATGATGCAGGGTGTGATACACTCCAGTACACAATGACGCAGGGTGTGATACACTCCAGTACACAATGACGCAAGGTGTCATGCACTCCAGTACACAATGACGCAGGGTGTGATGCACTCCAGTACACAATGACGCAGGGTGTGATGCACTCCAGTACACAATGACGCAGGGTGTGATACACTCCAGTACACAATGACGTAGGGTGTGATACACTCCAGTACACAATGACGCAGGATGTGATGCACTCCAGTACACAATGACACAGGGTGTGATGCACTCCAGTACACAATGACGCAGGGTGTGATGCACTCCAGTACACAATGATGCAGGGTGTGATGCACTCCAGTACACAATGACGCAGGGTGTGATCCACTCCAGTACACAATGACGCAGGGTGTGATACACTCCAGTACACAATGACGCAGGGTGTGATGCACTCCAGTACACAATGACGCAGGGTGTGATGCACTCCAGTACACAATGACGGCAGGTGTGATGCACTCCAGTAACACAATGACGCAGGGTGTGATACACTCCAGTACACAATGACGCAGGGTGTGATGCACTCCAGTACACAATGACGCAGGGTGTGATGCACTCCAGTACACAATGACGCAGTGTGTGATGCACTCCAGTACACTGAGGTCAGTGGTCACCTGCGGTCATACCTGCCATGGCTTCTTGTAGTGTTTTAGAATCTCAGGTTCAAGTGTTGAAGAAGGAGGTTCCACTTCTTCAGGAGGAAAAATAGGAGGCTGAAGAGGCCTGTAGAGCAATTTTCAGCGCGCGCTCAACAAAAAATCGAAAATTTTTTGCCATTGAGTCATATATACAGAAAAATAGCTTAACTCTTTGGCAACACAATAGTACCAGAATCAATGTTCTACGACGTTTCTCTAAGAAATTATAGTCATTTTATACCAGGTAATGGTGACGGTGATGTGGTAGCGCGTCTGCTCACATAGTCCCCATAGTTTTTTGGAATTTTTTTCTTGTTTTTTATCGTTTTTTCTTGCATTATTCTTTCTAATAAAATAACTGACTATTTGGGCATCATATAAGATTAGGAGGAAGCTTATCCGTAGAGTGCCAGCCAATCAAGCACCATCCGGGAACACTTGGCAGTACTCCCGAACCAGAGAGTGCCAGGAGAAATAACTTCAATATTTATGCTTATATCACTTATATTATCAAGTCTAACGGCTTAATTATCTATCACAATAGATCTACTATGATATAATAAACACTATAACTAACAAATAAACAGTATATACTCTAGACGAAAAAAAATAGGCCCATGATATGGCGAGAGACCATCGGGAATATTTTGATATAAATGAGTTACTACTTACTGCTTTCCATGTCGTCTTCGAGTAACGAGAAAACGGTGTTTTTGAGAGGATAACTGAACTAGAACGTTCATTTAAAACTAAGAAAACAACCCAAACAAACGCGATTTTCGCAAAATAAAAAAAAAAAAAAAAAAAAAAAATCGAGACGTGGCTGGCCGGCGTTCCAGGCCAATATCTCGGAAAGTAACTTATTCACTTATTTCGCTAAGGGAACGGCCTTTATTCCTTAATTAAGGTGGAATATATTCACAGAAATTGTAAAATAATGATTTCTCTAATACTTCAGAGGAATTTTGGAAATATTCCAAATACTATGGGATTTTATGTGGGAGTAAAAGGGCAGAGTTTTTTCAACATTCCAAGAACTAACAAATTTCATTTTTTTTGCGGAAATTAATATTAGCATTGGTTCTCTGGCACCAATTGTCCCAAACAACCCTTACGTCGTCCCCAAGTAGGACTACCTTCCTACCATAGGGCATTTTCTGTAAATAAGTCCTTTTCAGTCCTTTTCCCTCAGTTTGTTGTTTGAGTATATTTTTTGACAAATTTTTTTTACAAACGTGTGAACAACACTTTGTCTTTTGCACCAAAACTGGAGTAAATCGGACGGTAAACAAAAGAGCTAAAATTTAATTGCCCAACAGCCCCTGAAGCTTCGCATAGAAATGAGTTTTAGGGAGCGAGTGTGAGAAGGATTTAGCTGGTAAGGAAGGACTGGTCACCACATGAAGTGTAAGTAAGTAAGTCATAAGTAAGTTTATTCAGGTATACACAAATACATTTAATAGTGGCAAGGGGGTTACAGTTCGGGAAAGAGGAAGGAGAGTTAATAGAAAAAAGGGTAAAGGTAGGAAATCGATTCTCTGTTCTCCAAGACGAGTGTATTCAGTGGTTAGTGGGGTTAAAGGTACCACTGATTCCCCTGCTAATCAAGGTAAAATATTTTAATAGAGGTTCTCGGTAAGATATAGGCCCCGGCTTTTGAACAGAGACAGAAAGGTCAGAGAGTGTGTTTTCCGGGAGCGATGTTGGTCGAGTCAGCGGTTGGATAATATTATGGCAGGAAATGGGTCAACCCCATTATCTGTTTTAGTGCTGGGGGGTTAATGACTTTGGGGAAGGGGCCCAGGAGAGGGGAGGCTTTGATAAGACAGGTCAGCCATAGAATAGTTGGGTGAAAGGGAGGGACCCCGTAATGTCATCTTGTCTAGAAAGGGAGGGGGCAATAAAATGGATGTCTAGGGAAATTTGGTATAATTGCGGGTAAAAGGGTACGAAAGGGAATTGAAACCCCTTTCATTGAAAATGGCACCTTTTCTTTGATAAACGCATATGTAGAAAGGGAGGGGGGTTATCTCTCTGGGGATGGATTGGTTGCATTAGCCATTTCAATTGGAGGGTATTGTGACTTATCTGGGAAATTTTAAAATGATAGTTTATCGGGGTATGGGTGTTTGGGGGGAAAAAAATTAGGCTGCAGCATTAGGGTTAAAACAGCAGTTAATTCCCGGGGATACCCAGAGATATGTTTAAAAGACAATATTCAAAAAAAATTGTAGTAAGGAAAAATCAATTGATAAACAAACAAAGAGGGTAGTAGAGGGAAAAACGAGGCTACTCCCTTAAAGGTTTACTTACAAATAGTGGAGTCTAAGAAATAAGATAGATGACTAAGATTACTAGCAAGTGTAGGTAATATAGATTTTGGGTATAACGGACCTGGTTTAACCTAAAGATAGAGAAATGCTTGTAAATGCAACATACGGGGTTATAAACTATTCCACACGTAGGCAGAAGGAAGGGTGGTGATAGGGCCCAAGTTTTCAAAAAATTTTAAATTGTTGTTTTAGACTTTAAAAGATTAGAAACATCGAACGCAGAATCGGGTTGGCTACAGTTTTCGAGGGAAGAAAAATTTAAATTTTGGGGTGTGATTTATACCCCCCAAACCCTTGTAGGGGGGGCATAAGCGTTAGGGGCAAATTCAAAAGGCACTAGAATGAAAATGTTGTGATAATGGGGATTTTAACTTTGCAAATTTTGGAACAATATGACGGGAAAATTTTTTGGTCTAGGACTTTCCTGAACGGTTGGGATTGTTTTTTAGAACAGGTGTGACAAAACCCAACAAGGAAACAATCTGTTGATTGGGTTTTCCCCATAAAAGACCCACAAATTTAAATAATCTTGGGGAATGATGACTTGGGAAAGTGATCAAAAATCACTTATTTTTAAAAATTTACATGGAATTACCCAATAACTGCAATCAAATCTCTCCCCCGTTTTTCGCTTGGCCGACTTCATGGGACGAAAAATTACCTGGGGGGGTAAATGGGATGTCCTGACTAGGGTCAGGTAGGTATTTCCCCTTTGGTGCCATATGACGTTTTTTAAACAAGTTCTAGCTGCCCCGACAAATTTTTTCTGAGTAGGGAATTAGATCTAAAAAAAATGACCCAAATGGGTGAATAATAGATTAAAACATCTCATTGGTCAAAAGAGGGCAATATAGGCGTATCAAAAAAGATGGGGGAGTTTTAAAAAAATTTAAATTTTTAAATTAAAAAGAGAAAAAAAGAAAGGAATAAGAAAAGCAAAAGGGATTATGAGGGTAAGGGCGCAAAGGGGTTCAAAGATTAAACCCAAAAAGGGTTTTTTCAGGTATACAGAAATAAGATTAGGGACAAGATTGGGCCCCCTTCGAGTAACTCTGTAGATCACTGCAGTGATAAGGTTGTGGAAATTCTAAATACCCACTCCTCTGTTTTTCCCCCGGAAAAAAATGCAATATTCCCCGAAAAAATAGTTATGTAGAACAGGATGATAATAAAATATTACAATTGGGTAACTATGACATGGTCCCAGACAAATAGGAAACTAAACCCAACAAATCCCCAGGCCTGATAACGTTTTCAAGGGGTTTTAAAGAATGTAAAGGGAACTTAGCATAACCTTTTATAACTTTTTAACATATCACTCAAAATGGGATAGTGCCTGTAAGTGGAAAATGGGAAATGAAAACCCATTTATAAGGCAGGGACAGGTCCTTTGGGTTCGAACTAAAGACCAAAAAGCCTTTCCCCATGTGGGAAAATTTATGAAATCAAAAAATTTCCGGAGCAATTTTGTAGCCATCTTGACAGGCCGATTGATTAATGAATTCAACATGGTTTTACGAAAGGGGGATTCCCCGTCTTAAAAAGAATTACTAACTTTTTTTACTAAGGTGTTTGAGGAGGTAGATAGGAACGAATATTATTGTGTATTGGACTTAGTAAAAGGTTTTGATAGAGTTCCAACCAGAGGGTATTGAGGAAACTTAAGGCCTGGAAAAGGGGGAGAAAATTTTTTTTGGGTGAGGCATGGCTGACAAATAGCAGCAGAGAGTTTTATAAATGGGGGAAAATCAGAATGGGGGCACGTCACAAGCGGGTTTTCCCCAGGGGTCAGTGATGGGCCCTTTTTTTCAAATTTAGATAAAGACATAGGAGGGAATAAATAGCGACAAAAGCAAATTTTCTGATGACACAAAAATGGCCGCCAATTTATTCTAATGAGGGCCCCAGGATGTTTGAATGACGACACAATTACCTGGGGTTTACCTGGGGAGAGTTTCGGGGTCAACG
This sequence comes from Cherax quadricarinatus, assembly GCF_026875155.1. Classification (NCBI taxonomy): domain Eukaryota; kingdom Metazoa; phylum Arthropoda; class Malacostraca; order Decapoda; family Parastacidae; genus Cherax; species Cherax quadricarinatus. The sequence continues at coordinate 4,071,375 of NC_069402.1, read as the reverse complement.
CCCCCCCGGCCCCGGGCTTTACCGGCCCCCCTGGGGGATCCGCCTGATAACCAGGCTGTTTCTGCTGGTGCACGCAAACCAACATACGAGCCCCGCCCCCGGGGAAACAGGAACTGATTTAGGTGCTTGTCCCGTGCCAGCTTGAAACTGCCAGGGTTGTTGGGAATCCCCCTTATGTGTGCTGGGAGGCAGTTGAACATCTCGGGCCCCTGACACTTATTGTAGGGCCTTTTAAAGTGCTAGTGAAACCCCCTGCTTTTCATTGGGGGGATGGTGCATCGTCTGCCAAGTCTTTTGCTTTCGTAGTGAGTGATTTTCGTGTGCAAGTTCGGTACTAGTCCCTCTAGGATTTTCCAGGTGTATATAATAAATGTATCTCTCCCTCCGCGTTCCAGGGAATACAGGTTTAGAAACCTCAAGCGCTCCCAGTAATTGAGGTGTTTTATAACCGTTATGCGCGCCGTAAAAGTTCTCTGTACATTTTCTAGGTCGGCAATTTCCCTGCCTTGAAAGGTGCTGTTAGAGTGCAGCAATATTCCAGCCTTGATAGAACAAGTGACCTGAAGAGTGTCATCATGGGCTTGGCCTCCCTAGTTTTGAAGGTTCTCATTATCCATCCTGTCATTTTTCTAGCAGATGCGATTGATACAATGTTATGGTCCTTGAAGTTGAGATCCTCCGACATAATCACCCCCAGGTCTTTGACGTTGGAGTTTCGCTCTATTTTGTGGCCAGAATTTGTTTTGTACTCTGATGAAGATTTAATTCCTCATGTTTTACCAATCTGAGTAATTGAAATTTCTCATCGTTGAACTTCATATTGTTTTCTGCAGCCCCACTGAAAGATTTGGTTGATGTCCGCCTGGAGCCTTGCAGTGTCTGCAATGGAAGACACTGTCATGCAGATTCGGGTGTCATCTGCAAAGGAAGACACGGTGCTGTGGCTGACATCCTTGTCTATGTCGGATATGAGGATGAGGAACAAGATGGGAGCTAGTACTGTGCCTTGTGGAACAGAGCTTTTCACCGCAGCTGCCTCGGACTTTACTCTGTTGACGACTACTCTCTGTGTTCTGTTAGAGAGGAAATTATAGATCCATCGACCGACTTTTCCTGTTATTCCTTTAGCGCGCATTTTGTGCGCTATTACGCCATGGTCACACTTGTCGAAGGCTTTTGCAAAGTCTGTATATATTACATCTGCATTCTTTTTATCTTCTAGTGCATTTAGGACCTTGTCGTAGTGATCCAGTAGTTGAGACAGACAGGAGCGACCTGTTCTAAACCCATGTTGCCCTGGGTTGTGTAACTGATGGGTTTCTAGATGGGTGGTGATCTTTCTTCTTAGGACCCTTTCAAAGATTTTTATGATATGGGATGTTAGTGCTATTGGTCTGTAGTTCTTTGCTGTTGCTTTACTGCCCCCTTTGTGGAGTGGGGCTATGTCTGTTGTTTTTAGTAACTGAGGGACGACGCCCGTGTCCATGCTCCCTCTCCATAGGATGGAAAAGGCTCGTGATAGGGCTTCTTGCAGTTCTTGATGAACACAGAGTTCATGAGTCTGGCCCTGGGGCAGAGTGCATGGGCATGTCATTTATCGCCTGTTCGAAGTCATTTGGCGTCAGGATAACATCGGATAGGCTTGTGTTAATCAAATTTTTGTGGCTCTCTCATAAAAAATTCATTTTGATCTTCGACTCTCAGTCTGGTTAGCGGCTTGCTAAAAACTGAGTCATATTGGGACTTGAGTAGCTCACTCATTTCCTTGCTGTCATCTGTGTAGGACCCATCTTGTTTAAGTAGGGGCCCAATACTGGACGTTGTTCTCGATTTTGATTTGGCATAGGAGAAGAAATACTTTGGGTTTCTTTCGATTTCATTTATGGCTTTTAGTTCTTCCCGCGATTCCTGACTCCTAAAGGATTCTTTTAGCTTAAGTTCGATGCTTGCTATTTCTCTGACCAGTGTCTCCCTACGCATTTCCAGATATATTGACCTCTTTTAGCCGCTCTGTTATTCTTTTCCGTCGCCTGTAAAGGGAGCGCCTGTCTCTTTCTATTTTACATCTACTCCTCCTTTTTCTTAGAGGAATAAGCCTTGTGCAATACATCGAGTGCACCGAGTTAATCTGTTCTAGGCATAAGTTTGGGTCTGTGTTGCTTAGTATATCTTCCCAGCTTATATCGGTTAGGACTGGTTTACTTGGTCCCACTTTATGTTTTTGTTATTGAAGTTGAATTTGGTGAATGCTCCCTCGTGACTAGTCTCATTTTGTCGTCTGGGGCTCCACGCATACATGTCTGAACCTCAATTTATGTTGTGATCTGAGTATATTGTTTTTGATATGGTGACATTTCTTATCAGATCATCATTGTTAGTGAAGATGAGGTCTAGTGTATTCTCCAGTCTAGTAGGCTCTATTATTTGCTGGTTTAAATTGAATTTTGTGCATAGATTTAAAAGCTCGTGTGAGTGTGAGTTTTCATCAGAGCTGCCTCCTGGTGTTATTACTGCAACAATATTATTTGCTATATTCCTCCATTTTAGGTGCCTTAAGTTGAAATCCCCCAGGAGCAAGATGTTGGGTGCAGGAGCTGGAAGATTTTCCAGACAGTGGTCAATTTTTAACAGCTGTTCCTGGAATTGCTGGGATGTTGCATCCGGAGGCTTGTAGACTACCACAATGACTAGGTTTTGGTTCTCGACCTTTACTGCTAAAACTTCCACTATGTCATTTGAGGCATTAAGTGTTCCTGTTGCAAACAAGTGACTCTGCAATGTACAGGCCAACCCCCCCCCCTTTTGCCTGTTCACTCTGTCACATCTGTATAGGTTGTAACCTGGGATCCATATTTCGTTGTCCAAGTGATCTTTATGTGGTCTCAGTGAAAGCTGCGAACATTGCCTTTGCCTCTGCAAGCATGTCCACGGATGAAAGTATTTTGTTGTTTGTTGCTGGCTTTAGACCCTGTATATTTGCAAAGAAGAATGTTATCGGACTGGTGGTATTGTTGGTACTGGGGTGGGATTTTTTTCCGGCATTAGTATCTGTATCTGTTGGTTTGGTGGAGGCCATCGACTGTGGTTCCACTCCAGGAATGACTGATTTGGTGTACGATTTCTGCCATTTCCTGCCAGTTTTTTTTTCCTTCCTGGCACTAAAAAACCTCTCCCTCTTGAGTGGCTGTGGCTACCCAGGTTTTCCCATGGCCTGGATGTTTTGTATCTTTTTGTCCCCTTTAGATGGTATGCCTGGCAATTTAAGTTATAGCACAGTCTTTCCTGTACTGAAGTGGTACACATTTCAGGGTGAAAAAGCTTACAGGAAGGGAGTTTGCATTTTCCTGTTGTCATATGGGCATGACATTTTCTAGGGTGGTCATAGTTGCATGTCCCATCTGTTTTTCCAGATTTCCCATGCCAGCAGATACCAAGTGCATAGTATGTGCACAGGCTTGGTTTCCGTTTGCCTGGTTTCTGTGACTGTATTCCCTGTTGGTGCATGTTTCCCTGTCTTATTCCTATCCTCCCTAGCACCAACAATGGAGCTCCCACCAGTTGTTTTTGGTAATTTATCCTCACTATTGCTATTGGAGTCCTCTTGTTTGCTATTTCCTGCTGTATTTCTAGTTTGCAATATTGGTTTTATCTTATCTTTGACTACACTTGTTTCCCTACTATGGCTCCTGTCCTCTGTGAGGTCATTTATATGTATTCCTTCCTGCGTATAATTCCCGACTTCCTGGACAAAATCTCCAGCTTCACCATTACTGTCTCCCAGGACAGTATCTCCAGCTTCACCATTTCTGTCTCCAGGACAAGCACCTCCAGCTTCACCATTACTGTCTCCCAGGACCAGCACTATCAGCCCCACATTTTACTGACTACCAGGACATCACCTCCAGCCTTACAGTTTGTGACTACATGGCCAGTATCAAGGGCAGTACCATTCAGCCCAGACTTTTTTGTTCCCATCTGATGTAGAAAGCTTCCAGGTTTTCTATGAAAGCAGCTTTGATGTTATCCTCTTTTAATACCCTTGTGATTTTAGTCCACAGATTTTCCTCATTTGGGCATACCCAAAAACACTTCTCTGTTTTAATACTGCTTGTAGCTAGTTCTGGGATATCTGCACAAGGAGCGTGACACCAATTTCCACAAAAATGACAATTTATCCATGTGGAAGCCCGTTTGTTTGACTGACCACAGACTACACACAGCTTCATAATGATTTGAATGGTTGATTTACTGCAATTCTACTAGCAACCTCTTGAATATTATATTAATAACCTTAAATGAAGCTCTAGCTATTTGTATTTCTGTTTCTAACTCTTTTTGTATATTGGACAGCTTACCGTCACGTTCCTGATTTTTAATGTTTGTGTTTATAAGGGCGCCTACAAACCCATCCGTTTACAGTCTGCTTTATTGTCCAACGAAACTGTTTGAAACCAGTCCCGGGTTCGGACCAGTCAAGGGTTCGGACCAGTCAAGGGTTCGGACCAGTCGATCTGCTCTGATCAGTGGGTCACTTATTTAAAACATACTGGTCGTGATTTGAGCTAACACATGAAGGATCTACTGGAAATTATCTACCCGAGTAATATGTGATTTGACTGATTTTGAAGAGCCGGTGATATCTGGCAGCTCCTACAATGACGTACAGTCGACCTCTTTGTTTATCAATCGCTGTATCTGGCTTTCTATTTTTTGTTTTTTTCGTCTCCACCACAATAAATGCTATATTATCACTATAGTTGACTGGTGCCAATTTTGGAGGAAGAACGCTTTTTCTGTAGTAATAATTGCTTCTCGTTGTGTATATTGCGACAGCTGGTAACTACAGGTTATATGAAATTCACAGTAACGTCTCGTATTTCAAGAAAAAGAAACTAATGAAAGTCACTCCACTCCACTAAGTACCATTATAATACTGTTAGTTGCTACTACAACACTGTATTCTGCTATTCACTGGTATCACTAGATTATATGCGAGTACACTAGCAGGCCAGGAAGATTATTAAAAACAGCTGACCTGTGGTAAGTTTCTGGCGACTTCTGGCACCTGCCTCTATAGGCTTATCACTTCATTTACAAATTCACCTGTTTTTCAAATGACACTTTAGCCTTTATCATCAATATACTAGGGAGCCACTGTAGTATACACTATACACTATGTATACTCAATGCTTTCAGGGAGACTTTCTTTCCTCTGACACAAAGTTCAAATATTATTATTTTTTCCACACGGGAAACAGGCCTATGATTCCCCTCTGGCAGTAAACTCTGCTAGGTAATGCACACTAATTCTCCTTTTTTGACTCAGTATATAATGTTTTCCGCCCAAGATTGGTTCCAGGCGCTAGAGGGATGTATCGTATAGGATTGATGACACAAATTAAAGTTCTAGCACGTAAGAGCGACCGTAAAAAACACCAGAAAACCGGGAGCACAACGAGGCACGCGAGTCACGCAGATATAGCAGTTTGGTCGGAGAAGTTGCAGATGCAGTTTAATATTGACAAATGCAAAGTTCTAAATGTTGGACAGGTAAATAACCATACCACATATAGACTAAATAATGTAGATCTTAATACTACTGATTACGAAAAAGATTTAGGAGTTCTGGTTAGCAGTAATCTAAAACCAAGACAACAGTGCATTAGTGTTCACAATAAAGCTAACAGAATTCTTGGCTTCATATCTAGTAGTATAAATAATAGAAGTCCTTAGGTTGTTCTTCAACTCTATATATCATTGATTAGGCCTCATTTAGACTATGCTGCTCAATTCTGGTCACCGTATTACAGAATGGATATAAATGCTCTGGAAAACGTACAGAGGAGGATGACAAAGATGATCCCATGTATCAGAAATGTTCCCTATGAGGATAGACTGAGGGCCCTGAATCTGCACTCTCTCGAAAGGCGTAGAATTAGGGGGGATATGATCGAGGTGTATAAATGGAAAACAGGAATAAATAAAGGGGATGTAAATAGTGTGCTGAAAATTTCCAGCTAAGACAGGACTCGCAGCAATGGTTTCAAGTTGGAAAAATTAAAATTCAGAAAGGATATAGGAAAGCACTGGTTTGGTAATAGAGTTGTTGATGAGTGGAACAAACTCCCGAGTACAGTTATTCAGGCTAGTACGTTGTGTAGTTTTAAAAATAGGTTAGATAAATACATGAGTGAGTGTGGGTGGGTGCGAGTTAGACCTGACTAGCTTGTGCTGCTGGGTCTGGTGCAGTGCTCCATCCTTGAGTTGAGATGATCAGACTGGGTTGGTCATTGAGCCAATCCGCGGGGGTGTCATTGGTCTAATCCGGGGGGGACATGGACCTGCTCCGCATGGGTTAGTAGGCCTGTTGCAGTGTTCCTTCTTTCTTATGCTCTTTTGTTCTTATGTAAATAATGATGCAGGGTATGACACACTCCAGTATGTAATGACGCAGGGTGTGACGCACTCCAGTACATAATGACGCAAGGTGTGACAATAGTCCATCTGGAAAAGTTTACATTTCGTTTGGTCTACATCTGGTGGTGGTGATTTAACCTGCCATAGATACTTGTAACCCAGCCGGAGCCGGGTGGTAGTGACAGACGGAGCCGGGCAGTAGTGATAGATGGAGCTGGGCGGTAGTGACATCCAAGAGTCTGCTTATCTTGTTGGATGCACCATAGACATATGGCTCCTCCTGCATGATGGAATGATGATAGATGGACTGACTTGTGTGAATCTCCCTAAGTCTTAAGTCAATAAAGTTCACTTGAAGTTCTTTTCGTATAATTGTTCTCAAACTGCTAACTGACAACCCAAGATTGTAATCTACTCCCTCTTTGAAAGCATAACAGCTTAGCCAATTTATCAGTTCTATCATGCATCTGAAGACCAATGTGAGATGGAATCCACAACATGTGCACTCTGACTCCATTGTCCACAATCTTACCATACCTGTGTCTGGCTTCTGACACAAGCATGCCACAATTTATACTTAATGAGTTGAGAGCATTTATGGATTCAATTCAATTCAATTCAAAGTTTATTCTCTATAAGGATTACAATGGTGAGTTTACAGAAATTTGGTTATTGTGTGGTTTACATGCAGTAAAATTGTGATTACAGAGTGTACCACTAGAACGCTTATCATGGCTAGGCATTTCGGGCATACTTAGTTTTATTCTTAATTGTAAAATATCACAAATTATGAGGTAAGTTGGTATTATGGCTAAAATGACTAAATACTAGTTTGTAAGTTTAGCAATGTGAATGCTTTTGTTTTGGCACAGTACATAGTTTCAGTATTGGAGTATCACAGGATGCATTATTTTAAGATTGAGTTAATATTTCGTTAGGGTCAAATGAGTGGTGAGTGTAAGTGGGGAACCCCCCGGGTGGTATTCGGAGTTAGTGACGGGGTGTATCAGGGAGAAAAGTTTTCAAATGGTAGTTTTAAAGGTGAGATGTTCTGCGTTCTAGATTGTCGGGTAGGTATTCAATTTTAGGGCCTTTGACATACATTGAATTTTGAAAAATTTAGTGGGACACGGGGAATGTCGTAGAGATGTTTTTTGTCGGGTGTTATGCTGTGAGTTCTTCACAACTATCAAGAAATGTTTTAGGTAAAGGGGTTGAATTAGATTTTAAAGGGCCCCTGTAGATGTAGATTGCACAGTAGTAATGGGAGTACTAAAAGGGGAGTAAGTTTAGGTTTTAAAGAGGGGGGGGGGTGTGTTTGCGGATTGGATTTAGTGATTGTTCTTACTGCAGCTTCTTTTTGGGGTTATTTTTTGGCTTTGGGTGTGTTCTGCAGTTGATCCCCAAGCACAAATAGATAGTGGGTAGGGAAAAATAAGGGGGGTACAGTGTGAAAGGGGCTTTTTGCGGCCGAAGTATCGTATCTTGGAGGGGATCCCCCCTTTTTGGATACTTTTTTGGTTTATGCTGGATATGGGTGCGAAAATTCAGGTGTGTCAAGTATCCTAGGAATTTTCCCCCTTTATTTCTGGTAATTAGAGGTTGTCAATTTAATTTTAAATTTTGTGCATCTCCTGCTCTCTACCAAACTAATATAGTGGGTTTTGTCGGTTTAAAGCGTAAGTTTTTTGGGTGCATCCAATCGAATTTTAACAGCTCCTCATTCAAAAGGGTTTGAGGGTGGCAAGTTTGGGGTGAGAGATGACATAAGCCCGTGTCACAGCAAAGAAAGGGGTTTCAGGTTTGGGATACGTTTGGAAAGGGTCATTGTGTAATGGGGAGGGAGGGGACCAAGGACATTTCCCCGGGGAAATCCGTATCAAGTGGCCGTGTTCTATGAGTTCTTTAAGGGTGACGTACTGATCCCTATTAGTAATGTAAGTTTTAAATAAGCAACGATGGCCTCTTATTTTCGTGGTCTACTGTGTCAAAAGCTTTTCTTAGGTCAATAAAAAAAACCTAGTGGATATTCCTTATTTTTCCTCGTGTGTAAAAACAGATCTAGCATTTTTATGATTTCATCTTAGTGCTTTTATTTTTTCCCGAATAAATTGGCAGGGGTTAGTAGTTTTGAGCCCTTATAAATGAATACATCTCTGTGCACGATTTCTCAAAGATTTTGGATACAATGGTAAGTTAATATTGGCCATAGTTGTTTAAGCGTAGGATCACCCCTTTATGTATTTGTGTAACCCCGGTGACAGAAAACATCAATTAAAATGTAAACCTTAGATACATGGGCGATTTGAGTGCAAGGGGTATAGCAACCCGTTCTGTATGAGGGTAGAGGGCCCCTTATTTAGCGTGCTCCAAATTTTTTTTTTAACCATCACTTGTATGGCAAAGCATACTTCCGCTGACCAGTGGGCTGGGGAAAAGAAACCCTCAAGTAAAAACTTTTTGCAAAGTGTTCTTTGTGACAAAATTATCAAACAGCTTAAGGGATCATGTTTGGCCCCAAACGAAATTTGGGTTTTGATTTAAGATGAGTTTTTGGGGAAATGGAGAAGGTAGGTTTGAATGGGGGAAAAATCCCATGGAGCAGGGAAGTGTCTCTTTTTGCCTAACTTGACATAGACAGTAGTGGGTTTTGCGGAGGCGGGTTCTAGTTTTTTCGATCCATCTGAAGGATGTTCCCAGTGCGAGGGAAAATTTGGGGGGACTTTTGAGAGGGGGTTTAATGGGCTAACCTAAACTATAGACCCCCGTGAGCATATTTTTTTCATTAACCGATCTTAATGCTTGGGAAATTAAATTGTTTCCGCATATTTTAAAATTTTGGCAGTACATGAACCCTAGGGTATCTTATTCTTCGTTTTGCAGTTTTTTTTAGCCCCCCAAACTTTCCAGTCAACACAAGAGAAGTAGTGGCACAGTATAATCACCAATGAAACTAATTTAAGCAAGTACTCTTTTTTTACAATTTTTAAACATTAGCTCCCTACCCGGGAAAACCTGCCACAATTCTAAAATGCTCTCAACCTTTTCCCTTTTTGGGGGCACAAAAATCTTTTACAACAGGTCCAAGTAGTGGAACATCAAAACCAGATACCTTATCTTCTTACATATTCTAAAGAGACCCTTTTCAACGGGGTCTGACAAACTGTGCCCCTCTGTCGAGGAGGACGCCTGTTAGTAACTTTGTTTTTTTCAGTAGAGATTATCAGTCCCAGATCCCCACGGGCTAGTACATAGTTAAGGATGTTTTGGGTGTTAAGAATACGGGGGTTGAATCATTATCATCACAAAACTAAAATTTAATGATGGGGCTGGGTAGGCATACAATAAGGCATTAATTAGAATATTTAATAATTGGGACGAGCACACCTCCTTGTGGGTTGCTAATTCAAAGTCTTTAGTTACCTTCTATTCCCCGGGAAAAACCCAAAACCTTTGTTGGACAGTAACCTTTAATCCCGCGGGGAAGCCCTCCTCCAACATTCATTCGGGCAAGTTCACTAACGATTACATGTCGGTTGGCTTCATTAAAAGGGATTTAAGGTCAAGGAAGGTAGTGTATGAGCTGTCAGTTGTGATAGAGTGAGAAAAGGTTGTAAGGGAATGGCGCACCGCTCCTTCCATGCATGAAGCCATGAAACCCGGGGGAGACAAAAATTGCTTAATTCTGTGAATGAGACGATTAAGAATCATCCTTTTGAATTTTTCACACAAGCAGCTAGTAAGGGATTATTGGGCTAAATGAGTCATGTTAATTGGGCTTAAAATTGGACTGATGAAGCTGTTGGTCCAAGATTGAGGGAACTCCCCAGTTACATAGCTCATGTTGTTAGGTAAGACACATATGCAACATTAGGCAACTTTATTCCGAAAAGTTTCGCCTACGCAGTAAGGGTTCTTCAGTCGAATACAGAAATAGGCAGGAAACCCGAGAGAGGGGAAGACCCATGTAATCAGTCCATCACCCTTTAAGTCGTAGAATTTGGGTTGTCAGTCCCTCAGCCTGGAGAAGTTCAGTTCCATAGTCAGGAAATATCTGAGGATCAAGCGACAGTGCGGAGACTTAAATACTGTCGGAAGGAGACGTGCAGAGTAGTAATAGGGAGTAGTGACAATGTAGCCATGAGAGGTCATGTCCCTCTCAGATCCAACACTTCTACTTGAAAAGCTTGTCCAAGGGGTTTTCTGTACCAAGATGCCATGTGTTGCAGTGTCTGACAAGATGAACATCAAAAATAGTATACAATACCGACAGGTTTTTAGGTAAGACACATATGCAACAGTTAGAAAACTTTAACTGTTGCATATGTGTCTTACCTAACAACCTGTCGGTATTGTATACCATTTTGATGTACATAGCTCATGTTATAAAAATTCAAATAAAGGATTACCTGGGATTCGAAAACCACCAATCTGAGTATGTTGTAAGTAATACCATCCTCACCAGGCGACGTGGAGCTGCCCTTTGTTTGTACTACATCAATTCAAAGTTAGTGAAATTAAAGTTGCAGTCATCTTCCTTACTGAGCATTAAAAAGAATCAGTCTCTCCTTTTCATCATATTTGTCCATTAATTTCGCCTGTGTGGTACTGGGCAGATTGTCATAGCCAGATGTAGCAGCCCAAGCATTGACTAACTCATTCGCCCTATAAAAGGGATGGGGGGTGCGCAAATCAGTCCTTTTTCTTTTACCCTTAGTTCTATTTTTTCCCCTCCATCCCGGGCTAAGGGGGGAAATGACCCTAGTCCAAGTCTGCAGCAGTACTTTTTCAATGTTCGAAGTTTAAATTTCTTTGAAATAGGTAGGGTTTTTTTAAATAAGCCCTTATGATTATTAGGGAAGTCTTTTGGTTTTAGGGGCAGTAGGGGGTTTTCCCAGAGGCGGCTGTAAGATTTTCTGAATACGCTCACAAGGTCATTGTTAAAAGTCCCCGACAAGGAACACCCCACATGAAAATACCATCAGTCACATGTGCAAAAAGCCCATCTGATCGGGAGGAAACAAAAAAACATTTCCATTTGACTACCCACCGGGAAGGATAAAAATTACCAATTTTAAGAGGGGTTTAGCCTTGGGAAATGTTTCAGATGATACATCTTTTTAAAAATTGGAAGACCCCCAAACTGGCAAAAGTTTTTAAAAATTTTGGTGGACGCCTCCAAGTGAGTCCCTACCCTGGCAAACCCGGGTTGACACCGAGCTCGGGAAGGGGGGTTCCCAGCCTCAAAAGGGTGGCTTAAAGGACAGTTTTTCAAAAAATGATTGATGTTGCAAGAAATTCCCTGCATGCACGTAAAAAGGACAAAACTTACTTGGGGTTGAAGCATAATCCGATCTTCAACTTCCCAAGCTTGGGCCTTACCCCCCTCGGGATTTTCCCCTCAGAAACCACGTGCAACCGGGACCCTTTAAATTTCCGAAATATTCAATCTTTTATTAGTGCCCTGCGGGGCCCCTCAAAATTCTATATCCAAGAGGTTTTAATCCCCATAAAACTATCAGAAAAGGGACACTAGCTTCCAGACGGCCCCGAGACACGGTATTTACGGGGCCTTGCTCTCCTGTTGCAAAACCGGGGCCCACAAAAAAACCCTCAACTCCCAAATCTCCCCAAACACGGGCCAAAATCTCCCAAGAAATATTTGGAGGTCTTGTCTTATGTATGGGCCTGATGGGGAGGTCATCAACGGTACATCGGGGTGTCTTTTCCCAAATTTTCCCCGGGTCTCAGATTTAAGACACGGGGGGGGGCGCCGTCTGCTGATCACAGAAACGTCTTGCCCAGTTGGTGTCTGTTAAGAAAAACGAGCTGGCCCTCTCCAGACCCCCTCGTCCTTCGTTAAAAACTGGGGGCGGCCAGTTCTCCCTGCTAATTTTACCCTAGTGTTTCCCTACATTATGGGCCAATTACTACCAATCCCTATTTTAAGGCCCTTGGGCCTAAAATTATTTTTATCTACAGACCCTTAGTAAACCAAATTTTTATGAAACAAAACAGTAAAACTCCCTACCCTTTCCCCTGAAGAGTAAATCTGTAAATTAAAAAATGCCTACCAAAAATTCCACCCCCAAACAAAGAGAATGCGTTTGTTTGGGGGGGGTTTAAGGGGCCATCCAGCTCAGCCGTTCCATCACGGCCATGCTAGATTTTCCCCTGTGGAATTTTTGGGGAACCAAAAAAATTTTCCCACATCCCCCGCCGGCGAAGGTAGGCACAAAATCTAAATCAAGTTCACCTTCCACGACCCCCCCCCAGGGGACCCTGGAAACGGTCCCTGTCCGGCACTCTCTTTCGAGCAACTCCGGTCTAACTTAAAAAACCCCCCCAGTTTCCTCTGTGGGGACCTCTGGGGGTGAAAACTTTTTGGTTCTGGGGGTCTTAGCACCCTTTCCTTTAACTTTAACGTCTTTTCGTAGTCAGCCTTGACGAGTGGCTCCGTACTTTCCCCCCCAGTGGCCCACATCCCTTTGGGTATCTTTTTTTTCCACGTTACGGGGTTTCCCCCTGGTTTTTAATGGCAATCTATCTCCCTCTTTACGTACCCTGTAAAATTTTTTTTTCCCAAGGGGGCCGAGTGTTTGTCACTCCCTACCGGTTCAGCCTCCTGGGGGTTTTTCATCGGGGTATCCCGGGAAACCCCATTATCACTACTCCCCCCCACTATCAGGGGGAAACAGTTTTCTCCTCAAACGGGCGGGGCGGGGAATTCAGGTGGAATCCCTGCCGCCTATGTGTATCCTACGGGGGCTGTAAAAAACCATTCCCTTTTCCTTAAACGTCCTCGGTAAAACAGGAATCATCTATATGTTTTGCTCCCCCCCGGTTTACCTACATTTCGGACTGTGTCATTGGTAATTCCCTGGTCTGCCAGCTTCACCCCAAGGTTTTTCCCAATCGAAAAAGCTCCGCAGAAAGCCTCTCGCTGTAATTGCCCGGGTAATGCCCTCTACCACCAAGGCTGTAATGTCTCTGTGTTTCCCAAACCTAATTTGACTGTGAATCCACCACATCAAAAATTTTTGGGAAAGGGACCGGGACTTATGGGCCCCCCCCAACATCATACTAACTTTCTTTGGGCCTTCAACTTTAATTTAGCCCCCAACTTCTTTGTTATCAAGGATACTTGTGCTCCGGGGTCAAAAAATAATGGGGTTGTTTGGGAAACCTGTCCCCAAATTCACAACCTTTCCCAAAGACTGTAGGTAGGGAACCCCTCCTAAATTCTCACTGGGATTAAGAATTTACTCCCACTAATCACCCCGGGTTTACCTTTTTTTCAGCTCTGACTTCGCTTTCTCTCTCCCTAAAAGAATATCCCTATAGTTTGGGGGTTTTCCCTTTAAAATTTAAATTGGCATAGTGCAGAAATGGTGCTTACCTTGCAACAGACCCCCACACTCATTTGAGCTGGGTTCCACAGTCTTTTTCCCCAAGTTTCCCCACAACACTTGAAGCAGAGCCCTCAACCCCCTTTAGCCCTCTTTTGGCCCCTACTACTCAGTGTTTAAAACCCCGAAAAACCGTGCTGGGCAGGGTTCGCCTTCGAAAAAGAACACCTTTATTCGGGCATGAGTGCCCCTGGGGTTTTTCGGGCCTTAGAGGTTCAACCTTAGATACCTCTTTCCCTAAAACACTCCAACGTTAGTGGGTTACGAGCTTTAGACTAAATCTCTCGAGATCTTTGAGGCCCTTCGGGGTTTTTATGGGGGGCGAGGGTGGTGACTCTTCTCTCAAAACCTATACTCAAAAGAAAAACCGAAAATCCCCCCAACCCCCCAAAACGTTTTGGTTGAATCGTGAACCAATTCCAAGATATTTTAAGTGTAACCCCATCACTGTAGGGGGCCAGCCGTTTCCCTCGGAATCACCTGACTGATGAACCTTTCCCGCTTACCCCAATCTTTAAAAATCTTAAGACTATTCCCGCAAACTAAATAATTTTCCGTTTCAAATTTCCCTCAAAGCTCTGACGGTCAGGGCCCAAAAAACCCTCTAGATCCAAAAACCCGATAAAGTATAGCTACCTTTATTTCCTCAGTGTTGCCAAAAGGCCTTTTAAATTTGGGTCTTTGGCATGTTGGAAATTTGGTGTCGGGGGTTTTAAAAATCCCGGACCAAGCCCAAAGGGTTTTAAACCCCTTTTGAGCTGTAAAACAAAAAATTGTAATTTTAAAAAGGCATCTGACAAATCGTCTCTGTCATCTACTGGGCTTTAAACTGATCCCAGAAAGCAATGTACTCGTTAAAGGGTTTCCGGGCGAACGTTGGTAAATTCAACTGGGCCAAACTGGGGAACACATTTAACCCGGCGTGCTCTTGTTTTAAAGTTCCTTGAAACATTTCGGCCCCCTGCTGTTTCCGGGGGTTTAAAGTCTTTATTAACTGCCCGCCCGTCTCAACACTGCTTTACACCTTTTGCCCTTTGTTTTGTCTTTGTCCGTCCCTTTCTACTTCACTGTATATTCAGACTCACCTTATATACCCCCTGTCCATAAAGGAAAATGATCTCTCAAAAGGCCTCTAGTCCTTTCCCCCCCAAAGGTTTTTACAAATCTCCCAGTTTCCCCCCCAGTCTACGCCCGACTTTGGGCCCGAAACCCAAAGACACCCCCTCACATCTTTTTCTCAGGCCCCCCCCTTTTTAGGCCCCCTAGACCGCTTTTAAATTTACTTTTAGCTGGGGGCAGCTGGCACTTTAAATTTTTACCTACCATAGTTGCGGTTAGTTAAGATGACGGGACTAATTTGTACTTCCTTAGCCCCCCCACAGCCCTAACGGGATTAGCAAGAAGAATGGTCCAAGGCTTCTCAAAAAGCTTGACAACTCCCTTTAATTTTTATTTACTCTACTCCCGAATAAAAAAGTACACTGTTAGCTCCAAATCCCAATCGAAATGTGTATCGATGTGAAAGCTTAAAACCCAGCAATTTTCCCCGTACAAAGTTTAACAAAAATTTCAGGGCTTCCAGTCTCAGGTACAATTCACAAAAACCCACAATAAAAAGAAACAAAACAATTTAAAATCACACCCAAAAAAAAATGCAGTAAACAAAATTAAAAAATTTTACCTTTTTGGTTTTTTTTTTAAAAACCCAAAAAAAAATTTAACAATTCAACTTGGGGAAACAGTAAATAAATAATGTAAAATAACCACTTGGCCCCGTGCCCACTTACCTGTCTAGCCCTGGATGGTTTGGGTAAGGTAAAACCTAACCTAACTAGTGTTGGGTTAACTTTTAAACCCGGCTTTTTAAAAACTCCCCCGTAAATAAAACTAGGTTTTAAAAATTCCTAGCTACTATTTCCCGTTTGTAAATATTTCACCAAACCTAGCCTAACTGTTTTCTACCCCTGTAAAAACCCCCTGTAATAAATTTAAACCCAAAAAACCCTACTCTGGATTTCTTGTAATCACTGTAAATAATTAAATTTTCCCAAACTTTTCTACCTACCTGGCCGCCCTTTAAAATTTCGGGAAAAAACAACTTCTGTGTAAAATCGGCTTGGCCTAGCCTGAGTAACCTGGGCTAGGGTGCTAACTTAACCTAAAATCTTTAAAAATGGTTCCTAACTGTGGCCTGCAGATAGCTTAACCCCAGCACCACCCCCCAACCCCCAAAAACAAAAAAAAAAACCCCCAAAAAACCCAAAAAACCTAAATTGGGGGGGGGGGGGGGAGGGGGGGGGGGGGGGGGGGGGGGAAATAAAAAGGGGGGTTTAAAGGGCCCAATTTTAAAATTTTTGATGTTCCCAAAAAATCGCCTACCCTTTGGCAAACTTTTTGACAAAACCGACTTGGGGGTGGGTTTTGTTTTTTTTTTTTTTTTTTTTGGTTTTTTTTTTCCCCCCCCTTAGGTTGCCCCCCAAAATTTTCCCCCAAAAAACCCTGAAAAGGGGACCTTTAACCCTTTAACTTTTGGGGTTTGGGGAGCAAAATTCTTAATTCCCAAAGGGTTTACCCTTTTTAAATTTTCCCCGAAACCACATGCCCGGGGCCTTAACCTGGCCTTTTTCAAACTTTGTTCCCGGCCCGGGCCCCAGAAAAAAACCCCAAAATTTCCCCAAAAAATCCCCCGAAACTAGAGAAAATGAACTTGGCTTAAGATGGGGTGAAAAAGGTACTTTAAAATGGGAGGTTTCCTTTACAAGGGCCCCAGTTAAAATTTTTAACCTCCCTCTCCACGGACCCTTTTCCAGTTTACGCTTAAAAAGGGAAGGCTTGGGCCCCTTTAATTTTATTGGGCCTAGGGGGAGGTTTTCCCCATTAAAATCCAGGGCCCTACCCTTTTCCCCATTCTAATGTTTAAAAACCTTGGGGGGGGGTCTTTTTATCACGGAGGCCCTTGTCCAATTTGGGGTCTTCCTTTAAAAACCTTCCCCTTTTTTTAAATTCCTTGTTTAAATAAAGGGGTTCCAACTCCCGCCCAAAAAAATCTTTTTTAGGGGGTTTGGGGCCTACCCCTTATCCGGGGCCATTCCCATCTTTGTTAATTTTAGGGGGCCAAATTAAAATTTCCACAAAAAATGTTGAAACCAAAGGCAACCCGTTTAAAAAACCTAATTTTGAAATTAAAACATAAATTTTTAAATAAAATTTTACCCAAAAATTAAACCCAAAAATAAAAAGAATTCTTTTGTTTGGATTTAAAACCCAAAAAAGGTAGGTTCCCCAAAAGGGCCCGTTGGGGGCTCCTTTAAAATTTAAAGGGGGCCCAAAAAAATAAAAAAAATGTTGAAACCCCCGGCCCAATTAAAATAAACCCCAAAAAATTTGCCCCTTTTTTTTGAAAATTGATGGGGGTGGGAAAATTATTAAAAAAAAAAATTTTAAAATTTTTAAAATTTTCCAAAAATTCTTTTGGGTTTTTCAATTATTTTCACCAATAAAAAGGTTAAGGGTTCAGAAGGAGCACAAGTTGGGGGAGCTCCAAGTAATTAAACTTATCAACAGGAGCATATAAGTGAAATATGTTGAGAGCAGAGTTCCCAATAAAAAAAACCTAACATCATGGTATTGTAGCCCCTCTGTTTCTCGTGTGCAAGAAGTTGATGGGGAAGTGATTATTTAATATATAGAACACAAGAATTAGTAGATTTAAAGTTATATGCAACAAATGATGGCAATTTAGGGGGCTGGGATTTTTCAGGGACTCTGCACCTTGTAGACACACAATATAAAGGGGTTCAGTAGTTACTTTATGAAGGTCAGAAAATCTTTTTCTAAGTGACGCAATATTCCAGCTTAAAATGGAGAGTTATGGGGAAGTGATTATTTAATATATAGAACACAAGAATTAGTAGATTTAAAGTTATACCTGGAGTTTACCTGGAGAGAGTTTCGGGGGTCAACGCCCCCGCGGCCCGGTCTGTGACCGGGCCTCCTGGTGGATCAGCCCCTGATCAACCAGGCTGTTGCTGCTGGCTGCACGCAAACCAACGTACGAGCCACAGCCCGGCTGATCAGGAACTGACTTTAGGTGCTTGTCCAGTGCCAGCTTGAAGACTGCCAGGGGTCTGTTGGTAATCCCCCTTATGTGTGCTGGGAGGCAGTTGAACAGTCTCGGGCCCCTGACACTTTTTGTATGGCTCTTAACGTGCTAGTGACACCCCTGCTTTCATTTGGGGGGATGGTGCATCGTCTGCCAAGTCTTTTGCTTTCGTAGTGAGTGATTTTCGTGTGCAAGTTCGGGACAGTCCCTCTAGGATTTTCCAGGTGTATTTAATCATGTATCTCTCCCTCCTGCTTCCAGGGAATACAGGTTTAGAAACCTCAACGCTTCCATAATTGAGGTGTTTTAAACTCCGTTAATGCGCGCCGTGAAAGTTCTCTATACATTTTTTTAGGGCGGCAATTTCACCGCCTTGAAAGGTGCTGTTAGAGTGCAGCAATATTCCCCGCCTAATAGAACAAGTGACCTGAAGAGTGTCATCATGGGGTTGGCCTCCCTAGTTTTTGAAGGTTCTCATTATCCATTTCTGTCATTTTTCTAGCAGATGCGATTGATACAATGTTATGGTCCTTGAAGGTGAGATCCTCCGACATAAATCACTCCCAGGTCTTTGACGATGGTTTTCGCTCTATTTTGTGGCCAAATTTGTTTTGTACTCTGATGAAGATTTAATTTCCTCATGTTTACCATATCGAGTAATTGAAATTTCTCATCGTTGAACTTCATATTTTTTTTCCGCAGCCCACTGAAAGATTTGGTTGATGTCCCCGGAGCCTTGCAGTGTCGCAATGGAAGACACTGTCATGCAGATTCGGGTGTCATCTGCAAAGGAAGACACGGTGCTGTGGGTGACATCCTTGAGGGAAAAAGATGGGAGCTAGTACTGTGCCTTGTGGAACAGAGCTTTTCAAACCCTAGCTGCCTCGGACTTTACTCTGTTGATGACTACTCCTGTGTTCTGTTAGTGAGGAAATTATAGATCCATCGACCGACTTTTCCTGTTATTCCTTTAGCACGCATTTTGTGCGCTATTACGCCATGGTCACACTTGCGAAGGCTTTTTCAAAATCTGTAATATTACATCTGCATTCTTTTTC
>NC_069402.1:4027767-4051889 GCF_026875155.1 Cherax quadricarinatus | reverse complement strand
GACCCTTTTAAAAACACTTCAATTTAGCCAGTCTCGTGTTGGCAACGGAATGACGGGGGAAACGTTAAAAAATAAAATCTTTATTAAAATGCTTAAAAGACTGAATTGGAAATACATAAAAAATTATTTAACCCGACAGTTTAAAAAAAGTTCAATCAAAAATTTTGTTTTTAAACAAAAAAAGATTTAAAAACTGCTGAAAATTCAGGGAATGAATATTCAGCAGTAATTAATTTTTGTAGATGGGATTATTTTTTAATCAAAAAGAAGTACTCAACCTACAAGGGGGCAACAGCGCCGTCGGCAGGGAAGGATACAGGGGTATCGGGTAGCAAGAGGGGGGGTTGCTCATCAGACAGGAGCGCAGCCGGGGAGTGGATAGTGCAGGGGTAAGGGTAGCAAGAGATTGAGGTAGAAAGGGCTGTGAGGAGTCTAGGACGTCACAGGTTTTTTGCATAAAAAGAGTTGCTGTTCAAAAAGTCAATGAGAGAGTCTGGGCTAAAAGAGGAACCTCAGCAAGAAGGGAAAGTAAAGTAAGGGGCAGAAAGCGGGACGACGTTAAGAGGTAAAATTTTGTGGCTTGTTGAAGAGTGGGCAGTTCAATGAAATGTGGCTAACAGAAACTGGAAAAAAAACAATTCTCACAGAGTATCCGTGAGGTGATTTAGAAAGCTTTTTAGTTTTCTTTACCTTGAAGTTGATGTATATTCCGATGTATAATCCCCTTTGGTGTGTGTGTGGTGTGGTGTGTGTGTGTGCTTTTTAGGGCAAAAGTGATGTTCACCCGGAAAATATAAAATCTAATTTATATTGTTCGGTTTTTATTTTCAACCCAAAAATGGCCATATTTTTGGGTTAAAGTATTTTGATGGTAGGAAAAGGTTAAGTGCTTCTCCATGACACTGTGCAGGGGAAAGGTTTAAAAACCCCCTAACCCCCCAACTTTTAAATTTGGGGAAATTTTTTGGGGAACCTTTTTAAATTGTTGATAGCAAAGAAACTGTAAGCCCCGCTATGCGAATCGTTTGCTGGAACCAAAAAATATTCTCAAAAGGGAGCTGCTTCATTTAAACTTTTTTTAATTTTCCTTCATGAAACTCAAAATTTCTGATAGTTTTTATCTTTGAATTATTCTGTCCACAGAAATCAGCAGCGATCTGCAAGTATGTTGGGGGGGGAGAGACGATCAAAAGTTACAAGGGGGGACAATAGGAAAGTTCAGGGGGATAGTTAAGGGGTATAACGGGTGTTCGGTTGTGTAGTGTAGTAGTAGTATTGTTTGGGGTATAGTAAGGGACCAACAGAAAGTTAGGGGGGTAGCAGTAAAGGAAGGGCAACAGTAGAAAAATAGGGGGCAACAGAAAACGGGAGAATAATAGGGAAGAAAACAATGGGAAGGTACAGGGTTAAAATAGTAACCCTGTAAGGGTTTTATTTCTAACCCCTTTAAGGGGTTTTGGGGGGGGGCAACCGGGGTTTACGGACCTAGTATTTTAAAGGGGGTTAGAACAAAAATTTTGGGAATAGTATTTGGGGAAGGAAAAAAATTAAAAAGTTGATAAAAAAACAAAGTTTTCGAGAGAACGAGGAAAGAAGAAATTTATTAAGGAAAAGAGAGAAAATTTTTAAATTAATAAAAATTGTAGAAAAAAATTGTAATATGAGGAGTGGTTTTAATTTTTAAAAGCTTTATGGCATTGCGGGTGAAGTCTGCGGGTGGGGAACGCTTCTGTCTTAATTTTTTTTTGAATTTCTATTAACAAGCTTAAAATTTCGCACATTATTAGCCAAAAAAAGGTGGCTGCTTAACATTATTAATAATTATTATTTTACTAAATATTTGCTGTGGGGCTAGTACACCAAAAGGGAGGAATGGTATTTGCTGAGGCACCCCAAACTGTATGTCATCGGTTTACGGACAACACCTGCTCTGCTGGGTGCATGTTTTGTAGGATTGTAGTTTTTTCCGTGCGAAACCCTCATGAATTTTCGCTCACCATGAGTCGAGTTAAATGGGTTTAATTCAAATTTTTAAAAAGCGTGGGCATGAGGCTTCTTTTAACCCCTTTACCCCCAGTCGTTAAACCCTTTATTCCCCGAAAAAAGGTTTAAAGTGACCTCTGATTGTGAATACAAGAGAGCCCAAATACTCAGTTTTTTAGAAAAATCTAAGTGATTGTTTGGTTTTTTTTTTACTTAAAACCTATTTACTTTTCAGCGGTTAATTATCAGCGACAACCAGAGGTTATGGCGCTGTAGCTTACCTGAGTAATGCTGAAGGAAGTACAAAATATTACTTCAAAGGCAGGGTAGCACCCTTGATGGTCAGAACAGTACCAAATTGGAACTGTCAGCACTCTTGTAGGTACAAAATTAGCTGTCTATCTCAACAAAAGTACTGATCATTCTCACTATTGAAACAACCGTGATCGGGGGAGTGATTATGAGGGTTCTCCAGTGGTAAGAAATAATAAGAGTAGTTGTCTATGTACAAAAGTGTAGCAGATATAAAAGTGATGCAGAGAGATTATCTCTTTTCTCCAGTCTCTACCCAAAGAGAATCCAGCTGACATGTGTCACGTGGTGTCACACTCAAGATATTTTGGTGAATAAATTAAATTTTGGCCTCCACGGACCGACTGGCTCTCTAATGGAAATAACTGGCCTCAGCAAAAGATCACATTATGCAGAAGAAAAAAAGTCTGCTGGTTCAAGCAGAAATTAAAGTTGTGTAAATAATGCAGGAACATCAGAAATAGTCAACTGATGGATCTAATTATTCTTTGGGGTAAACTCTTAAGAGTAAGCCTTGTTCTGTAAATTCATTAAGGAATATTAAACCTGATTATGGAATGTCTTGGAACCCATTAATACTGGGTGTAACTAATACAGAAGATGTGTTCTCTACAGAATATTTAAATTTCTAGAAACACAAGATAAATCCCCAAAGAAAACCTGTTATGATTAATTCTTTAGGTCTTTTATCTCGATCAGAAAGATTATAAGTATGGTCGAGGAAGAATTCATAATTCTTCAATACTTTAAAGAAGCCATACATCCAATATTGATCCCACACGAATCATGGGCTAATCATAAACTGATTGTGCCAAAAACCGCCACAGTAACGGGTTACATGGTGGGGTAGCTGACACCACTTTGTCATACGACAATCCTACTGGATACCTCAAAGGTCGACAAAAGTGTGAAAAAAACAAAATAAAGGATGTATTACTGGTCGTCTCACATCGATATGCGAGTATGTCAGTATCCAGGTCCACCTCCATTATCCTCTGAAAGAGTTTGTCATATACTCCATTGAGGTGACAGAGTGTAGATTACACTGGACCAATAATTTTAAACAAAACCGTTGACAAAGTTCCCATCAAGGTGCTACATCTGTTTGTTCCACTTGTGCTACAACTAGTGCAGTACATCTTTGAAGTAGCCTACTGACATGTCTGCTGAAACTTTTATCAAATTTCAGAAGGTTTGCAGCCAGAAGGGCATTGTCCCAGGACTGATGATTTCAGATAATTTTTGGCAAACGAACTTTGTTGCTGGTGCTGCTTATATAAGCAAGATCTTTGATCAACAGTAAGTACAACAGATCTGAATCAAACGCATGATGTACGTTGGAGATACATTCCTCCTCTAACTCCTTGGACGGCGGGGAATTTTATGAAGAAGAATGATCGGCATTGTAATGCGTTGTTTAAGGAAGACTCTTCATCGTCAGAGAATAGACTTGAAAGAATTTCCGTACAGTTGTGACTGAAATAGAAAATAGAGTACAAACATCAGAAATCTAACTTATGTTTACCGATGATCTGGACAATTTAGAAGTGTTAAGTCCATCTTCATTTACTACATGGCAGAAGGCCTCGAACCTGTTCCTCCCATGGAATGATAAAGAAATCATAGTGGATCCGATTATTTCGAAAACCTGAGCAACTCTGAGTAAATTCAAACACCTTAATAAAGTGATATGAATGTTGGGAGAAGAAATTTGGGAGTAGACTATCTCACCTCATTGAGAGAACAAATCTATGGAGCTGGTGTTCCTGAAATCTCTAAGTCCTTAGAACTGGTGACATGTGATTATCGACAATGATGGTCCGAATGGTCCAATGGCCACTTGGAAAAAATTGTGACCAGATTCCTGATGCAAATGGAATCATCAGGACTGTTGATGTTTTGAGCAAAGGTGTAGTGAATAAGAGGACATAAAATAAACTAGTGCCGTTAGATTTTACTCAGATGTTTGAAAACAATATTTAGTGATTCTACAGAAACACAGAGACTAAAGGCTGTTCAGAAAAAGACAAGCAGCAGTGGTGGCGAGTGTGAAAATTAAATTAATGTTAAGTGATGAAATAGATCACCTGCAGCGAACTCCGCCGCCCCCAGTGTGTGAGAAAATTTTTCTCCAGGGAGGGGGGTTTTCATCCCCCTTCAGCCCTTTCAGCCCCTTCAGCCCCTTTCAGCCCCTGAGTGGCCAAGCCCTCAGAAGGGGCGAGCATCTTGTTTACTGCTTGAGTGAAGTAATTGATCACAGATGCTATTGCCAGTAGTCAAGTGACCTCTGCTCCTTGCAGCGGTGTTGCCAAAGTGTATTTTTTTTTATAAAGAGACAGTACATCTCTTACTAAGCAGGACAATTGATTATGGAAAATTCCTGCTCCACTTTATTACCCATAGTAAAAATAGTTGTACATTGTTGTCTATGCTTTTAGACAGAAGAAACAAACATTTGCTATGCTTCATCGCAGGAGGTGATAGGATGCAAGGTTCTAGGTAAGCGTTTTTTTTTTTTTTGGGTAGGCAATTAGACGGTTGGGGCGCGTGTGTGTGACGCCAGGATTAACTTTGCCTCTACTACGAGTGACACTAGCCGCCAGGATAACCAACAAGAACTCTGATCTAGTGCGTTAGTGTGGACAAAGTGTCTCCACAAATCACGATAAACATAAGAAAAGTGTGTTCAGCTTCTTCTGGTGATACATTGTTGAACAATTATAGACAAATCTTGTGAATATAGTGTACCAGTTGTGCGTTTCCTAGACAATGGATAGACGTGGACATCCAAGGACACTTCAGTTCTATCAAGTGCACCAATACCTGTCGAGGTGTTGGAACACCATAGCTCACGTTACAAGAGAAGGTATGTTACGAATTTCTTGTAGTTCGGGGGATTTGCGCATTTCTTGAGTCACAAGGGGTTTGTAACAACCTATCATCGCAGTAAGGTGTGGACTTTTGGAGTCCAACAAGTAGGTATTTCGTCAGCCATCATCGAATGAAATTATGCTGGTTAAACCCCCTTGGGGTAAATTTATACTTACAAATTGTATCCTGGACATGCCCAATGTTGTGATGGTTTCGACAGCTTCTAGACCTCGTCTGCCAGGGGCGGCGGCTGTGTAGACGATTTGCTGTCATTTATATCAGCTAAGTGTTCATTTTATATAGTTATAATTATATCTTAGCTGGTAAGGCCAAAATTCTCAACAGCGCTTGTTCTACCATACAATAAGAATTTATCATTTCTGCTTAATGCCTTAAAGACACTCAGTATACAGGTGTTTTAATTCAGCACCGTTTAGGGGGGGGGGGGGAGTATGTTGAACAAGGAATTATCCAAAACATAGTGTAGGTGGTGAGGATGCAACTTTTCGTATGTCGGACCGACTGGCAAACCTCTATATGTTAGAATTAACTGAAACACCAGTATTCAGTAAGGACAGCCAAGAATCTAGTGAATTTAGTGCGTATTGAACACACACGATTGTGTAAAATCCTGCCAAGTGATCTGGAGGGCAAAAGTCAATGGTCCGATGATACTTCATGGCTTAGAAAGAAATTTTCTTGAGTCTGTAATTATTAACACGATAAACTTTCGTTATTAAAATGATAGTTGTGGGTTAAGGTTACGATTCGATTATAATTTGAGGGCTATCTGTGCACAATCTGAAACTGATTCTTATACGATTGCCATGGATTGCCTTACGTGTCAGGGTTCCACACATAGGAACTAGGGTGAGTTGACTCCTCTGTTGAGGTTCGACCTGAGTCTACCCACTAGTTTTTCGTTTTATTTAATTGTTTTCGAATATTTCTAGGAAAATGCCAGACACAGCTTTAATTCAGAATTTGATGTCCTTTATTATTTTTTAATTAAGTCGACTGATATTCTTGATAACTAGCAGTTATCAATGTTAATTTAGTTAGATAATCACTAAATTACTTAGCTTATGGACTGACTTTTCTCTTTTTCTATAATACAAAATCTCCCTGGACTAGGCACTCTTGGCAAGGCATCCCACGGAACTAATTTGCTGAAATTACCTACTCATTTCTGCAATTTCGCAAGCTCCTGTTCGGATTGTTGTTTGTAATGCGGAAAGGGTCCTACAGCTATCACTATTTACCTCTTTGTGGTTGGTTTGATTTCATGTGTCACTTTCCATTTCTTGCGCGCATTTTAATATTATTTAATTATTTTATTATCACACTGGCCGATTCCCACCAAGGCAGGGTGGCACGAAAAAGAAAAACTTTCACCTTCATTCACTCCATCACTGTCTTGCCAAAGTGGTGGCTTTACATACAGTTTTTAAACTGAAACATTACCCCCTCCTTCAGAGTGCAGGCACTGTACTTCCCTCTCAAGGACTCAAGTCCGGCCTGCCGGTTTCCCATGAACCCCTTAATAAATGTTACTTTGCATCCACTCCAACAGCAGTCAAGTATTAAAAAAAAAAACCATTTGTCTCATTTCACTCCTATCAAACATGCTCTACGCATGCCTGCTGGAAGGTCCCAAGCCCCTCGCACACAAAAGGTTTTCCTGTGACTGGTCTGAATCAATAGGGGAATCAAGCTGCGTTTCAGTAAACTTGTTTACATTTTTTATCACCTCTAATCTAGATCACTTTTTTTTTATTTTGCCTTTCCTTCATATATAAATTGCTATTTTTTTAAGACTTTCTTTATCATTAGAAAAAAACTTCACATACAATCTAGCCTGCTTCTCAGTTTTGCTGTTTCTGCGTAACACAATGTTGTAAAACACAGTCCACTCACCCTTTAGCCTCGCATTGAACTCCATCAGCCTCATATTGAATTTTGCTCGTGGGGAGAAAGGTAGAGAGAAGCAGAAGAGAAAAAAATAGATAAAGGAAAAGAGATCTGAATGAAGAGCAAGGGGTAAGAGGGAAATTATGGAGCAATTGGGAAGTTAATAGAGAGTGTGGATGAAGTAATGGGTGGGATGCTGGTTGAAGGAGGGACAAGTGGAAGGAACCTTCTCTCTTGCTTCTATCGCAAAGTTTGCCTGCCGATATTTACTTGCCTATTTTTAGATACCGTTCCTTCTGTAGTTACTATTTGTTACCAAATTTTTAGTGATCTATTTGTAATTTCACTTTGTTCTTGCGTAATTGTGCTTGCCAATTTATATACACAGGTTATTTTTGCCCACTTTTCTTAGTTCAATCAGAAAAAATAACTACCTGGGGATAAAAATAACGAAAAAAAATTAGATTATTTTAAGTAAACGTGAAATAAGGACAGCATGATTTTAATGTAAGACTATCTAAAGTACTGTCTTAACTCTAGGAACGTTGATTTGGAGTTTGGTTTAAGTTATTCATATTTTCAGTGTTGTCAAAACGATTAAGTTACAATCACTGATAGTATCTCTTCAGTTTTCAGTTAGTACACAACGGAAAATATTTGAAGTCGGCGAAATGAAGGTTCTAAATACCTAAACTGTTGCTCCTTAGTAAAATATAATTCGAGTTTTCAGAATCTGTATGGTATATCAGATGAGAAGTATTATGTAAAGAATAACTCGGACGCACGAAATCACAATGACTGGATTGCAACAAACCATACACGGGTGGGGTTAGATCCCTTGATCTGAGAGTCCATAAATGCGTCGGGTTGGAGTTTTAGGACTCTGTTCGCGGGTTCTTACCCCCACCCATGGTATGATTAAAAACTCGGAGCTAGAGATAGGTTCGTTCCGAGATAAGTATCTGGGTGAGCAAAACGTTCACAATGATGAAGTGAAAAGGAGAATAGGAAAGATAATAAGGAGAAAGAATTAAAAGAAAATTTAATTAGAACCTTTGGCGGCATGAACGGTTTTGTCGAGCTGCCCAAGTTGAGGACCCGGAAGGGCACTGAGGGAATCCCACATCTTGATGTATTTGTGCCGTCGGTCGACTAAGATATAGACAACTCTTACAAATTCCCGAGCATGTTGTCAATTAATCTTACTATAAACTGAGGTGTGGTGAATATACTCCGTTTATATATTCTGAAAACTGCAGCTCTAGTCACCTCCGACTGTAAACAGTAATGGGGTGACTGTAGCTGTGGTAGCCCTGTACCCTATAGCTAGCTCAGTTCGCGAGCACATTGAGGTCCGTGAGTTGATTCTTCGGTACGGCTGGACAACATTAGGACAGTTGTTTCCATAAGACAAAAAATGGACCTAATTACCCGAAAGTTTTACAGAACAAGAGGCTTTCTATATAGTAAGTATGTCATGTTTGTCATGTTACTGTAGAAAAAAAAAATTATTTTTTTAATATTGTTATTATTATAACTCAAGCCTTTCAGATAGCTGTGGAATAAATTGTATTGAATTAGGGCACGAGGGTGATATTTAATTATTAGTGTCTTTCTAAATGCACAAGAGGTTCAGGCAGTGCAACAATCTCGAGTGTCAGATGCCTTCCAAACACTCATTAGGATTATTACTTTGCAATAAATCATGGACCGGAACAAAATGATATATATTCCCCAACATAGACCGTTCTACACCAATGGTAGAAAGAGGGACCTACACTCCGCACCCCCCTCCAAAAAAAAGACATTCACTATCATTTATTCAATATCTGTTTTGACAGAATTTTGAAAACATCACAAATTAAGTGACCGAAATGCAACATTCTAACCTCTCCACCAGAGTGCATCTCACTGTTGTTCTCACCTTCATGACAGTTGGACTTAGTCACTTTTGACACCCTATTCTGCTTTTTTCTTTTTTAATGGCTACACCACCTCAATCTCTTCCCCACAATACATTATTCCTGTCGTAGCAACACAATGTCTTCTATCTTTTTTGTGTTCTAAAATTCAATTGTATTAAAAGGTAGTTATAAATCTTTGCTGTGGCGCATTCTTCCCTTTTGACTAGTCAAAATCTATTTTCACGGACGCCTCAGTACACCATCAACCTTTTAATTCCTTTACTATTCTATGGTTTTATCGCTTTCACAGACCCATCTAAACATTTACTCCATTCCAAAATATCTAGTTACATTCACTTTCTCCGTTCTTTCAACTTAATATCCCGACACTCATTGCCTAAACTAATTTTGCTTCTCTCATCACGTTACTCATTTCCATGTTAACTTTTAATTATTTTATATACCTCACAAATTATTAAATCAACAATATACAACTTCGCTTTAGAAATCTCCAAAAGAAATTGGGGGAAATTCCCTTATATCAGATTTATTGTCTTTCAGTCCTATGGAATCACTAACATCCACCTATATATAGATGTATTTCGGTCCTCTGCTCCTCTTCGTTTATATAATTGCATTGGGGCTGAGTGTAGCTGTAGTTCATAATGGACAGTTACTGTCAAAATTATAAAAAATTTGAAGCCAAACCAGAAGAAGCATCACATGTACATCATTTGGACTAATAACCCCAACTCCTTTGGTAAAAAAGGATAAACATAAAAACTCACACAGCCCTATATCTTAATGCAAACCATAAACCTGGAAAATTGAAATAGTCTGTCTTCGTTTGAGAAGCTCTAAAAGGCGATTGTTTTATTTTTTGTCAGTATTCTCATTTGTTTCTTTTTCAATTACACTACAGACACTTGAGAAATGATTTGATTTTTGATTGATGGAAATCTTATTTGATAAACTAATGTGCATAACCCCCTACCTCTGTCTTAACGAACACAACAGAAAAGTGTTTCCAAACAATTAAATATTGTGGTTAATGTTTTGAAGAGAATCTGGTGGAGACATGAAAATCATCAATGGAAAATAATATTCCATTTGCTTCAATGTAGGTTAGGAAAAAACACCCCAAAGTCTAAATCAAACTCTCCATTAAAAAACAACCATCAGAAGAGACATTTACAAATCATCCTTATTTTTTTCTGTTCCACTAATTAAAGTTAGAATTCTAGTAAGTAATTAAGGTAGCTTTATTTGCACTTTGTTCACTTAAGTACGATTATTTTAACAATTTACCTTGAAAGTAAACATAGTTATATCCACTTTAAAGTTAATTCTTGAGATGGTTAATTATGATAACCTAAATATAGTCTAACAGATTTTATTTTGTATCAAGTATTGGAAAATTTGCTGTTGATCGGTTGAGTCGTTTCGCGTTATGAACGGAAAGACAAACATATGTCGCCAAAGGTATAAAAATGAAAATCTGGGCAATTACATGAAAGTTCCATTTTCGGGTATACCACTTTGTTTCGATATTTCTTCCAATTAAGTATCCCATTCCATTAACTGGGAAGGAGGTGTACAGTGTAAATCTGTCAAACATTCATGATGACGAAGTTTACCTTCATTAACGGGGGTAATTTTTTAACCTGATATTTGAACTTTGGAATCGGAGGTACTCAGGTTTACTAAATTTACGTTTATTAAGAAAAATCTTGCGGTGACTTTATTTAAATATGCAAATACGGAGGATGGAGCATTTCTCACCAAAATTTAGACGACAGGCTCATAAATAGGACATTTTTGCTGTACTGAGCTCACTGGGGAAAATACCACATTGGGGACCGACTCGACGCAGAGGCCTGCGGATGTGTGTAGTCATGTATGTCGTTCCATTTGTGTGGGTGTGTGTGTGTGTGTGTGTGTGTTTGTGTGTGTGTGTGTGTGTGTGTGTGTGTTGTGGTCTGTCTGTCTGTCTGTCTGGTCGGTCTCTCACTCTCCACACACCAGATTAGACGGTGCTGTGTGCATTGCGTTTCTGTGTGATTACGCATTTGTAGCTTGCAAAAGGGTAGAGGTCAGTGTTCCAGATGTAAAACTGTATATGTACAGTCACTTAAATGAGTTTGCTTGGGTTTTATTCCAGTTATTAAGTCCGACTTTGATGACCCTAGTGACATGTTGTAGCTGCTAAGCATTATAGTTGTCAATTTATAAATATCACTTAACACTGTAATTGATTTTATTTTGTATGTGTACTCTCTCTATCTCTCTCTCTCTCTCTTCTCTCTCCTCTCTTCTCTCTCTCTCTCTATCAATTCCGTTTATACTAAATTTTACTCTTCTTCACGGCATTAAATGGCTTAATGAATCAAACATTGTCGTATTTTTTATATTGAGAAAAATGTCTTTATATATTGTGACTGATAGTTTAGTTCACTGATTGTTTCTGTAGGAGACCTCAAGGAGATGACAAGCAGGTAGTTAGTGAGATGTATGTAAAACAAAAAGCATATGATCGCTTTGAAACTTATTTTCTTGTGTAATGATTAGCAGTTCTGTAGTTTGACTACTTTTTTCCCGGTGTTTTTTGTTTCGTTTACTCTGCTGGTCTTTACAAATGTGGGTTGAGAGAGGAGTGTTCAGTTTGATTTCTTGTTAATTTCACCCTACTTGCTTTATGCGATTTTTCCCCTGTATAATCAGATGGTGGTCCCTATTTGATCTTCTACGCAAGCATTTGTCCTAGCGGCGGACGTGTTAAACTCGGATATGTTTGGAGTTTCAGCAACACATTCTTCCCTTCCAGTAGCGATCGTTCAAGTGGCAAACACTGGGTATTGTTAGGGGCCGCCATCAACTCAACCTTATGGTTGTACGGGTTCTGGGTGCGGGTGTCTGGCTCTCTCCACGTTATGAGGGGGTCCTCCTGACGTAATGGGGAACATTTAATTCTAGTTTCTTTTGAGAAAACGTGCTGGCACTCCTTTATCGCTCTGATCTGGGACAAAATAGTTCACCGACTTGCTGGGAAGGGCCTCTTTAGTCGTTAGCGCTTCAAAAGAATAAAGTGAAAAAAAAAAAGAAGTACCAACAACCAACAGCGCTATCGCAACACAACGTAGCAAAGCAAGAATAATACCTCTGTATTGATTCTCAGAGCTGTTGTCTACGTAAGTACCATGGTATTGGGGTTCTGGTTTTTTAAGTCATTTTAGTTTTTTTGGCTTTGGTTAGTATCTGTAGTTAGTTGTTTTAGGTTCTGGATTATTATAGGAAGTATTTGTGCAGTATGCTAAATCTATTTCATTATGCGTTATATCCTAGGATACGCATTTATTTTATTCGCTTAAATTTGGTCTGTTACTCCGCCACCATTGGAAATTGGCATATCTTATATTCTTTGTTTCATTTCTGCCAGGCTCCTGCTAGGTATGATCCCTAAGACAAGCTGTGCTGGCAGCACTTGCATGTAAGATCCCTCAGACAAGCAGTGCTGGCAGAACTTGATGTCTGATCCATCAGACAACAGTGCTGGCAAGCAACGTGCATGTCTGATCCTCAGACATGCAGTGCTGGCTAGCCTTGCAGGTCTAATCCCTCTGACAAGCAGTTGCTTGCAGCACTTGCATGTCTGATACCTCAGACATGCAAGTTGCTGTCAAGGTCAGCCGTGACAACTTGGAGATGGTTTCATTTTCAGTTCTAAGGAAATGGAGGAAGCTAGCCTTCGCTTTATCACCCTTGGATATACTCATTTTTTTTACTACAATCCTGTGATTATTTATGAACACCAGTCTTTACCCAGGCTTATCTTAGGGATTCATCAGAAAAATTAGGCTTTCATGGCTGAACTAAATCAGTTTGGCTAGCTTGGTAGTCTTTATCCAGGGCTTAATTATGGTGGGAGCTGCACTTCATCCTCTGCCCAGGCTGTCCTAAGCACCTTAATACAAATGTGGCTAGTTAGCTTTTTAGTATCACCCCTCCCCATCTTCATCTACTGGACCTGCCACTGTTCCCTTGCTCTTCAAGTATTGTTTGTATTATATTGATGTGATTTCTTTATTCATTTTTTACCTGATGTATAATGAATTTTATTTATTTAACTGTTGATTGTGCTTGTTATTCAAACTGCATTTCATAATTGTTTTCGTTATATTTATATTGATTTATGCTCTCTCTCTCTCTCTCTCTACTCTCTCTCTCTCTCTCTCTCTCTCTCTCTCTCTCTCTCTCTCCCCCATTTGAATCTGCCTGATGCAGCTTACAGCGTGTGTAGCACTGAGTTCATACATGAGGAAATTAGGAAAATCTTTGAGTTTGGAGAGTGTTTTGGTGGCAGCTAGAAAAACTTATCATAGGAGTGAACCTAGAAAACTTGTCATAACAGGAATGCGCTTGTGGAGAAATTTTCTCCAGGAGGGGGGTATCAGCCCCCTTCAGCCCTTTCAGCCCCTTCAGCCCCTTTCAGCCCTGAGTGGCCAAGCCCTCAGAAGGGGCGAGCGTCTTGTTTACTGCTAGAGTGAGTAATTGATCACAGATGCTATGCCACGTAGTCAAGTGACCTCTGCTCCTTGCAGCAGTGTTGCAAAGTGTATTTTTTTATAAAGAGACAGTAACTTCTCTTTACTTAGCAGGACAATTAAGGAAAATCCTGCTCCACTTTATTACCATAGTAAAATAGGGTACTTTGTTGTTCTATGCTTAAGACGCAAGGAAACAAAATCTGCTTTGCTTCATAGAGGAGGTGACAATGGGATGAAAGGTACTCAGGTCTGCGTTCTTTTTTTTGTGTGCTTGGCAGGAGTTGACGGTTGGGGCGTGTGGTGAAGCCAGATTTACTTTGATGACTCTACTTCGAGGTGGGGGGGGGGGGAACACTGACGCCAGGATAACAACAAGAACACTGATCTGTGCGTTTGTGTGGACAAAGGGTCTCACAAAACACGATTAAACATAAGACAATGTGTGATCAGCTTCTCTTGTGCCATACATTGTGAAAATAATGACAAATTTGTGGAATATAGTGTACCAGTGTGCGTTTCTAGGACAATGGAAAGACGTGGACATCAAGGACACTTAGCTTTCTATCAGTCACCGATACCTGTCGAGGTGTGGAATCACCATAGCTCACGTTACAAAGAGCAAGGTATGTTACGAATTTCTTGTAGATCGGGGGATTTGCGCAATTCTTGGAGTCACAAGAGAGTTTGTAATCAACCTATAATCGTCAGTAGGTGTGGACTTTGAGTTCCAAACAAGTAGGTATTTCGTCAGCCATCATCGAATGAAATTATGCTGGCATAACACCCCTAGGGGTAATTTTATTTCTTACATATTGTATCTCTTGACAGGGCCAATGTTGTAATGGTTGCGGTCACCTTTATAGACCTGTCTGCTTGGGGCGGCTGTTGTAGACGATTTTCTGTCATTTTCAAGCTAAGTGATCATTAATTCATAGTTATAAATTATTATCCTTAGCTGGTAAGGCCAAAATTTCTCAAACAGAATTTTGGTCTGTGCTCGAACAGGATAAAGACCACATGTGGTCCAAATTTTGTTGTATCACAGTGTACAAAATAAACCTATGAAGACAAGGTCCTTCGAAAAAAGCTGTAAAAATAGTGTGTAACAATATAAATCGTATATATGAGTCCCCTCCAGACTCAATCACAGAGAATGGGCAGCCCAAAAGAAAACGTGCGCTCACCAGCATTCACCAAAGAAAAAAAACGGGGCGTCACCCAGCGGAAACCCAATGAAAAACGGGAGCTGGGTGACTCACCCACATCGGTCACCCACTGCTCCAAATCTCGGGAAAATGTGATTAAGGGACAACTGCTTCCAGTGATGTTGTTTTGTCTGAGTGTATATATACACATAAGTTGTTGATAATGTTTTAGACAGAAATTAGTTAAGAGGTCAAGATTGTGTTTAAAGTTGTTTTTTCCTTTTAGATCTACCTGTTATTATTAAAGGAACTTATATATAAAGTGTAAGCTTTTCAAATATATAGTAACAGTGAAAATTTATATATGTGTAAGTAAGATTTCACGTTGTGGGTTGAGTGACAGGTTTTCGTGACATTTTATAGTGTATAGTGAATGAAGATGGTATAAACATCGTTATTACGTTAATTTCCTTGGCAGGCTGACACAGCAAAAACTCTAAGCCATAAACACCTGCCAAATGTACGGTGTACCCTTCAGGGTTCATGACCCTGAGGTTAAGCTTAGTGGGTCAGTGTGTCTGACTCGATTATTGTGACTTAAGATAACAAAAACTCAGCTGTTTTATAGCCAGTACAGTGTTTTGTTAAACACTTAAGTGTGGTGCTAGAATTTTCAGTATACCATTAAAATGTGGCTTGTTTGGAAAACTCAGTTTCTGTCTTTACAGACTAAGATTGACAAATAGATAATATAATTTCAGTCTGTCTGGATTATACTCAAGATACAAACATAAGTTTTGATGATCATTGAGGTCAGTTTGAATTATTTACACAACGTTGGAAAATAATTAATTCTGGACTATTCACATTATTGAAAATAAATTTCTTGAATCCGTTCCATCTGAGGATGAAATTAAAAATGTTTTGGAATTACTTTTAGTGATCAACAATAAGGTGGACAGGTGTACAGGCATCTGCCGTATATAAACTCCTGTCACAGAGAACTAATTTAACTTAGTGGGCAACCACCTGTTTCCACCTGTAACAACAACAAGTGTCCCATTACCAAGCTTACCTACATTGTCATTACCTATTGTCAAGGTCATAATTATTGAGAAAGAATTCATTCAGTGTTTTCAATCCATAGTAAATTCTCGAACTGACCATAGATGAGTTTGCAAGTTCAATTACTTAAATGTCTTGTAGAAGGAGAACCCTATGACTGATTAAGTAATTTCGGTGGTCAAAGCTATTATCTAATAGCCTTAAGTGTCTTAGCCGACTAATTGACTTCATGCTGAATGGCTAGAATTAGGACATGCAGTCTTAATATCAGCTTTGGAGCCACCCATACATTCTTTTCAGGGACTTATAAGGCAATTTAGAATTAACATTAGGACAATAGTCTCAGTCTCTAGGTGCTAAATATGACCTAAGACTATCGTGATTGGATTTATCAGTGGTATTGTTCAAGGTAGTTGTCACCACAAATATTGAACGTTTTAATTATTATGTTCCATAAACACTATTTCACTTGTGAAGAAAATTGCAATGGTTTTCAAACAATAGTTTCATGCATGCAAGCAACGAGACAAGGATGAATAATCCCAAAATCCCGTGGATTATAAACTTCAACTCAGTATAATAAAAAGTTTACCTACTCCCACATAAACCATAATGGGAAATCCCATATAGGCATTATCAAGCTGTGAATCACAATAGACAGTAAACAGGACTGTCATACATAAACGTACTCCAAAATGTGTACTTTGTGAATGGAACACATTGGGCACAGTATTGTATTCAATACCCATGAATGGAGGCATTGTAAACTACGTGTTCATCAGCTGAAATGATTGCATCAAGTGTTTAGGTGAACACAAAGGGAGGTAAATGCTACTTGAAAGAAGTGTTTTTAAATGCAAGGGTTTTGCATCATCAGC
The DNA here is from genome assembly GCF_026875155.1 of Cherax quadricarinatus. NCBI lineage: Eukaryota > Metazoa > Arthropoda > Malacostraca > Decapoda > Parastacidae > Cherax > Cherax quadricarinatus. Next base: position 4,035,276 of record NC_069402.1, on the reverse strand, counting down.
ATTTTGCCCAAATACTTTTGTGAACAGCAGCAGACTTCACAGAATCAGGAGTCAACAAGTCAACAGCAATAAATGTGAAGATAAGTTTAATAAGCCATAATGGCTCTCCGATAACTCGAGTTGAGGTTATCTAATAAATTACACAAAACCAATGTGCCTAGAAACTATTTGATCCCAATAAGGCTCACAAAGGTCCTTCATAAGAAAGATCAGTGTTGCCATGAAATGAATAAACCAACCCTTTATGCCAAAATACAGTTTGATTTAGCTGGTTTTTCCACAATTCTGGTACTGGAACATATGGACCTAGCCAGAATCACTGTGGGTATAGGAAACAGGAAAAAAGACAGTTGAAGCTGTGTAGAGATGTTTTTGTAAGTCTGGCGATCCAGGGATTATTAAAGAAACAGTTGCAGCACTGAAAGCAGGTAAGGTCAGTTAGCCTGTCCTGCCATACAGACGGGACACAAATTAGGTCCAATTGAATTTAATCATTGGAAGTGATTATCATCAACTGTTTTGTGGCAAAATATAGTAGTAAACAATGATGTTCACTTGCTGAAAACAGCAGGAGGCCAATGATATGTGGTCCTTTCCCTCTCAAGTGGGAAGAAAGCTCATATTGATTCAGTGGGAAAAATGTAATAGTTACGGAGATTAACCGGGATCATGTACCACAGCAAAAATTTATCCTGTTTCTGGAAGAAATGAATTGAAACCAGTTGATAAGTTGTGGGATTTAGATGCGAATGCGAAGGTATTGATGTAAATAAACCAAGCCACAAGAGTCTCTCAGACTTATAAACCAATATTGGACACTGTCAAATATAAAGTTGGACAGTTATTGGTTAGGTTTACATGGAAATTAAAATCCACCACATTACTAAGGCAATTATCGCATGGCTTTCGGGACAGATGAACTCACAATTTAATGAGCTCAGGAAGAATCCTGAGTTACAGACTGTCTATGATAATATCATACAAGAACAAGTTGGACAATAAATTCATTGAGGAAATAGTCGAAGATAAGTTGAAGTCAAACGGTCATTATCTCCGCACATATGGAGTCAGAAATAGAATTCTGAATACCACTCCACTAAGTGTTGTTATAATTGCACGCACGTGCAATATAAAGTTGTAAGCATGGCTTAATGGACTGTTCTGATGACCGGGACCTCACTAATGAGAAGCTTGGAGACGTGCTTATGAAATTTCTGCTCAAAACCCAATATGGCCGACATGGCTGCTATTTCCAAAGCTTTCTTAAGAGTAGGCTACCAAGATATAGATTGAGATTATACTCGATTTTGTGGCCTGAAAATCCAATGATCCTCAAAGTTCCTGTGAAAACGTATCAGGTTTCAAATCAGTTTATTTGGTGCAAAATCCTCTCCATTCTTACTAGAAGCTACTTCTTAATTCACATTTGAAGAATTGAAAGTCTCTTAAAGATCGTCTTACAGAAAAGTTTCATGTAGGACAATCTTCAAGGTTACTGTGAATAAAGAGGAGGATTTGAAATCCTTAGACAGAGAAAGCAACAAGAGATGAAAGAACTAAATATGCCTCTAGGATGTGGGATTAAAATTAAAGCAATTAAGGGAACTTATCAAGAAGATTCCTGAAACTGAAAATTCCTGATTGTAACAATATGGGGGACTTAATTGGAAACACACAGGAAGAGATACTTTGGACTCTCAAAAGGATAAAACAATAAATCATGCAGTACACCTACACTAAACGTAGATTTTACTGTCAGAGGTATCACAATGTTTTTGATCCTCTAGGACTCGTCTCTCCAATTCAATAAGAGGGTAAAAATGCTTATGCAAGATGCATGGAAGCTCATATGGGATGGGAGGAGAACTTGCCCTTGAAATGAGGTCAAGCTTGGGATGAAATATCCAAGGGTTTAGTTTTAAACAACTTCATCAAATTTAAGTTCCCAGACAAATAGGTCAAGAGGGAAACAATTAACATTACATGTGGTTCTGTGATGCGACAACCAGAGGTTATGGCGCTGTAGCTTACCTGAGTAATGCTGAAGGAAGTACAAAATATTACTTCAAAGGCAGGGTAGCACCCTTGATGGTCAGAACAGTACCAAATTGGAACTGTCAGCACTCTTGTAGGTACAAAATTAGCTGTCTATCTCAACAAAAGTACTGATCATTCTCACTATTGAAACAACCGTGATCGGGGGAGTGATTATGAGGGTTCTCCAGTGGTAAGAAATAATAAGAGTAGTTGTCTATGTACAAAAGTGTAGCAGATATAAAAGTGATGCAGAGAGATTATCTCTTTTCTCCAGTCTCTACCCAAAGAGAATCCAGCTGACATGTGTCACGTGGTGTCACACTCAAGATATTTTGGTGAATAAATTAAATTTTGGCCTCCACGGACCGACTGGCTCTCTAATGGAAATAACTGGCCTCAGCAAAAGATCACATTATGCAGAAGAAAAAAAGTCTGCTGGTTCAAGCAGAAATTAAAGTTGTGTAAATAATGCAGGAACATCAGAAATAGTCAACTGATGGATCTAATTATTCTTTGGGGTAAACTCTTAAGAGTAAGCCTTGTTCTGTAAATTCATTAAGGAATATTAAACCTGATTATGGAATGTCTTGGAACCCATTAATACTGGGTGTAACTAATACAGAAGATGTGTTCTCTACAGAATATTTAAATTTCTAGAAACACAAGATAAATCCCCAAAGAAAACCTGTTATGATTAATTCTTTAGGTCTTTTATCTCGATCAGAAAGATTATAAGTATGGTCGAGGAAGAATTCATAATTCTTCAATACTTTAAAGAAGCCATACATCCAATATTGATCCCACACGAATCATGGGCTAATCATAAACTGATTGTGCCAAAAACCGCCACAGTAACGGGTTACATGGTGGGGTAGCTGACACCACTTTGTCATACGACAATCCTACTGGATACCTCAAAGGTCGACAAAAGTGTGAAAAAAACAAAATAAAGGATGTATTACTGGTCGTCTCACATCGATATGCGAGTATGTCAGTATCCAGGTCCACCTCCATTATCCTCTGAAAGAGTTTGTCATATACTCCATTGAGGTGACAGAGTGTAGATTACACTGGACCAATAATTTTAAACAAAACCGTTGACAAAGTTCCCATCAAGGTGCTACATCTGTTTGTTCCACTTGTGCTACAACTAGTGCAGTACATCTTTGAAGTAGCCTACTGACATGTCTGCTGAAACTTTTATCAAATTTCAGAAGGTTTGCAGCCAGAAGGGCATTGTCCCAGGACTGATGATTTCAGATAATTTTTGGCAAACGAACTTTGTTGCTGGTGCTGCTTATATAAGCAAGATCTTTGATCAACAGTAAGTACAACAGATCTGAATCAAACGCATGATGTACGTTGGAGATACATTCCTCCTCTAACTCCTTGGACGGCGGGGAATTTTATGAAGAAGAATGATCGGCATTGTAATGCGTTGTTTAAGGAAGACTCTTCATCGTCAGAGAATAGACTTGAAAGAATTTCCGTACAGTTGTGACTGAAATAGAAAATAGAGTACAAACATCAGAAATCTAACTTATGTTTACCGATGATCTGGACAATTTAGAAGTGTTAAGTCCATCTTCATTTACTACATGGCAGAAGGCCTCGAACCTGTTCCTCCCATGGAATGATAAAGAAATCATAGTGGATCCGATTATTTCGAAAACCTGAGCAACTCTGAGTAAATTCAAACACCTTAATAAAGTGATATGAATGTTGGGAGAAGAAATTTGGGAGTAGACTATCTCACCTCATTGAGAGAACAAATCTATGGAGCTGGTGTTCCTGAAATCTCTAAGTCCTTAGAACTGGTGACATGTGATTATCGACAATGATGGTCCGAATGGTCCAATGGCCACTTGGAAAAAATTGTGACCAGATTCCTGATGCAAATGGAATCATCAGGACTGTTGATGTTTTGAGCAAAGGTGTAGTGAATAAGAGGACATAAAATAAACTAGTGCCGTTAGATTTTACTCAGATGTTTGAAAACAATATTTAGTGATTCTACAGAAACACAGAGACTAAAGGCTGTTCAGAAAAAGACAAGCAGCAGTGGTGGCGAGTGTGAAAATTAAATTAATGTTAAGTGATGAAATAGATCACCTGCAGCGAACTCCGCCGCCCCCAGTGTGTGAGAAAATTTTTCTCCAGGGAGGGGGGTTTTCATCCCCCTTCAGCCCTTTCAGCCCCTTCAGCCCCTTTCAGCCCCTGAGTGGCCAAGCCCTCAGAAGGGGCGAGCATCTTGTTTACTGCTTGAGTGAAGTAATTGATCACAGATGCTATTGCCAGTAGTCAAGTGACCTCTGCTCCTTGCAGCGGTGTTGCCAAAGTGTATTTTTTTTTATAAAGAGACAGTACATCTCTTACTAAGCAGGACAATTGATTATGGAAAATTCCTGCTCCACTTTATTACCCATAGTAAAAATAGTTGTACATTGTTGTCTATGCTTTTAGACAGAAGAAACAAACATTTGCTATGCTTCATCGCAGGAGGTGATAGGATGCAAGGTTCTAGGTAAGCGTTTTTTTTTTTTTTGGGTAGGCAATTAGACGGTTGGGGCGCGTGTGTGTGACGCCAGGATTAACTTTGCCTCTACTACGAGTGACACTAGCCGCCAGGATAACCAACAAGAACTCTGATCTAGTGCGTTAGTGTGGACAAAGTGTCTCCACAAATCACGATAAACATAAGAAAAGTGTGTTCAGCTTCTTCTGGTGATACATTGTTGAACAATTATAGACAAATCTTGTGAATATAGTGTACCAGTTGTGCGTTTCCTAGACAATGGATAGACGTGGACATCCAAGGACACTTCAGTTCTATCAAGTGCACCAATACCTGTCGAGGTGTTGGAACACCATAGCTCACGTTACAAGAGAAGGTATGTTACGAATTTCTTGTAGTTCGGGGGATTTGCGCATTTCTTGAGTCACAAGGGGTTTGTAACAACCTATCATCGCAGTAAGGTGTGGACTTTTGGAGTCCAACAAGTAGGTATTTCGTCAGCCATCATCGAATGAAATTATGCTGGTTAAACCCCCTTGGGGTAAATTTATACTTACAAATTGTATCCTGGACATGCCCAATGTTGTGATGGTTTCGACAGCTTCTAGGACCTCGTCTGCCAGGGGCGGCGGCTGTGTAGACGATTTGCTGTCATTTATATCAGCTAAGTGTTCATTTTATATAGTTATAATTATATCTTAGCTGGTAAGGACAAAATTCTCAACAGCGCTTGTTCTACCATACAATAAGAATTTATCATTTCTGCTTAATGCCTTAAAGACACTCAGTATACAGGTGTTTTAATTCAGCACCGTTTAGGGGGGGGGGGGGAGTATGTTGAACAAGGAATTATCCAAAACATAGTGTAGGTGGTGAGGATGCAACTTTTCGTATGTCGGACCGACTGGCAAACCTCTATATGTTAGAATTAACTGAAACACCAGTATTCAGTAAGGACAGCCAAGAATCTAGTGAATTTAGTGCGTATTGAACACACACGATTGTGTAAAATCCTGCCAAGTGATCTGGAGGGCAAAAGTCAATGGTCCGATGATACTTCATGGCTTAGAAAGAAATTTTCTTGAGTCTGTAATTATTAACACGATAAACTTTCGTTATTAAAATGATAGTTGTGGGTTAAGGTTACGATTCGATTATAATTTGAGGGCTATCTGTGCACAATCTGAAACTGATTCTTATACGATTGCCATGGATTGCCTTACGTGTCAGGGTTCCACACATAGGAACTAGGGTGAGTTGACTCCTCTGTTGAGGTTCGACCTGAGTCTACCCACTAGTTTTTCGTTTTATTTAATTGTTTTCGAATATTTCTAGGAAAATGCCAGACACAGCTTTAATTCAGAATTTGATGTCCTTTATTATTTTTTAATTAAGTCGACTGATATTCTTGATAACTAGCAGTTATCAATGTTAATTTAGTTAGATAATCACTAAATTACTTAGCTTATGGACTGACTTTTCTCTTTTTCTATAATACAAAATCTCCCTGGCACTAGGCACTCTTGGCAAGGCATCCCACGGAACTAATTTGCTGAAATTACCTACTCATTTCTGCAATTTCGCAAGCTCCTGTTCGGATTGTTGTTTGTAATGCGGAAAGGGTCCTACAGCTATCACTATTTACCTCTTTGTGGTTGGTTTGATTTCATGTGTCACTTTCCATTTCTTGCGCGCATTTTAATATTATTTATTTATTTTATTATCACACTGGCCGATTCCCACCAAGGCAGGGTGGCCCGAAAAAGAAAAACTTTCACCATCATTCACTCCATCACTGTCTTGCCAGAAGGGTGCTTTTACACTACAGTTTTTAAACTGCAACATTTACACCCCTCCTTCAGAGTGCAGGCACTGTACTTCCCATCTCCAGGACTCAAGTCCGGCCTGCCGGTTTCCCTGAACCCCTTCATAAATGTTACTTTGCTCACACTCCAACAGCACGTCAAGTATTAAAAACCATTTGTCTCCCTTTTACTCCTATCAAACATGCTCACGCATGCCTGCTGGAAGTCCAAGCCCCTCGCACACAAAACCTTTCCCTTTTCCCCTCCCTCCAACCCTTCCTAGGCCGACCCTACCCCGCCTTCCTTCACTACAGACTGATACACTCTTGAAGTCATTCTGTTTCGCTCCTTCTCTCTACATGTCCGAACCACCTCAACAACCTTCTCCCGCCCTCTGGACAACAGTTTTGGTAATCCGCACCTCCTCCTAATTCCCCAAAATACGAATTCTCTGCATTATATTCACACCACACATTGCCCTCAGGACATGACATCTCCACTGCCTCCGCCTTCTCCTCGCTGCAACATTCATCACCCATGCTTCACACCCATATAAGAGCGTTGGTAAAACTATCTTTTCTACATTCCCTCTTTGCCCCCAAAGGACAAAGTTCTTTGTCCCACAGACTCCTAAGTGCACCACTCACCCTTTCCCCCCATCAATTCTATGAGTCACCTCATCTTTCATAGACCCATCCGCTGACACGTCACTCCCAAATATCTGAATACATTCACCTCCTCCATACTCTCTCCCTCCAATTGATATCCAGTCTTTCATCACCCAATCTTTTTGTTATCCTCATAACCTACTCTTTCCTGTATTCACCCTTTAATTTTTTCTTTTGCACACCCTACCAAATTCATCCACCAATCTCTGCACTTCTCTTCAGAATCTCCCAAGAGCACGTGTCATTTAGCAAAGAGCAACTGTGACAACTCCCACTTTGTGTGTGATTCTTTATCTTTTAACTCCCCGCCCCTTGCCAAGACCCTGCATTTACTTCTCTTTCAACCCCCTCTATTTAAAAACATTAACAACCACGGTGACATCACACATCCTTGTCTAAGGCCTACTTTTTCTGGGAATTTAAATTTTCCCCCTTTCCTACTTTCTCTTAAATTTAGCCCCCTTCCTCTTAAAAACTTTCATTT
>NC_069402.1:4005361-4027267 GCF_026875155.1 Cherax quadricarinatus | reverse complement strand
TTTTTCTTGCAATATACAAGATTGTTCAAGTGTTTAAAATTCGAAAATGTCGAAATGGGAGACAATATTGGAAATGGTAGGGGGAGGATGAGTAAAGGTTGGAACTGTAAATGGACTGTACCAAGGTAGGGGGGGACGGAAGGGTGGGGGGAAAACTGGAGAAGCGTGGAAGGGGACAAAAGAGGCAGAAACCTGGAGGTGGGAAGAGGAAGAAACTTGGGAGGGAACAGGGGAGGAAGGTACAGTACGAGGAGGAGGGTGAACCTTACACTTGTAACAGAGCCAGTGAGAGGGGGAGAACCAGGTACAGAGACAGGGAAGGGAAAATGAGGTAAAAGATGGGTAGGAGGTGTTAACGGACCTTTTTTTGACTTTGAGAAGTAGAGGGACGATTGGGAGGAGGTGTCATACGAGATCTCGTCGCTACTGAGGCTTGTGAGAGAGAACACGAAGAAGCAAGATCAGACTGAGACGTTGAAGTAGGGACGTCTGAGCCAAGGACAGCAAAAAATTAGCTACAGGAGTGACTTTTGGGAGAGGTAACCACAGAGTGGGTGCAGAAGATGGGATACCAGAAGTGGGGGGACGTTTTGAAACACGGGAATAAGAAACACGAGGTAGTCCCCCTTTGGAGGCGGAGATGAGAAAACTGCCATGCATAAGGGAGACCTTCTCCCTCTTTGAGGTAAGGATTTCCCGCTCTTTTTAAGTAGACTTGACCAACGGCGGAGTACGAAGGGTGAGCCTCATGACAATTAAGGCAAGAGGGAGGTCGATTGCAAGATGTATTAGAATGGTCATCGGCACCACAGACTGGGCATTGGGCGATAGATCTGCAATATTTTGGCTGGATGGCGAAATCGCCAGCAATTTTTACACTGTTGCGGTGTAGGGATCACCTTTCGAACTTGTAAAACCCTGTCCTGCTACATAAACTGAGGATGGGAGTTCACGGATGTCAAAAGTTAAACGAGCCACATTGCTAGGGTATCGTCTCCCCCCGTGGGCAGGAAAAACGTAAGTGTCTACCTTGAGGGGTTGGGGGGATCTTGGAGTTCCAGCTGTTCAAAAATGTCAGTGCCACTGTCGGGAAAATTTTTTGTTGAACTATGGTAGGGGCAGAATGACAAAACCCACTACAAAAATTGAGGGAATGTGCTTTTTCAATATTTCGGGAAACAGTATCGATATGGGAAAGAAGAAAGCTCATGAGCCGGGGACATTCTGTACGGTGACGAGCGCGTACCGTCTTAAGAGCATGAAAAGAAATATCTTTCCCAAACTGGCAAGGAGGGGCCTTGCCAATACTGGGTCAGAAGATGGGGCATAGGGGAAGTCGGTCGTAAAGTGAAAATTTAGTCCATTGTGCAGTCTGAAACTGAGCGTAAAAAAGGTGTGAAGGACGTGTGATTTTTTCTGAGAAGAAATGAGAAGGTGGAGAAGTATCTCAGAGGTAATTGTCTTGTCATTTAGGGTGGGCCCCAGATTGGTTGAGGGGAAAGGGGCTGGCGTTAAAAAATTGTTTGCACCATAAGGGAGGGGCCGGAAAGAAGCCAGAGGAGAGAAAAGGTCAGAAAAATTTGAAGGAGTCAGTCGGGGCCCTCAGTACCTGAAGGGGTGAGGAAACAGCCCGGCAAGAGGTACAAGGATGGGGAGTGCCCCAAAGAGTGGTCAAAACGAGGCGGGGTCAGAACGGGGTGCGGTTCAAAAAGGGGGCCGGGGGGGGTTTAGAGGTTCAGGACTAGGGCGCCAGGTTGGGTTTATTTTTTTCTTTTTTTTTTTTAAGAAAAAAAAGAAAGAAGAAAAAAAAATTAAAAAAAAAAAAAAGAAAAAAGGGGGCCGGGGAGGGATTTTTCCAGGAGGAATAAAAGGGCCAAAAAATCCCCTACACCCCCAAGGGACCCCACACCGTTTAGTGCAAGCAGCGGAACCCGTCCCATCCCACCCATCATCCCAGAAAAAACCGGCAACCCGGGGGATACAACTCAATCTGCCAAGCTACCTCGGTGGGGCAAAAGAGGGGCGGCCCGGAAATCCCCCACAAAACTACCCCCCTTCGGAAACCCCCCCGGAATCCGAAAAATGGGGTTTAAAAGATACACCCTCGCCCGAGACACCCAAAGCCACCCTCCGGGATACCGGAGAGGGATCAGGACATCCCCAGGCAATCCAGATTCCACGGCAAACTACGCCACCGCCAAGAACCTCAACGGAATGGGATGGACCCCGGTACCCTTTCCCCTACCTAGGAACTAGCATGCCTGTGGGAAAAAAAAAAAAAAAAAAAGGCCAAAAAGGAAGGGCAAAAGGGAGGGGTGGGGAGGAGGAGGAGGAGGAAAGGAAAAAGGGGAGGATGGGATAGGGAACGGGGGATTGGGGGGTAATTAGGTTCGGTATGAGGAAGTAAACCAACATGTCTAATTCCTCAGACCAAGAGCCTCTTCACCACGCCAAGGAGCCCCCCTTGAAGAGGACCATTATGGATAGAGTAACTAGATACTCAGAAGCAATTCCCATGCACAGTATTAATACTAAAGCAATCCTAAAAGCTTTAACCAAGTTCATCTCTTGCTTTGGCATTTCTAAATCTATTCAAAGTAATCAAGGTACTAAGTTCACTGCCAAAGCATTTAAGGAAGCATTGACTAAGCTAGGGATAATTCACAACTTATCCACTGCCTATCATCCTCAGTCCCTGTTACAAAAAATGTGATTTCTAATAAGTATAGAGATCTCCAGTGAATACTAGAAAGGACCGCCCTTCTAGCATCCAGCCTGTTACTCGGTTTTTGTAACAAGTAGTCAGTATCCTGGTCCAATTATCCATTAGAATTCAGTAAGATTCAATAGTGCTTCAGGATTACAACTGGTAGGCTACCAACTAAAGAAATTAAAATTTTAATAAGTTTATTAATAATAAAATTGTCTAGGCATATATTATCAAATTAAATTAAATTAATCAATATAAACAAAATAATAATAATCACTTCTCTCGTGTACAGTAGTATTGTGCAAAAGGCACATATCATATCTTTATGGCTTTTTACCGACTGGTACATTGTTAGCATTTAATAACATAATACAAATATATACAAGTAAGTTTGTGTGTAAGTGCTCTAAATAGTTCGCTATGTCTCAAGAATCGACTAGACTTAACCAGTGACTGACTAAAAGTCCTCACATAAACTAACTTCTTGACCAACCTGGCAATCAGAACAGCTTGCTTGAACAATAAAATGACTGATTAGCCGAACAGCAATATAGCAAGCAACAGTGACACAGAATCAGGAACAAGGAGATAATATAACGACACTAAATAGGGACCATCTGCAGATCCTCCACAAAAGTCACAAAACTCCCATACTACTGAATCTAAGTTCAGCATTAGAAAATCCCCAACTGTGACAGTGCACAGATACCAGTACAAATTAGGTCAGAAGCTACAGCTCAGGACCTGAGTTGCTCAGAGTGTCTATAAGACACACAACCTCAGTACAACATCGAAAATCACTAAGGCTAGGCTATGTTCTGTGAACAGTCACACAAACCAGGCCCGAGACTGCTCAACTGCCTCCCAGCATACATAAAGGGGATTACCAACAGACCCCTGGCAGTCTTCAAGCTGGCACTGGACAAGCACCTAAAGTCGGTTCCTGACCAGCCGGGCTGTGGCTCGTACGTTGGTTTGCGTGCAGCCAGCAGTAACAGCCTGGTTGATCAGGCTCTGATCCACCAGGAGGCCTGGTCACAGACCGGACCGCGGGGGCATTGACCCCCGGAACACTCTCCAGGTAAACAAAACCAACAACAAGAAAGCGACAGAGACGATCTTCCAACAAGGGCCAGCAAGGGAGAGCTAGGCACGTCTTGTTAGGAGAACATCCAACAGACAGGAGAGTGAGCAGCTCCGTGCTGCTGCTGCCCTGCAACACTGAGAAGCTGGCAGGAAAACGAGCAACGAGCGAGGTGATAACTACAGTAGTTAGGCAATCAAGACTTGAACTATGAGCACTGAATAATATATAAAAATGTTACATCCTACCTAATAATATAACTAGGTCAAATAATAATATAAAGCAATATATTTACGATTTAGTTATTATCGCAAATATAAGCAATATAAAATTATAAGAACAGGTAATATACATTATATACATTGTGACCCATTCAGGGGTTGCAATAGTCCCAAAGCGCATTGGAAAGATTTCATATGTTAAAAACCATGATGAGAACTTTTTGTATGCATTTTCTTACAGACTGGGATGCATCACTACCTTTGTTGCTGTTTTCAATAAAGGAAACAGTGCAGGAGTCCACCGGGTATAGTCTGTTTGAGCCGATCTTTAGGTACAATGTACAAAGTCCTGGAAATAAGTCACTCTGACTTTTTTGGGTTATCCTAGGTTCTCTACACATATGCTGCTATGTATGATAATTCTATGTAACTGTATTTGTGTATACCTGAATAAACTTACTTACTCTTCGGGTGCTCAAGGAAGGATGGATGGGAGAAGGCACTAGCTCAACAACTCTTCAAGGTTGCAGGCACATCAGTTAGCCAAGACTAACTAAAAGGCAACTCAAAATAAGATGAAACAGAGGTATGACAGAAATTCAGTTTCGCTCCTTCCATCTAGGAGACAAGGTGTTGGTACAGGAGCCTATACCTGGCCACACCTTGAAAGCTAGATTTACGGGACCTATGCAAATTATAAGTAAATTATCTTATGTAAATTATGTGGTGTCTCCCCTTGACAAGACCTCAAAAACTAAAACTTACCACATTAATCAAATTAAAGCCTTTAATACACCAGATAAAGTCCCAGTAATGACTCTGTCCTCTGCCTCTGAAGATGACTCTGACTCTCTGCACTCTATATCTGAAATTAATGTCAAGCTTCCAAATTCTGTCCTCAAAGACCCTAGCCCTTCAATGGTGGAGCTACCAAAGACAAGTAAGAAGTTTAACTGTGCTCTTACAATCTTACCCTGATATCTTTTTGGATGTTCCAAAAAAATGTACATTAGGATATCATGATGTAATTGTGGGAAACTCTAAACCTATTGAACTCTCCCCCTACAGAGCTAATCCTGAAAAACAGAGGCTACTTCAGCAGGAGGAAGAATTTCTGTTAGAGCATGGGTTAGTGGAGGAATCGTCTAGTCCATGGGCTTCACCGTGCATCCTTGTTAAAAAAGCTGATGTAGGTTTTCGAATGTGTACAGATTACCATAAGGTGAATGAGGTAACAATTACAGATGCTTACCCTCTGTCACGTCTGGATGACATAATCGACTTTGTGGGTAACACTACTTTAGTGTCCAAGTTAGATCTCCTTAAAGGTTAATATCAGGTACCTTTGATGGAGAAGGCGAAGGAAATCTCTGCCTTCATAATTCCAGGTAATTATCAATATACAGTTACCCCCTTCAGAATGAAAAACTCTCCCTCTTCATTCCAGAAACTTATCCAACAGGCTATTAAAAGACTTGAAGGCACAGCAGCTGACCTAGATGACATAGTTGTGTCTGATACTTGGGATCAACACATGCTTAGGTTAAAGGCTGAGACCTTCCAGAGTTTCCCTTTAACTATTAATTTGTCTAAGTCTTCCTTTGGCCAGGCTACTGTGACTTTTTTGGGCCATAAAGTAGGTAGTGGCAAAGTCACCCCTAAATTTGCTAAGTGCTTGCCATTAAAAATTATCCAGTTCCTCATGATAGTAAATCCCTTCAACGTTTCCTAGGTATAGTAGGATTTTATAGAAGATTCTGTAAAAAATTCTCAGATATTGTAGCCCCTCTAACCTCACTTACCAGTCACAAAGTTCCCTTCAATTGGACCCCAGAATGTCAAAATGCTTTTATGAAAGCAAAAACATTACTTTGCACTGCACCCATTCTTTTGTCTCCAGACTTTTCTAAACCTTTTTCATTACAGGTTGATGCCTGAGTCTGGGGTTAGGGCAATACTTCTGCAAGCCAGGGACGGTGGGTTGCAGCCTGTGGCATTCTTCTTGGCTAAGTTCCAGCCACACCAGAGGGCCTACTCTACAATTGAAAAAGAAGTCCTCACTCTGGTACTAGCTGTGGAGCACACTGATGTTTATGTGGGCCAGACTTTGCAGGTGGTCACTGTATAGTTACCACAACCCTCTGGTGTATCTCCAAGCAATGACAAACCACAACACAAGACTCGAGAGATGGAGTCTCAGGCTGCAGCCCTATCCAGTTAAAATTATGCACATAGCCGGCAACGAAAATACGCTGGCCAACCCATTATCTAGGTCATTAAATACTTTAGGTTAGGATGAGTTAGGAACCTTAGGTAGAAAAAGGCTCTTTTTCTCCCCCTTTTCTGTATATATTATGTAAGTTATTGGTGCGAGTTTTTTTTTTTTTTAGTGAGGGGATACATTGCTACCGTTTGCAGGGATCTTGGACCTACATTAGCCCTAGTATCTTGCTCTCAGTTTAGGGTTTGGCTTTATGTTGTGAATAAAGCTGAGCTCTAAGAGTTGGATGGTTGAGAGGAAAGGTGGTCCCATTATACAGTGCCATGGCAGCACTTTCTACCTATTGGAGGTGGGAGCCTATTCCTGAGCCCTCTCAGGGTGGGGCTGTGGCATGCAAAAAGTACATAACCTTTATTCAGTGCATATACACACCCTCATTAAACGGCTTCACCCCCAACCAGCAAACCAAGTGCTAAGGGTCAGATGATGGGACCCCATCGTCAGATCAGTACCTAGGTTCAGCCAATGAGAAGGTGGGTCTGGCAATTGTGGAGGTGACGTGGTCACCACTCGCCTTTCCACCCTTGTCATTTCCATTTAGGAGGTGAACACAGTTGTCAATTCTGTCTCCAGGCTGTGTCTTTGCCTATTGATTCACCATGTGGTACACATATATTTCCAACTGTATATAGTGTACATACTTGTAAATACTTACAATTGCACTTGAAGGAAAATATAATTCAAAGTCATTCAGCTGTGCTTGTTCTGCTCCTTGCTCTCCTTTACACGCAGGATAACAGGCCTTATTGTTCCTGGGTTGTAATAGTTGACTTGTCAGTAGTTAGTGGTTTCACTCTGCCCTCACTACTACACTGCTGAATGAAGGAGCATCTGCTACATCCTCCTTGTATATTTTTTTTGCTTGGAATTAGAAAGTGACCCATTTTCATTTATGGTCTGAAAAATTTATTACTGTACCTTAATGGTACAAGGATATTTAACATTGATAATCATACTGACAGGAAACAAATACAAGAATACTAGAAATATTTATACTTTAGAAATATCTATTGTGATCCACTCTCTCAACATTCACCTCCCTCTGTGATGTCTCTCAATGTCTTCCTTTCGTTGTGTCGTTTGTCACCATGCACAGCCTTTACATGCTTCATATACAGGAAGACCCCGAGCATTTGGCACCCTTTTTTCGGGGTTCCACATTTTCATTGGCTTTCAACTGAGCCATTGTTCATGACGTTTGGTGCTTTACCGTTTTTCCGCAGTTTTTGCACAACAGTTGCGTAAGGGAAGGGCAACCGGTGCAGTATTTTAAAGTATTGTACGTACTGTGTATTTATTTTACTTTGTTTTTTATGCCTAGTTGCTTGAACTCTTAATATATGATAAAGTAAACATGTTATCAGGCCTTTTAGATACATTCAATGAAAAAAATTAATCTTTTCCACTCACCAGGGGCCTTCCTGTACCCCCAGACATCATTAGCCCTGTCATGAATTCCTTTTATATTGGTTATATAGCTCCTACTCTACTACTATTAGTGCGTCTATTACCTCTGCTACCATTACCACAGTAAATCCTCTCACTGACAGACTAATAGGAGGGAGGTGGTTTACAATTCTGCTGATTGTCCAAAACTTTCGAATTATGAAATTAATTTTTCATTATTGTCCAGTTGTCTTCTGCACTAGCAGCCTCGGTTCCCTAATATAGAAGAGCAGACACTGAGAATACAATTATTGTAACATGTAGTACTACAGTACAGTACTGTGTAGTACATGTAGTACTACAGTACAGTACTGTGTAGTAATTTTATAGTGTTGCACATGATTTACAGTAATTGAATGTACTGACCTTTTCGTGGTGGACACACGAATGGAGACTCAGAATAACTTTTATTATGAGTCAGAGGAGTTGTAAAGCTCTTTAAGTTTCTGTTTAACACTGACACCCACACATTTCCTCTTGCTCCCACCACTTGCTTTAGAAGCTATTGTTAATTACATTTTAATTAATATGTATATTAACATATTAGAAAAAAATTTTTTTCTTAAGAACGTAAGAGCATAAGAAGGAACACTGCAGCAGGCCTATTGGCCCACACTGGGCAAGTCCTTCACAAATTCAACCCACTAACAGAATATTTGCCCAACCCACTTTAGTTCTACCCAACATAAAGCTCATCCTCTTAACTTCTGCCCAACTTTATCAATCATTGCTCAATTCTGTTTCAGAACTCATTCCAGACTGGACAGATTGAATGCTAACATTATGTATGGCAATAATAAAACAAAATCATAACTACTTATGTGAGTTGCCATGTATTTCACCTATATAATTATGTCAGAAAATGAGGAAGGTAGGTAGGGAGGAGGATAAGAGTACTGTTGTAACTTTTATAGGTAGATAGGTAGGAATTTAGGGAGGAGGGAAGGAGGGAGGTTGGTAGGTAGGAGGCTTGGAGTTATGAGAGTTTGACTGACAGGTAGTAAGATAGGGAGTTAAATCTTGACTAATGAGACCGTGTACTGTGAAAGCCACATTCCACCCTGAGCTCAGCAGACTAAACAAAAATTTTTTACCATTAATACTTACCGAGATATGGAGGCGTGAAGTTGACAGAAAATGACCGGCATACTGTAACATCGCTGACTACCGGTCACCCAATTTTAGTTTAGTTTTTTTTTTGTACTATTTTCTATTATTTTTTTTATCAAGTAACTTTTATGGCCTATGAGACCAATATGAGCACTATTTTTAAGTTTTTCTCTTTATTTACTACACAATAACTGCACAAACACTGCTGTCATTATATTGTTCATAATTGCTTACACACACAAACGATATAAAATGTTGTTTATTACTATTTTTTCTTTATTTTATATACACATATACAGTCACAGGGAATGTTTCTAGAAGTTCTGCAGCCTGTGGAAGTCTTTGAAACATGGTGTCATGCACAGTGGTGTTTTACACTCCTCACACATAAAAAGAGTGTCTCTGCATTGTGGGCGTTTTTTTGTATGTGCAAAATCATAACACCTCTTCTGAGCCTTTCTTTTCTTGAAAGCAGTAACAGGCAGTTTTATTAGGAAGTGATCACCATGCTTCAGACGAGTAGTTGTTAATTTAGTGGGCGGTTTTCTATTGCAGGTGTTGCTCCTTGGTACTTGAATACTATTTGTCTGATGACAAAAAACAAAATTCACCATATGGTGGTTTGTTTCTGGTCCTCACCTTATACATATTGTAAGCATTGAGCATGGAAATGTGCAGAAGATGGAAAAAGAGTTTTATGTACCATTTATAACTCTTGCGAACACAATCAGCAAACCCAATCTGCATGTCACATTTGTCCACTGAGCGCATATTGAGGGTGTAATCAATCACAGCTGCAGGTTTTAGAATGGGTTCATTGCTGTGTCTATGCTGCCTGCCAGTGTTTGTCATTTCGTTAGCGTGAACTGATGACAACAGTGTGACATCTCGTTTGTCATACCACCGAAATGCCATGATGTCATTGGCAGCAAATGCCTGCACCTCACCTCTATGAGTGCCAGCGTCAAACCTGGGCATATGTTTACGATTTGCATGCACTGTGCCACACACATCTGTCATATTCACTTGCAAAAAATCACCGAGGGGCTTGTGTACCAGTTATCAGTATATCATATATGCCCCTTACCAAGGTATGGTTCTATCATTGTTCTAACCACATCACCAGAGATGCCCAATAACTTCCAGGTATTTTGCAATGTATAACTTCCAGTGTACAAAATATCCAATACAAGACCACTGTAGCAATCACAAAGCATTTCCTCTTGCTTGGTATGTACTGCCTGAGAGTCTTCCTTTGAAAAGAATCAAAGACTCGTCAATAACAAGCTTCCTGAAGGGATAAAAATACATATTGAATTTCTCTTTCAGATACACAAACACATTCCTAATCTTATATAACCTGTCGTTTCTGTCAAGCCTGGTTCTGTCTGAGAAGTGAATTATTATTAAAATCAAAAAGAAGCGCTAAGCCACAAGGGCTATACAGCACTACAGGGTAGGGAAGGAAGCAAGGGTATTGGGCAGCAGAAGGGGGGAGGGATGATCAGTAGGTTACAGAAAACACCAGGGCAGGGGATAGTGCAGGGGTAGAGGGTAGCAAGAGATTGAGGTAGAAAGGGCTGAAGGCATCAGAGATTGTGAAGTCAGTCAGTTGTTGTCAAAAAGTCAATGAGAGAGTCCGGATGAAAGGTGGGTCCATCAGCGAGAAGGGAAGGTAAAGAGAGAGCAGCGGAGCGACGACGACGATGGAGGTAAATTCTGCGTGCTCGTTGATAAAGTGGGCAGTCCAACAGAATCTGGCTGACTGATAATAGAGTCTGACAATTCTCACAGAGAGGAGCAGGGCGCCTCTCCATGAGATATCCATGAGTAAGACGAGTATGGCCAATGCGAAGACGGGAGAGAGTAGTCTCCCAACCTCGACACTGGTGACAAGAAGACAGCCAGTAACCTATACTCGGTTTAATAGATTGAAGTTTGTTACCGAGCATAGTAGACCAACGTTGTTGCCAAAGGGTGTGAAGGTGGGTAGCTATTGCAGCAAAATAGTCCGTAAATGGAATACCTCTATATGAAACTGGTAGGTCATGTACTGCTGACCGCGCAGCAGTGTCTGCCTGTTCATTGCCCTGAACGTCAACATGACCAGGGACCCAACAAAAAACAATATCTTTATGCTTGGTAAAGATGCGGCGTAGCCAAAGTTGGATATGGAGGACTAAGGGGTGAGGTGTATCAAATTTCTGTAAAGCCTGTAAAGCACTAAGGGAGTCTGAGGCAACCACAAATGATGACACAGGCATAGATGCAATACAGATAAGTGCTGCAAGAATGGCATACAATTCAGCAGTAAAAATACTAGCCGAAGATAGTAAATGCCCTCGTACGATGCTGTCCGGAAACACTGCTGCGAATCCTACGCCATCAGAAGACTTAGAGCCATCTGTGTACACTGCAATGGCATGAGAATGAGAGTGGAAGTGGCCAAGAAAAAGAGAGCGGGAAGCAACCGTAGACAGTTGGGCTTTCGAGCAAAGGAGAAAGAACAGACTCGAACAGCTGGAACTTCCCAGGGAAGTAGGGAAAAGTGAGATGCTACATGAATATAGAAAGGTGGTAAATGAAGAGAAGACAAGAGCGAATGTAGGCGAAGAGAGAAGGAACGGAGTAAACAGGGGCGGCGAACAAATAATGTCTACTAATATCAGTGACCATTCTATAAATGGAAGGATTGCGGAGATCATGAGAGCGTACATAGTAGCAAAGGCAATGGGCATCATGGCGATCAGATAAGGATGGAACGTTCGCTTCTGCATAAAGGCTCTCAACAGGGAAAGAGCAAAAAGCACCAAGGCATAAACGTAATCCTTGGTGATGAATGGGGTTAAGGCTAGAGAGAGTAGCAGGAGAGGCCGCTGAATAGATCTGGTCACCATAATCAAGTTTCGATAAAATGAGGGAGGAATGTAGGCAAAGGAGAGTTTGACGATCAGCTCCCCATGAAAGATGAGCAAGGGTTTTAAGAAGGTTCAGCTGGCTGTGACAAGTTGCTTTCAGAGAGGTAATGTGAGGTTTCCAGGATAACCTACCTACAAAGAGGAGGCCCAGAAACCTGGCTGTATCACGTTCAGGGATATGGGAGCCATAGAGGTACAAAGGACGATCGGAGATGACAGAGCGTCTAGTGAAAGTAATTCGGAGAGTTTTGGTGCTGTAAAATTTAAACCCATGTGTGGTGGCCCAATTGGAAACACCGTCGACCGCATGCTGGAGAGAAACTCTAATGAGGTGACAGTCAGCGCCTGCACAGGCAATAGTGAAGTCATCAACATAGAGTGATGACCAAATATTTGATGGTAGACTAGAGGCCAAATCATTTATAGCAAGGAGAAAAAGTTTTGTGCTCAGAACACATCCCTGGGGGACACCTTCAGCTTGGAGAAAGTCCGGGGAGAGCACATTATTAACCCGAACACGGAAATGCCTGTCAGTTAAAAAGTTCTTAAGGAAGGATGGTAGATTGCCTTGAAGGCCTAAGGAGTGGGCTTGGGCCAAAATATTATACCTCCAAGTTGTGTCATATGCCTTCTCAAGGTCAAAAAATATGGCAATAACTGAGTGGTTATTCGCAAAGGCACTACGAACATACATATCCACTCGTAGTAAGGGGTCTATGGTAGAACGTCCCTTACAAAAGTCATATTGACGAGTGGAGAGACTGTTGTGTGTCTCTAAATACCACATTAAACGTCTATTTACCAGGCATTCCATCACTTTGCAAACTGCACTGGTAAGAGCAATGGGATGATAGTGGGAGGCTTCATGTCCCATAGTGCGTGGTTTGCAGAAAGGGAGAACAATGGCAGATTTCCACAGCTGAGGAAGAACTCCTTGTGACCATATAAGATTGAAAAGGCATAATAGGACTGCAAGGGGTGACTGATGTAAATGTTGTAGCATACGAATATGAATGTCGTCTGGCCTAGCTGCGGATGATCGGCAAGCTGAGTGTGTTGCCTCCAGTTCTTGAAGTGTAAAAGGCACATTATACTGTTCTTCTCTGAGAGAAGAAAAGTCCAAGGGTGCTAACTCTCTGGCAGACTTTGAGGAAAGAAACGAGGGGCATAGATGGAAATGATGGGCATTAAAATCGCCAAGTAACAGAATCGGTGGCGGTAATGGCAAAACAAGAAAGGCAATATCCGGAACAGATAATGCCCGAGAAGGAGAGAGATATAAAGAACAGAGCGTATACCACCTATGCAAGTGGATACGGGCTGCTGTGTAATGCAGCGAAGTACGAACAAATAGCTGATGGTAGAGAATATCAGTGTGTAGAAGAAGGGCACTTTCATTAAAGGTCCCATCAGGAAAAGGATCTGAAGAATACAATAAATTATAGCCTGAGATGGGAGAGATAACAGCAGAGTGTAATTTTGGTTCCTGTAAGCAAACACCAACAGGGGAAAACTGGGAGAGTAACATCTGAAGCTCACCCCAATTACCCCTGAGGCCGCGTATATTCCACTGTAAATAGGCCATGATTAGCAATGATAAAGATACCTGAAATCCACAGGTAAGGGTTCCTACGGACTAGAGGAGTTAGGAAAGTCCACATGAGGAGGCAGCGGAAAACGTTCAAGCAGCGAAGGAACGGTGCGCTGTGAAGAAAGGAGTTCCGCAGATGGAGGAGAGGAGAGAGAAGGAACAGAGGGTGGATCAGTGTCCATTGATGGTTTGGTTTCTGCGATATATTCAGAGATTGCTTCAAGTGTTTCGGAATTCAGAGACGTCGTATGGGAGACAATATTGGAGATGGTAGGGGGAGGATGAGTAAAGATTGGAACTGTAATGGACTGTACCAAGGTAGGGGGGGGTGAAAGCGTGGAGGGAACTGGAGAAGAAGCGTGGAAGGGGACAGAAGAGGCAGAAACCTGGGAGGTGGCAGAAGAGGAAGAAACTTGGGAGGGAACAGGGCAGGTAGGTATAGTACGAGGAGAAGGGTGAACCTCTACACTTGTAACAGAGCCAGTGAGAGGGGAAGAACCCGGTACAGAGACAGGGAAGGTAAAATGAGGAGGTGGAAGAAGGGAAGAAGGGGTTAAAGGACCTTTTTTTGACTTCTGAGAAGTAGAGGGACGATTGGAAGGAGGTGTCGTACGAGATCTCGTTGATACTGAGGCTTGTGAGGGAGAACACAAAGAAGCGAGAACAGACAGAGGCATTGAAGTAGGGATGTCTGAGCTAGGACAGCAAAAAAAATTAGATACAGGAGTGACTATGGGAGAGGTAACACAGGGGAAAGGCTGCAGAAGAGGGACCCCAGAAGTGGGGGGGACGTTTTGAAACACGAGAAAAAGGGAAACACGAGGTAGTCCCCCTTGGAGGCGGAGATGAGAAACTGCCATGGCATAAGGAGACCTTCTGCCTCTTTGAGGTAACGGATTTCCCACTTATTTAAGTAGACCTGGCAACGGCGAGAGTACGAAGGGTGAGCCTCATGACAATTAAGGCAAGAGGGAGGTCGATTGCAAGACATATTTGAATGGTCATCGGCACCACAGACTGGGCATTCGGCTATAGATCTGCAATATTTCGCTGGATGGCCAAATCGCCAGCAATTTCTACACTGTTGCGGTGTAGGGATCACCTTTCGAACTTGTAACCGATGTCCTGCTACATAAACTGAGGATGGGAGTTCACGGCTGTCAAAAGTTAAACGAGCCACATTGCTAGGGTATAGTCTCCACCTGCTGGCAGGAAGAAATTAAGTGTCTACCTTAAGGATTGGGAGATCTTGGAGATCCAGCTGTTCAAGAATGTCATTGCTACATGTCTGGAAATTTTGTTGAACTATGGTATGGGGCAGAATGACGGTACCACTACAAGAATTGAGGGAATGATGTTTTTCAATAGGGACAGGAACAGTATCATATGGGAAAGAAGAGAAAGATCATGAGCTTGGGTAGCATTCTGTACAGTGATGATGCGTGTACCGCTCCTAAGAGCATGAAAAAAAATATCTTTACCAACATGGCGTAGGAGTGCCTTGCCAATACTGTGGTCGGAAAGATAGGCGGTAGAGGAAGTCGGTCGTAAAGTGAAGAATTTAGTCCATTGTGCAATCTGAAACTGAGCGTGGAAAGGGAGTGCAGGATGAGTCGATCTTTTCTGAGAAGAATGAGAAGGTGGAGAAGTATCATCAGCAGGTAACTGTCATTGGCGTTTAGGTGTGGGACCAGTTGGTCCGATGTGGAACCGGCCGGCAATTCGAAAATTGCCGCACTGTAGAGGGAGAGGCCGGAAGCATAGTCAAAGGAGAGCAGAGGTCAAATAAATCGAAGGGGTCAGTGGAGACCTCAGTACCTGAAGCGGGTGAGGAAACAGCACCGGCAAGAGGTACAGAGGCATGAGGAGTGTCCGAAGAGTGGTCCAAAGACGAGGCAGGGTCAGAACGAGGTGCGGTATCAACAAGGGGCCCAGGGGTAGCAGGTTCATGGATTGGGTTCTCCATGGTTAGGTTACTTCTTTCTTTTTTTTTTTAAGAAAAAAAAAAGAAAGAAAAGAAAATAAAAATAAAAAAAAAGAAAAAAAGAGGGGACCGGGGAGGGATAGTTTCTAGGAGGAACGAAAGGGCCAGAAATCTCTCTCTGCACCCAAGAGGACCTCAGCACCGCAAGTAGCGTAGATGCAGGTTGGAACCTGTGCCATACCCTACCCATCATGCCAGTAAACCAGCAATCCGGGATAGCAACCTCACATCTGCCTAGCTTCCTCGGTGGACAAAAGAGAGGGCGGCCGGATATCCGCCACAAAGCATACCTCCTTCGGCCACCACCCCCAGAATCCGAAAGGTGGCTTCCAGAGATATACCCGTCGCCCGAGAGACACCCAAAGCCACCCTCCGGGATACCGGAGAGGAATCGGGACATCCCCAGGCAATCGAGATTCCACGGCAAACTACGCCACTGCCAAGAACCTCAACGGAATGGGATGGACCCCAGTACCCTTTCCCCTACCTAGAAACTAGCGTGCCTGTGGGAAAAAATCCCAAAGGCCAAAAAGGAAGGGCAAAAGGGAGGGGTGGGAAGGAGGAGGAAAGGAAAAAGGGGAGGATGGGATAGGGAAGGGGGGATTGGGGGGTAATTAGGTTCGGTCTGAGGAAGGAGACCGACAGGTCTAATTCCTCAGACCAAGAGCCTCTTCACCACAACAAGGAGCCCCCCTTGAAGAGGTCTGAGAAGTGAAGCATACGTAATAGTAGCACAAATCAATTCACTCGCATTATATCACTGAAACCTGGGGTTGCAATCAGGTGGTCTGCTGACCAGTATGATTTCAGTGTGCTTATACACATGTGGCATAAGCATTATTGTGGCAAAGAAAAGATACATCTCAGCCACAGTTGTCTTCTTCCACTGGTATAGACGTGATTTTGGTGAAAGTATTGTATTTGCCATGGTGTAATCGAAGTATCTGTTGCTTTACCTGACAATAATTTCCATCAGGGGTTCATAAAAGAATAACTCGAAATATTCCAGTTTACTGGCATTGTTCCCCAGTGTACAAGATGGCCGTATTCCACTTTGGCCTTCATCAAACTGGTGAGGATTTGGAACAAAATTGGCAGCTTCCTGCCAATCCCAGGTGCAGTCTGCTGGTGGGTACTGGACATTGACAGGTGGTTGTGGTTGTGGAGTTTGTGGTTGTGGAGGTTGGTGTGGTAGGTGGGTGGGGGATGGTGGCCTTTGTTGTAGATCAGCTGAGGCAGTAGCGTGGGTGGCAGTGTGGGTGGCAGCATGGCCCACTGCTGGTGCCTCATGGCCGGCACCACCACTACCACCACCATGCACATTCTCCATCCCAATTGCAACACTATCATCTTCATTTTCACTATCTGTTCCTGTTGTACAGCCATGGGATGTACTCCAAGATGTACTCCTTCCCCTTGGAACAGCATATGGCACACTAACAGAGTGCATATATCATCGTATATACTGATGCTTCACTGAATAATATTCCACTTCACTATCACTACTGGAAGTGTTTTCAAGAGCTTGTAGTTCATATTCACTATCACCAATGCTCACATCTGAGTCCAGGATATGGGAAAATAGGAGTTTCCTCTTTAGTTCTGGTGCAACTGAACGTGAACAAGACGGCCCAGCAGCAGAGGTGGAAGACTGAGGGTTGTCTGGGTTTTCCTCACTATTACCGGTATTATGGCCATTAGTTTCGGTCACAACTTCATCAAAACCTTGAAACTCATCTTCACTGGCACTTCCATCTGTATTAGAACTGTCACTGGGGAACAAAAGTGTCCCAATTCGCCGAGGAGTGAGGAGCTTCTTATTGCGAGGCATGGTGAACAAGGTCTACTAAAATGGCGTTCCCACAATGCGCCACTGGGTCCCAGATTTTTTCTACCTTGCACACCAACCACACACACCCATTCTCTCACATATAGGCCTACCAGCCTTTTCCTGCAAGATTTGAAGGCGCTAGAATTTATGCGTACTAGTACGTCAATAACCCTGGCGAGTAAGCCATACTAGTACGTCGGAAACCCTGAAAGGGTTAACACAAAATCTTCTAAATCCAGAGAAAAATAGACTAAATGATGAGTGTACAAGTGAGCACAAACAATAAACTAGCATGGGTGGCCTGTGGCTCAGGAAACAAGGACAACAAATAAGTGCAGGGTGTGGCCGGTCTGGCCTCTACCAGACTAATGTTAGAGTCAATGGATTTGGTTTGATACTTAAAAGACAGCTGGACACCATTGTTCCAGACCAAAAACATTAATTACAAACTTTTGTGCATTTTCTCCTACATTTCTAGTGTTTGTCAGGTGTATTACTGGTTAATCTGGTGCATTCCAACCTTTCGAAAACCTGACCCTTCCCCTTCCTACCACTCCTACTACTGGCTCTGCAGTTCAGCCAAACTTACCCTGCCCTCTCTGCCTGTGTGTGTCCCTTCCCCCTTTCCCTATGTAGCTCCTCCCTCTCTGCATGTTTGTGTCCCTCCCATTCTCTACCTGTGTGTGTTCCTCCCCACCTCTGCCTCTGTGTATCCCTCCTCCCTCTCTCCTTGTGTGTGTCCCTAACCCATCTCTCTCTCTATCCCTAACCCCCCCTCTGTGCCTGTGTATGTCCCTCCCACTTCTCTGTGTGTCCCTCACCATCTCTGGCTGTGTGTCCCTCCCACTCTCGGCATATGTCTGTCCCTCCCCCTCTCTAGCTGTGTGTGTAACTCCCGCCTCTGCCTCTGTGTATTCCCCCCCCTCTCTCCCTGTGAGAGTCCCTAACCGATCTCGATATACATATCTCTCTCTCTCTCTCTCTCTCTCTGTCCTTCCCCCCCTTGCCTGGTGTGGTCCCTCCCCCTCTCTGCCTGTGTGTGTCCCTCCCCCCTCTCCTGTGTGTTTCCCCCCTCCTCTGCCTGTGTGTGTCCTCCCCTCTCTCTGCCTGTGTGTGTCCCTCCCCCTCTCTGCCTGTGTGTCCCTCCCCCCTCTCTGCATGTGTGTGCCCCTCCCCCTCTCTGCCTGTGTGTGTCCATGCCCCTCTCTGCATGTGTGTCTCCATCCCCCCTCTCTGCCTGTGTGTGCCCATGCCCCCTCTCTGCCTGTGTGTGTCTCTCCCGCTCTCTGCCTGTGTGTGTGTCCCCCTCCTCTCTGCCTGTGTGTGTCCATCCCCCCTCTCTGCCAGTGTGTGTGTCCCTCCCTCCCTCTCTGCCTGTGTGTGTCCATCCCCCCTCTCTGCCAGTGTGTGTCCCTCCCCCTCTCTGCCTGTGTGTGTCTCTCCCGCTCTCTGCCTGTGTGTGTGTCCCCCTCCTCTCTGCCTGTGTGTGTCCATCCCCCCTCTCTGCCAGTGTGTGTCCCTCCCTCCCTCTCTGCCTGTGTGTGTCCATCCCCCCTCTCTGCCAGTGTGTGTCCCTCCCCTCTCTGCCTGTGTGTGTCTCTCCCGCTCTCTGCCTGTGTGTGTGTCCCCCTCCTCTCGCCTGTGTGTGTCCATCCCCCCTCTCTGCCAGTGTGTGTCCCTCCCTCCCTCTCTGCCTGTGTGTGTCCATCCCCCCTCTCTGCCAGTGTGTGTCCCTCCCCCTCTCTGCCTGTGTGTGTCTCTCCCGCTCCCCTGCCTGTGTGTGTGTCCCCCTCCTCTCTGCCTGTGTGTGTCCATCCCCCCTCTCTGCCAGTGTGTGTCCCTCCCTCCCTCTCTGCCTGTGTGTGTCCATCCCCCCTCTCTGCCAGTGTGTGTCCCTCCCCCTCTCTTCCTGTATGTCTCCCCCAACAATTGTTTTTAAACACGCTGACCATCTCCAGAGGTAGTGTGACCCCCCCAAAAAATATAAATATTTTCACAATCGTTTACACTATCATTGTCTTTGAATCGGTGTGCATATACAAGTTTAGATTTCACTCCAAACACCTTTAACCCCTCTACTATCCAAACGCAGATCTACATTGTCACTGCTAGCACTCCAAACGTAGATCGTTTTATTTTTTCTGCCTTCTAAGATTCCTGGTCAGCACAGAATGTGTCTTAACATTCGGTGTGTGCAGTATTAAAAAAAATTGGGACCATTTAGTACCTTGTGGGAGCACCAGTTCAGTTGAGTGCCACCTAGAGCAAACAGCATGGCAAACATCAGTGATTCACTGATGTCATGATTTATCATCACTCCCTTTTAAGAGGAAAGTGATGTTGACCCTGAGTTTAGTGGCTTTGAGATGGATGTGGCCTGAAGTGGTCAAGCAAATACAGTGGGCCCCCAGATTACGTAATTAATCCGTTCCATAGAGAATGACTTATCCCGCATTTTACTTGTTCAGAATTAATTTTCCCCATAAGAAATAATGGAAATCCAATTAATCTGTTTCAGACACCCAAAAGTATTAAAAAAAAAATGTTTTCAACATGAAATATACATTTACTTACACAGAAAACAATGATACATGAAGAATAAAACAATAACATCATCAAACTTACCTTTATTGAAGACATGGTGATGATGGAAGACGGGAGGAGGGGAGAGGATGGAGGAATTTACAATTGCTTCGAAGAGGAATCCCCTTCCATAAAGGCTTCAGGTACCAAGACCTTATCCTGGGCTACTTCCCTTCTTTGTTTTTTAATGCCACTAGTACCAGTTTGAGAGTCACTCGACCCCTGTTGCTCCAAAAAAATGTTCCAGAGAGGTCTGTTTCTGGCGTACATTAGGAATTGCGTTGGGAGACCGGACAAGATAGTCCTTCAATATGACACTAATATCAGCTCTACAGCTTATTTATCTAGCAAAATTCATCTAATATGACATAATAAACAATATTAATAACATAGAAACATGAAATATACTCTAGAATTAATAAAATATGCCATTAAGAATGTCACAAGTGGTGGTGTGGTGTTTGTTGCTGGGTGTATAAGGGCCACTGTGGTGGTGAAGGCAGCAGCAGAGGCAGCAGTGTTAGTCAGTGCCCCTATATACCTCCAACAACAATGGAGGAGTCAGTTTTGTGCTGTCCTTTTTCTATCGATTAATCACTTAACTTATTTGCTACACTGTTAATGCTACACTTTATCGCTGGCTGGTGCTATAGCCTTCATCGACTCCTGCTGCTTCAGTACAGTACATATTGCAGAATCACTGAAAAATTCACATTCTTCCTTCTTTCTCAGCCCGTTACCAAAGGAATGGCTGGCACTAGAAGCTTTCTTTGGGCCCATGGTGGCTTATTTAGCAGTTATAAGAACTAGAAAGAATGGAATAACACAATATGTATCCTATAAATGCGTGGGATCGTCCTCACTGGCTGGTAAACAATGGCACACTGGCTGTACATGGAGTGTCAGGGCCGCTCAGGCCGCGCAGACACGTTCCGGAAGAATGACTTGTACCGACTTCAGTGACATTCGCCGAGCCAATGTTTTGACGAAAAAACATTACTTATTCCGATGAAGACTTAATCCGGGGGTCCACTGTATCAAAAAACATCGATAATAACCCACGTGCAACATTTGTGCAACATCCTTTAAATTTTGATACCAGTGGTAGTGTCATCCTGCCATAATGTCCTATAACCTTTGATATACCTTTGAAGAGTTTTGAGAGTTTATCTTCTCTCTGAGCCTGGTCATGGGCCAGGCTCATCTGGTGCTTGCCTGGCCAACCAGGCTGTTGCTGCTGGAGACCTGCTGCCCCACATATCCATCACAGCCTGGTTGATCTTGTCCAGCTCCTCTTGAAGGCTTCTACACTTGTTCTAGCCATGTTTCTGATATCTTCTGGTAGGATGTTGAATAGTCTGGGACCCCGGATATTGATACAGTGTTCCCTCATTGTCCCCACCGCACCCCTGCTCCTCACTGGGTTTATTTTACATTTCCTGCCATATCTCTCACTCCAGTATGTTGTTATGGCAGTGTGCAGATTTGGGACCAGGCTCTCGAGTATTTTCCAGGTACAGTAGAACCTCTACTTGCGAGCAACTGGATTTGCTCGTTTGCAGAATCAATTTTCCTCATTTAAATTAATTGAAATGAAATTAATCCATTCCAGTGGAATTCTGTACTTCAATAATTTCACTAATATCAACTCTACAGCTTATTTATCTATCTCACTTCATCTAATATGACATAATAAACAATATAAATAACATAGAAACATGATATATACTCTAAAATGAATAAAATATGCCATTCATGTAGTGGTATGGGCGGTGTCGGCGGTGGACGAGAGTTTGTCTGGAGACAGGGCAAAATACTTCATGAATAATTTCACTAATATCATCTATACGGCTTATTTATATATCACAGTTCATCTAATATGACATAACAGACAATATAAATAACACAGAAATATGATATATACTCTAGAATGAATAAAATGTGTCATTATGTAACAGGTGGAGGTGGCCACAACCGCTCCCTCTTTGTTGTGGTAAACACTGCCATCTAGTGATGGCCTTTTGAAGCCATCTATTATTATAATTATTATATGTAGTACATTATTATTATATATGTATTATTATTTACATTTATCATTATTATTACAGTGGACTTTTTATTACTGTTACCGTATTTTAAAAACTATA
>NC_069402.1:3959241-4004861 GCF_026875155.1 Cherax quadricarinatus | reverse complement strand
CAGAGTATTGTCTGGACTTGAAAACAATTGCGAGACAATAATACTGGGCGACTTCAATATCTGTTTTCAGCAGCAAAATAACGGGCTATGCAAAAGGTATAAGCAAATTCTAGGTTTAAATAGTTGCACTCAACTAATTAATACACCAACCCGGATCACACAGTTCTCAGCCACCCTATTTGACCACATACTTTGTAACCGCTCTGAGAACATTAGTCAGTCAGGCGTCATTACCACAGGTCTTAGTGATCATTTCATCATTTACTGCACCAGGAAAATCACTAGGGATAGGATAGGCCTACACAGGACAATAAAAATGAGGTCAACTAGAAACTACAGTAAAGAAACACTGGTAAATAGGCTACACAGTTGTGACTGGACAGAGATAACAAGTTGCACTGACGTAAATGATGCCTGGGAAAAAATCAAAACAATGTTCACTACCATCCTTGATAATATTGTACCAGTTAAAGAGGTTAGGGTAAAACGAAGAACTGAACCCTGGATGACTACTGAGATATTAGATAATATGAAATTCAGAGACCAGCTGCTAAAAAGATTTAAAGCAAACAGACAGGATATTGCAGCACTAATTGAATTCCAAAGGGTGAGGAACAGAGTACAGAGACTTATAAAAGGAGCAAAGGCAAAGCACTATTGCTCAAAAATTGAAGAGTATAAGCATAACCCCAGAAAGCTCTGGCAACAACTAAAACAGTTGGGGTATAGCCATAAGCCAGTAGATAGGTCTAACATAGTACTCACTATCGATAATGAGGTATGCCACGAAACATCTAAGGTGGCAAATTGCTTTAACTCCTACTACACATCTGTTGCATCAACACTAGTAAGTAAACTACCAGCTGCATCAAATACCTTTAACACAGACTCTGATAAGTTTCAAACATACTATACTAATAAAGGGGTAACCCCAAACAGTTGTCAACTAGTAAGTGTATCTCATGACTTTATTCAAAAAGAACTAAGCAGGTTAAACCCAACTAAGAGCACAGGCCCCGATAACATCCCGTCTAAGTTCCTAAAAGATGGTGCTTCTGAACTGTCAATCCCTATTGCTCGCATAATAAATCTATCAATCACCACTAATACCGTACCGGAGGGGTTCGAGGAGGCCAGAGTTACTCCTATCTTCAAGAAAAATAGTAGGTCTGATGTCAGCAAATGACAGCAAATGTCAGCAAATGTCACCAAATGACTTCGAACAGGCGATAAATGACATGCCCATGCACTCTGCCCCAGGGCCAGACTCATGGAACTCCGTGTTCATCAAGAACTGCAAGAAGCCCCTATCACGAACGAGCCTTTACCATCCTATGGAGAGGGAGCATGGACACGGGGGTCGTCCCAGTTACTAAAAACAACAGACATAGCCCCACTCCACAAAGGGGGCAGTAAAGCAACAGCAAAGAACTACAGACCGATAGCACTAACATCCCATATCATAAAAATCATTGAAAGAGTCCTAAGAAGCAAGATCACCACCCATCTAGAAACCCATCAGTTACACAACCCAGGGCAACATGGGTTTAGAACAGGTCGCTCCTGTCTGTCTCAACTATTGGATCACTACGACAAGGTCCTAGATGCACTAGAAGACAAAAAGAATGCAGATGTAATATATACAGACTTTGCAAAAGCCTTCGACAAGTGTGACCATGGCGTAATAGCGCACAAAATGCGTGCTAAAGGAATAACAGGAAAAGTCGGTCGATGGATCTATAATTTCCTCACTAACAGAACACAGAGAGTAGTAGTCAACAGAGTAAAGTCCGAGGCAGGCACGGTGAAAAGCTCTGTTCCACAAGGCACAGTACTCGCTCCCATCTTGTTCCTCATCCTCATATCTGACATAGACAAGGATGTCAGCCACAGCACCGTGTCTTCCTTTGCAGATGACACCCGAATCTGCATGACAGTGTCTTCCATTGCAGACACTGCAAGGCTCCAGGCGGACATCAACCAAATCTTTCAGTGGGCTGCAGAAAACAATATGAAGTTCAACGATGAGAAATTTCAATTACTCAGATATGGTAAACACGAGGAAATTAAATCTTCATCAGAGTACAAAACAAATTCTGGCCACAAAATAGAGCGAAACACCAACGTCAAAGACCTGGGAGTGATCATGTCGGAGAATCTCACCTTCAAGGACCATAACATTGTATCGATCGCATCTGCTAGAAAAATGACAGGATGGATAATGAGAACCTTCAAAACGAGGGATGCCAAGCCCATGATGACACTCTTCAGGTCACTTGTTCTATCTAGGCTGGAATATTGCTGCACACTAACAGCACCTTTCAAGGCAGGTGAAATTGCTGACCTAGAAAATGTACAGAGAACCTTCACGGCGTGCATAACGGAGATAAAACACCTCAATTACTGGGAGCGCTTGAGGTTCCTGAACCTGTATTCCCTGGAACGCAGGCGGGAGAGATACATGATTATATACACCTGGAAAATCCTAGAGGGACTAGTACCGAACTTGCACACGAAAATCACTCACTACGAAAGCAAAAGACTTGGCAGACGATGCAACATCCCCCCAATGAAAAGCAGGGGTGTCACTAGCACGTTAAGAGACCATTCAATAAGTGTCAGGGGCCCGAGACTGTTCAACTGCCTCCCAGCATACATAAGGGGGATTACCAACAGACCCCTGGCAGTCTTCAAGCTGGCACTGGACAAGCACCTAAAGTCGGTTCCTGATCAGCCGGGCTGTGGCTCGTACGTTGGTTTGCGTACAGCCAGCAGTAACAGCCTGGTTGATCAGGCTCTGATCCACCAAGAGGCCTGGTCACAGACCGGGCCGCGGGGGCGTTGACCCCCGGAACTCTCTCCAGGTAAACTCCAGGTAATAGGCCTGTTAGTATACTCAGTATAATATCCAAAATTCTAGAGAGGGCGGTGTACTCTCAAGTAGTTAAGTACCTTAATGACAACAATATTCTCCATAGCTATCAATCGGGCTTTAGAAGATCTTACTCAACCGACACCTCCCTAATTAATCTGATGGATTACCTGAGAGCTGAAATGTCAAAGGGGAACCTCATAGGTATGGTAACCATAGACCTGCAAAAGGCCATCGATACTGTCAACCACAATATATTATGTACGAAACTTCAAGATATCAGTATAGGTTCTGTAGACTGGTTTAAGTCCTACCTTAGCAACAGGAGACAAATTGTCAAAATCAACAAAACAGAATCAGAACCCCTGCCGATAACATGTGGAGTTCCCCAAGGTAGTATTCTGGGTCCCTTATTATTCTTATGTTATGTCAATGACATGCCTATCAGTGTCAAGTGCAAACTCTTACTGTATGCAGATGACAGTGCCCTGTTAGTGTCAGGTAAAGACCCACAAGATATAGCTAATGTTTTAACACTGGAACTGGAGTCCTGCAGCAAATGGTTAGTAGACAACAAACTATCATTACACCTCGGGAAAACTGAAGCCATTCTCTTTGGCACGAAACATAAACTGAGAAGGGTAAATAATTTTAATGTCCAGTGTAATGGGGAGCCCATCACTTTGGTTTCATCAGTAAAATATCTGGGAATCCCCTTTGAGCCATGCATGTCAGGAGAATTGATAGGGAACAGTGTAGTAAAGAAAGCGAATGCCAGACTGAAGTTCCTGTATAGACAAGCACAGTGTCTACCTACTGAGGCTCACAGGACCCTATGTCTAGCCCTTATACAATGCCATATGGATTACGCTTGCTCTTCATGGTACTCTGCCTTGACAAAAAAAACTGAAAGATAGACTGCAAATCACCCAGAACAAAATCGTAAGATTCATCCTGGGGCTGGGACCAAGAGCACATGTAGGCCAGGATGAATTACAGCAGTTGGATATGCTGAATGTTGAAGACAGAGTAAAACAACTGAAGCTAAATCATGTTTATAAAATTGCTCACAAATAGTGTCCAGAATATCTTGCTGTCAATTTTGTCAAGGTTGGGAACCAAAGCAATCATAGTACTAGGGGGAGAGAGCACAACTTCGTAGTACCCACAGTCAGTGGCCAGGCTTCAAACACCTTTTATTGTACAGCAATAAAGGAATGGAACAGACTACCCGCACATGTCAAAGCCAGTCATAGCATGAACCAGTTCAAGAAGAGTGCCAAAAGGTGTCTGATGAATGTAGTTACAGAAAGGGAGGGGAATGATTTTCTATTTTTTTAGCTAACATACATGTAAATTTTACCTTATTCCTAGTAATGACCCTCGTATTGTAGATAGTATTAATGACCCTCGTGTAGTAGATAGTCTTAATGACCTTGGTGTAGTAGATAGTCTTTTTAGTATGATAATAAGATGTTATCTTCATTATAGAATAATAAGAAAATATTATATTTATATTATAATTAATAAGGCAAAAGAACCCCAATGGAAATAAGTCACTCTCTGACTTTTTTGGGTTATCCCAGGTTAAGATAAGATAAGATAAGATTTCGTTCGGATTTTTAACCCCGGAGGGTTAGCCACCCAGGATAACCCAAGAAAGTCAGTGCGTCATCGAGGACTGTCTAACTTATTTCCATTGGGGTCCTTAATCTTGTCCCCCAGGATGCGACCCACACCAGTCGACTAACACCCAGGTACCTATTTGCTGCTAGGTGAACAGGACAATAGGTGTAAGGAAACGTGTCGGAATTTCCACCCGCCGGGAATCGAACCCGGGCCCTCCGTGTGTGAAGCGGGAGCTTTAGCCACCAGACCACCGGGCCACCGGGTTCTCTACACATATGCTGCTATGTATGATAATTCTATGTAACTGTATTTGTGTATACCTGAATAAACTTACTTGCTTACTTACTAAATATGTTCTAGTATGTGGATAATAGCATCATTAGTATTTTTATTAGGCCTGAACCCAAATTGACAGGGGTTGAGTATGTTGTGGGAGATGAGGTAGGAATAGATACGCTTATGGATTAATTTTTCAAAGATTTTAGAGAGAGGGTGTAGGTTGGATATTGGCCTATAGTTATTCAAGTCTGTGTGGTCTCCTCCTTTATGGATCGGTGTGACCCTTGCTATTTTGAGAACTGTAGAAAAGGTAGAGGATTCAATGGATTTGTTAAAGAGTGTTGCAATAATTGGTGATAGCACCTGTGACACTTTTTTGTATATAATGGGTGGTAAGGTATTTAAATCTCCTGTCTTGTTTTTTAGTTTGTTGATAATAAGGGAGACTTCATTTGGGTTAGTCGGAGCTAGGAACAGTGTGTTCGGGTAGTTGCCAGTGAGGTAGTCATTGGGTGGGGTATCTGAGCTTGGGATTTATTGGCAAGGTTTTTTCCTATAGTGGAGAAGAAATCATTGAGTCTGTTAGGTTAGGTTAGGTAAGGTTCGTCAGGAAACAGGACAAATGTTTCCTGACGCAGGTCTTAGTCAGATGATGACCCGCCTTTGGAGCTTTTGGTCATCTGACCGAGGCCTTCTGCTGGCTTACCGGTCCACCCCTTTAAAAATTATGGTCATTTATAACCATTGTTATAATATATTGAGTCTGTTTGCTGTTTCAGTAGGTGGGAATTGGAGTTCATCTGGTTTTGTTAATTCAATTTCGCTATTTCGTGTTAGCTTTTTTGTTCCTAGTATTTCTGATAGGGTTTTCCAGTTTTTTTTATATCACCTGGTAAATTGGATAATCTGTTCTCATAATACAATTTTTTAGCCCTTCTTATTAGGCTGGTTAGGATTGACGAGTAACGTTTTGTTTGGTCTCTGGTTATGTGGCCCATTCTGTACTGTTTTTCGTATAGGTGCTTTGTATTTATGGATTTGAGGATACTGAGTGTTAGCCAGGGACTGTTCAGTCTCTTAGCTGTCATCTGTTTAGTTTTTTTAGGGCAGTGCTTGTTATAGAGGTATTGGGTCTTTTTTTAGAAAATTATTAATACATTCGTCAATATCTGTATAGATTTCTAGCTCAGGGTGCCAGTCAATGTTTGTCACTGCTGATGTGAAGTTATTGATAGCTGCCTCATTGTGAAGTCTGAAAGTGACTTTAGTAGTGTCTAGGGGTAATTTGCCAAGGTTTGTTATGAGGAAGGTAGGGTAATGATCTGTGGTATTATCTGTGATTATGCCTGATCTTAAGGGGGATATGGTGTTGGTCCAGATATTTTCAGGGAGTTAGTTTAACATGTTTATTATGCACCCCATACTTATCTCTTGAAGGGTATTCAAAACATGGCAGAAGTATATAATGAGTCCAGGGACTGGGCCGTAAGGTTCTGATAGCTAAAACAAATTAATGGCAATGAATTATTTGTGTGGGAATTTATTGAGTTTCCAGGAAATCCCACAGGGCCATTGTAACAAGCAGTAGACAAAACATGTAGTGGAAGTCATGAGTCAGCACATGATTGTTGATAGGTTTAGACTAATTTGATAGATTACAGGTTTTAGATAGAATAAGAGTGTTAGAACTAATAATAGAATTAAAATATGCAGTTTTAGGCTTTAATATTTATTTATTTATTTATTTATTTATTTTATAATTTGAACATACACACAGAGGTACAAAAAAAATACAGGTAAGAGCAGCATGCCAAAGCCACTTATATGCATAGCATTACGGGCTGGCTTAAAATTAACTTAAGATTAACTAAGCAATGATGTAATCAGTGATAAAACATTATTGTAAACAGATAACTATAAAGCACAAATGAGTATTACAAAGACAGGTCATATGGTTGCATGCATTGCTGTACATTCAGTAGAATGGAGTATTCTGTTAGGTAGTGTATTTAAAAAATAACAAAGTTAGATTGGGTCTTAGGTTTAACATTTATGTGATATAATTATGAGAAACATTTAAGATATACAATTTATAAGGTTCAGTTATTCAGTATTTATTTGGTTTTGGGTGAATAAGTGATCTTTGAGAAGAGACTTGAATTTATAAACAGACAGTGTTTCTTTTATATTCACAGGTAATGAATTCCAGATTTTAGGGCCTTTTATGTGCATTGAGTTTTTGCATAGCGTGAGATGGACACGAGGAACATCAAAGAGTGATCTGTGCCTTGTGTTATGGTCATGTGTTCTGTTGAGGTTGGCAAGGAGATGTTTGAGGGGAGGGTTAATATCAGAGTTAAGTGTTCTATGTATGTAATAGGTGCAGTAATAAGTATGGATGTTTTGTATGGTGAGTAGGTTTAGTGTTTGGAATATTGGTGGAGTGTGCTGCCTGTAGTGGGAATTTGTTATCATTCTGACTGCAGCCTTTTGTTGGGTAATTAGTGCTCTGAGACGGTTAATTGTTGTTGAGCCCCATGCACAAATTCCATAGGTGAGATAGGGATAAATATGAGAGTGATATAGGGCCAGGAGGGCTGACTGTGGAACATAGTACCGTATCTTCGATAGTATGCCTACGGTCTTGGAATTTTTCTTAGAAATTTGTTGTATATGTGTATGAAATTTGAGTCTATTATCAAGGTGGATTCCTAAGAATTTTCCCTCTGTTAGCTTTGTGATAGGTGATCCGTTTATCATTATGTTAAGAGGGACATCTGTTGCTCTGTTACCAAACTGAATGAAGTAGGTTTTGTCAATGTTTAGTGTAAGTTTGTTGGTCCTCATCCAGGTAGATATTTTCTGTAATTCGGTATTTACAGTATTGGCTAGCGTGACTGGGCTCGGGTGAGAGAAGACGTATGTAGTGTCATCTGCAAATAGTGTGGGTTTGAGTAATAGCGAAGCATTTGGTAGGTCATTTATGTATAGGAGAAAGAGAAGAGGGCCAAGGACACTTCCCTGTGGGACACCAACTGTAATTGGTTGTGCGGAAGAGTTTGCCCCATTTGTGTACACATATTGGCTTCTGTTGCTGAGGTATGACTTGAGGTAGTTGTGGAGCAAGTCATGGTCAACTGTATCAAAAGCTTTACGTAAGTCAATGACGATCCCCAGTGGGACTTCTTTTTTCTCTATTGCAGTGTATATATGTTCTAGCATGTGTATAATAGCATCATTAGTATTTTTATTAGGCCGGAATCCAAATTGGCAGGGGTTGAGTATGTTTTGGGAGATGAGGTAGGAGTAGATTCGTTTATGAATTAATTTTTCGAAGATTTTTGAGAGAGGGTGTAAGTTGGATATTGGCCTATAGTTATTCAACTCTGTTTGGTCTCCTCCTTTATGGATCGGGGTGACCCTTGCTATTTTGAGAACTGTAGGGAAGGTGGAGGATTCAATGGATTTGTTAAAGAGCAGAGAGACCAGATATTGTTTTACTAAACAGTACCTGCCTCAAAGCCCCTCAACGTATCCGCCATTAGTTACAAATGAGTAGGAATATTAGATAAGTAAAGACATCTGGCGGTCCTCCAACAAATTAGTGATGGAGGAGGACGCTGGTAGCCATCGTTGAACAAGGAACGTTCTGAGAGCAACTCCTTACAGTTTCTATCTCTTGAGTCCCACACGGTTTCCCAACGTTACCTGGCAGTTAAGAACGTGTTTCAGAGGCCTTACAACAAATCGTGGATACGAGTCTCTGCGCCAGATCTGTTGGTGTTAACCACTGTATTCTGCACCTAGTCACGTGGTCACTAATACTAGGTGGGGAAATCAGGGATAGTTAACTTACTGTTAATAAACGTGCCCATGACCAACGATCAGGTAATTTGTAATTGATATTTACTACAGTTTACAGTTTTTACTCCTGAAACTGTTGTACAAGCCACTTGTGAGACAGATGTTAGGAGTCTCAGGGGACTGTGTCAACAGTCCTTGCTAGAGCTCACAAGGAGGTAGATATTACACACATTTTCATACTGTCTTTCGAACCGAGATTGTGGAATGGCTAGTCTAATAAGACAGATTACGTTTCAGTCTAGTTAGGTCACAGTAACTTACCAGATTTACAAAGTTAGGATTAAGTTAACTCGTAGCTTGCCTTGTGACTAGGCAAGGCCTAACTGCGCACAAAATTAATTATTTACAGTGTTTCAAGCAAACCAGAAGTAGCAAAAATAAGCTTGTAAATTTGATTGTTTACAGTGATTTACAAGTAAACCAAAAGTAGGCAAAAATAAGTGTGTAAATTTAATATTTACAGTGATTTGCCAAGTAACCAAAATTAGGTTAAACATTTGCAATATTTACAGCAATTACAACAGTGTGTCACTAGCACGTTAAGAGACCATACAATAAGTGTCAGGGGCCCGAGACTGTTCAACTGCCTCCCAGCATACATAAGGGGGATTACCAACAGACCCCTGGCAGTCTTCAAGCTGGCACTGGACAAGCACCTAAAGTCGGTTCCTGACCAGCCGGGCTGTGGCTCGTACGTTGGTTTGCGTGCAGCCAGCAGTAACAGCCTGGTTGATCAGGCTCTGATCCACCAGGAGGCCTGGTCACAGACCGGGCCTCGGGGGCGTTGACCCCCGGAACTCTCTCCAGGTAAACTCCAGGTAAACCCCAGGTTAGGCCATATTTAGCATAGTTAATATTTACAGTGAATTAGAAAAGTTATTTACACATTTAGGCATTTCTTGTTTCATAAGTGAAATTGCTAAAATTATTGTGCTGACCCAATGAAATTTAATCTTGTAAAGACTCCATTTTTGTACTGGGTAAACTTCATTGTTGTACTGATAAAAAAAAATTGTTTCGCTCATCGAGGAGCTTCGAGACTCGTTTGTTCTTACCTAATTTCATATCGTGCTGAAGGATATGAACGAATTAGTGCTGCATTGTAACAAACATGACAATGGAGGGAGAAAATCAAGCAGAGCGCGTTTCAGTGCTAGCGAAGTTTAGGGATAATTCAGTAATGGTCCCAGATTTTCTCTTGGCAGATTACAATGGGCGTAGAGAACACCTATCATCTGTGGACTGGGGTAACGAAGATGACCGTATGTATGTATAATGTTCGCCAAGACCGGATTCCTGGCACGGGTCTCAATCTTACGATGACCCGTCTCTGGCTCCCGAAGGAGAAAGGTTTCTACAATGATGCAACGTATGCTGCTCAAGCACTCTTCTGGTCAGTGCATCTCATAAGCGACAACACCGTATGTGGACACTAGCGAGGAGGAGGATATGTCGTTATCACTGGCAACAGCTTGTCTGGTTCGTTGACTCCATGGTACTCTAGTGTAGCCGCAGTCATCTCTGGGTCCTCTTCGGGAGGGGACATCAGTGCTAGTTGCCTGCGGAGTGTCTCAGTAACTTCGCACTCCAGAAGATAGTGTGTTAGGGGGCGCTGGACAACGTGCTGGCACATCTCCTCGGCCTTGTTTACCATCATCTTGGCTGTGGGAAAGCCCAAACGAAGCCGATGGATGGCGGTACACTGCGCTCTGGACCAGCTTCTATCATATGGAGGGGGTTCTCCCTAATTCGTTGCTCGATACCACTGTTGAGATGGGGTATCACCTAAGACCTCCCCGATAAGTTTCATTGTTCTGGCAGCCACCAGTTTGGTCTGTCGTAGGCTGATGGGGACAGTAATCCCAACATGTGGATAATCTGTTGCTGCCTTGGCTGCATCATCCGCTGCCTCATTTCCCCGGATGCCAGCATGGCTGGGGATCCAGTTCAATGTCGATCTGTTACCATGAGCTTCTATGGCTGTCATTATGCTCAGACTCGATGTAATGAGGTGAACATTGTCCTGTGGTTGGGGATGGGAGAGGGCATTGATTGCAGAGGTGGAGTCAACATGTATGACAGGTCGGAGTCGATGTCGTAGGGCATGTGACAGTGCCTGCTGAATCGCCACCAGCTCAGCTTGAAGGATCATGCAGTGGTCAGGGAGTCGCCAACCTTGTGTGTGACCATTGTGGTACAGTCCAGCTGCTGCTCTCTTCCTCTCAGGGTCGACAGAGCGATCTGTGAAATACACTGCACATGTGTATCCCTCTGCCAGTGCCATGCATGTCTCAGCATGATTGCTGAGGGTGTCTTGACTGTAGAGACCCTCAGAGGTAGGTAGTTGCGTGACGCAAACATCGGCCGGATTTGGACGCCAAGGAGGTGGTGGATTGTACCCAGCAACAGGAAGGTCACAACTCTTCTCAAGGAGTAGTTGCATAGGCAGCAGCTTCCGCTCAGCAGCACAAAACGACCGAATCCAGGAGTAGTCCGTGAAGAGTGTGGGATCTTGTGTCATGGTTGTCAATATCCGTCTCCTTAGTGGGGTACCTTGCTGCCGGTGCAGAATCGTGGCTACTTAGCAGGCGTGTATGTATCTTACTCTGTCAGGCAGGGAAGGAAGCCGGGCCTCAAGTCTGAGACATACTGTGTTGGTCCAGATGGGGGCCCCAAGCATAATTCTTATCACCTGGTTTTGTACGACCTCCACCCTTTGCTTGCTCTGTGGAAAGAGATGAGCTAACGCTGGTGCACCGTAGTCAATGAGCGAGCGCACAGCTTGTATATAGTCCAAGTGAAGTACTTCTTTGCTCGCCCCTGCACGGTGCCTCGTCATGGCTCTCATGGCATTGAGTCTGAATAGAGCACGGGATCTGACATACTCGGCCTGTTTCTGAAAGGTCAGTTTTCTATCAATGTAGATTCCCAAGTATAGGTAGGAACCTGTCCACTCAAGTTCTATATCCTGGATTCGTAATCTATTCACAGGATCTGGTCCCTTGAACATCATTGCAAGAGACTTTTCGGCGGAAATCTTGAGGCCTAGTTCCTTGCAAGACTGCGTTATTAGGTCCAAAGCTCTCTGGGCCTGTCGCTCCAAATTGCCTTTCCCATTCACTACGAGTGCAAGATCATCAGCATAGCTGAGAAACTGCGTACCGGTGTGAATGGGAAGGCTCACAAGTTCCTGCATAAGGACGTTAAACAGGGTAGGTCTGAGCTGCCCTAACTGCGGTCAGTAACACTATCCATCAAAAGTCCGGCAGTTACACTCTCTCCAAATTTGCTAATCAACAGGATAAGTAAGTTTATTCAGGTATACACAAATACAGTTGCATAGATTATCATACATAGCAGCATATGTGTAGAGAACCTAGGATAACCCAAAAAAGTCAGACAGTGACTTATTTCCATTGGGGTCCTTACTTATTTCCATTGCCCATTCTGGAGACCGCTGTAACATGATGTCGACAGGTCCTTCTCCAACCCCTCTCCACAATTGCTGCTGCTGCTGCTGCTGCTGCTGCTGCTGCTGCTGCCGCCGCCGCCGCCGCCGCCGCCACCATCATCATCACCAACCCCCCTCCCCACCCACACGCGACATTTCACCTGACTGCTTCACCTGGCTGTCTTCAAGCAGGCACTGGACAAGCACCTAAAGTCGGTACCTGACCAGCCGGGCTGTGGCTCGTACGTTGTATTGCGTGCAGCCAGCAGTAACAGCCTGGTTGATCAGGCTCTGATCCACCAGGAGGCCTGGTCACAGACTGGGCCGCGGGGGCGTTGACCCCTGGAACTCTCTCCAGGTAAACTCAAGGTAAACTGCTGCCACTATTTCTGAGTGAGCTGTCTAAATTCATTAATTTTATCCAGTACATAATGACGCAGGGTGTGACAATAGTCCATCTGGCAGAGTTTACATTTCGTTTTGTCTACATCTGGTGGTGGTGATTTAATCTGCCAAAGATACTTGCAACCCAGCCGGAGGCAGGCAGTAGTGGCATCCAAGAGTCTGCTTATAGTGTTAGGCTTGCCGACACTAACAATGCATTTTTCTGTCACGTCAGAGATCACAGCCATCCTATTGACTGCTAAAACTGTCTTCCCTACTTCCAACTTGAACAGTCGCCGTCTGGTTGAATCCTCCCTAATACACAACTTTCCTTGTATGAATCTTAGTCCTGGCTTCGTTCTGTAGATGTCTTCCTCTCCCACTACATTGTAAAATGCTCCAAACTTCAGAACACTCGTGACCCAACCTGATTCCTCCTTTTTTCTTCTCCCTCTTCCCCTTCCCTCTTTCCTTTTTCTCCTTTGGGTTGTCTTTCTTCTGCCCTGCGTATTTGTTCCTTCTTTATTTATTTATTTGTTTGTTTTCACCCCCTCGGTGTTCTTGCTCTTACCTTCTGTGGGCACCTAGCTCCCTTGCAGTGCTCCTCTTTCTCAGTATTTGATTGGCTCCTCCTTCTCTTACTACCTCCCCACTACTACTTCCTTCCACCTCCTGCCTATATATACCTATCCTGCTCTCCTTTTCGTTCTCCCAACCCACCAAACTACACCTCTACAAATCCCTAATACGTCCTCTGATAACTTACTCTCCTCTAGCCCTCTCTCTTGCAGCTAAAACAAACTTACTTAAACTGCAGCGTGTCCAGAACAAGGCGCTGCGCTGGGTGCTTGATGTCAGATGGTGGGACTTCGCCACAAGCGAGTCTCTCCATGCCCAATTAGACATCCCTGCGCTGAATCTGTACTGGAAGACGCTCAGTGACAGACAGATAGAGAAACTTGAAACACGACATGACTACTGGACCTCTCTCCTTGACGAAGACATTCGCAGACCCACAAACCAACACAACCTTTTCTACTCCTTGTATGATCCTGCTCCTAACCCTATTTACAAATAACCTTGGATTCTCTGACAGGTACCTTGCGCTGTCTATTGTCTGACCCACGTTCGCCTTAGCTTTTGGGTTAAGACATGGCTCAATTCTACACTCCTCTCTAGCGCTAATCTTCGCCTGTCCCGTCCTCCCCGTTCACCCCACCGGAGTCCCAACAGAAGAGCCTGAATTTCTGCTCTCAGTGTCTGTCCTACGATCGCCTTAGCTGTTGGGTTAAGCCCTGGCTCTATTTCTACGACTAAGTACACTCCTCTCCAGAGCTACTCTTCGTCTGTCCCGTCTTCCCCGCTCATCCCATTTTGGGATCTTACCTGAACTTGTTCGCTCGTTCCTTTTCGTTAGTGTGACTGTAAATGGTCCAAGTCGGACCGAAATGTCGTCGTAAGCTCCTCTCTTCTATGTGCGGGATATTTGTGTATCGTTCCGGTCACGTTATCGTGCCTTTTTTGTTGTTGTTTATGAGTCTGCCTACCCATTGCCCTGAACATCGACATGACCAGGTATCCAGCAATTTTTTATTGTTTTTGCTAGAAATGCGGCGTAACCAGTTGTATATGAACAACTAGGGGATGAGGAGCATTAAAATTTTTGACAGCCTGCCAAGCACTAAAGGAGTCTGGAACTACTAAGAATGTTGAAGTAGTCCTGGATGCAATACATATAATTGCAATGAGAATTGCATACAGTTCAGCTGTAAAAAATGCTAGGCGAGTCTAATATATGACCTCGCACAACACTGCTGCAAACCTAATACCGTCAGATACACCGTCAGAGGATTTAGAAGCAACTGTATGTAAATGAGCTTTCGCGCACAGCAGCAGGGAAGAACAGACACGAAAATGCCCTGCATAACCAGGGTCTTTCTATAATATGTCATTTAGTAAACAAGTTTATTCAGGTATACACAAATACAGTTACATAGATTTTCCTACATAGCAGCATATGTGTAGAGAACCTGGGATAACCCCCAAAAAAAGTCAAAGTGACATACATGCATTTCCATTGACGTCAGTTAGGTCTGTATGAATTGTATCATTTACTTATAGAGATAAAGATTATTAATCATTGTTATATTAACGGGAAGTGCTAAATTACAAGAGGTCATATAACAAGGAAGGGAATGGTAGCTTCAGTTCTATAGATTTTAAACTTTTTGTTGACATCGAGGAAGCTTCCTGTGAAGGAATTATTGTCCGTTTTATTTTTATTTTACTAGCTGAAATATGCTGTTGAGTTGTTGTAAATTACTGTAACAACTATGTTATATCCTTGATTTTATTTTGTATGCATTATTATTATAATGAAAACCAAGTACTAAACCCACAAGGGTCTTACAGCGTGCAGGGCAGGGGTGCGTGCTTGATTAGACTATTGAGGGCGGAGAGGATAACAGAGGTCGAGTTAGAGAGGGCTG
Source organism: Cherax quadricarinatus (assembly GCF_026875155.1). Lineage (NCBI taxonomy): Eukaryota > Metazoa > Arthropoda > Malacostraca > Decapoda > Parastacidae > Cherax > Cherax quadricarinatus. The sequence goes on along the minus strand of NC_069402.1, from coordinate 3,989,893 downwards.
TGAGGAGTGCTAAAGGATCAGAGCCTGATCAACCAGGCTGTTACTGTTGGCTGCACGCAAACCAACGTACGAGCCACAGCCCGGCTGGTCAGGAACCGACTTTAGGTGCTTGTCCAGTGCCAGTTTGAAGACTGTACTACAGAATCAGACATCAACTTTCCCCCTACCTCTATGGGTTCATGAAAGGTAAAAGTGTGCAGAACTGTATTTCCACCTTTCTCACTGCACACACCTCTACTAGTTTTACCACTTTTCTTGATCTAAAATCTGCATTTGATATTGCGAACAGAACCGTTATACTACATGAACTAGCCAAAATGAATATTGGTGGTAGCTTACTCTGCTGGGTAATAGGATACCTGTCAAATAGAGTATCCTCTGTCCTTTACCAAGGCTTTAGAAGTGAGTCTAAAGAAATGTCTTTAGGTACACCGCAGGGAGGAGTTCTTAGTCCCATGCTATTTAATATTCTGAGTAATGCTCTCCTAAATGTTCTACCTGCCTCACCTAAACATATAGCTATAAGCTATGCTGATGACATCATGATCCATACAACAGGGCATAAGAAGATGAGCACCATCCTTAACGAAGTTCAAGCAATTTGTAATCGACTAGGCCTCATATCTTCCTCTAAAACAAAGATACTAACACGCAAACGACATCTCCCACCCATCTATGTGCAGGGTGAAAACATTAGCTACGTTAAAACTTGCAGATATCTTGGTGTTGATGTACCCTTTAACAAATCCACTATACCACAACTAAATAAGAAATGCAAAAATAGGTTAAATACTCTCAAAGCTGTTGCTGCCTACAACCCCAACTATGGTGCTAATGTTGCTGGCTACAACCCCAACTATGGTACTAATGTTGCTAGCTATAACCCCAACTATGGTGCCAATGTGAGAATCGTGAGAATGATGTACATAGCCTATGTTAAGTCCTTAATTGATTATGCTGCTCCCATGTTGATATTAGCTAGAGAAATTTCTCTCCGACCCTTGGAGTTAATGCAAAATGCAGCTCTCAGAATTATTCTTGGGTGTCCCAGTTCTACAAAGGTTCTTAATATGAGGAAGGAGCTTGGTATTTCTAGTATCAGTGATAGGATTGTTGAGATTAACACTGTATTCGGTATTAGAATGTTAAGAAATGAACCAGACACTGTCACAATGAATCTTACCAAGTGTATAGAGGTAAATACACAGATCTAAATGGATTGTGAAAATGTGCAATTGCATTAAGTTTTATAACCTGCATGAACTGTATCACTGTAGGGAATAAGAGCATTTCACCCCTCAAGAAGCTCATTGCTAGTAATCCCTTAAATCTCTTGTTAAAGCAACTGCTCAAGAAGAAATTTCTCACCTAGCTGGTAGTAATAAGTTATCACAAGTTATATACACTGATGGATCTAAACAGGAGTCTTCTGGCAGGGCTGCATCTGTTCTTGTTGCCACCTCCCTAGTTAAGAACGATAATAAATTTGTTGAGTTAGGCATAAGAATTAACAACTGGGCGTCTACACTGCAAACCGAATTGTTTGCAATCCTAATGGCGCTAAAGCTAACCTATGATACTGAGCTTGACTCTATCATCATTACTGATTCTATGTCATCACTGAAGGCTCTTGACTCATATAATGACTCCAACAACATGCTCATTGGAGAAGCCAGGTATAGATACTCAAAAATCAGGGACAAAGGAATTAATGCACAATTGCTATGGATCCCATCACACATTTGATTACTCCTTCATGATAAAGTTGATATGTTAGCCAAGAAGAGTACCCAGAAGGAGAATGTAGAATATAACTTTGGTATATCTGTGTCTAGCATTAGGAATAATATTAGGAGAGAAATAATGAAAATGATTGTTATAGGAATGCAGTTAGAAGCCTGAGTAGATCTATAACCCACTATGATAACATGAACGTAGATAAGTATGTTTATGGAGCAACCTGCAATGTGAACAGACTGACTGATGTTGTAGTGGCCAGGCTTAGGCTTGGTTACAAGTACTTCTGGCAGTTTGGGAGACACACAGATGATGATCAAACTAAATGAAAATTATGTGATCAGGCATATGGTCACTGTTTTGAACACTATGTGCTTAATTTTCCACTTATTGAGGAATATAGAGACAGTGTAATAACCTATGTGACATGTCAAGATATCCCATTAATGAAAATAAGGTACCAGATATACTAAGCAAATTTCCTAAATTTGCATGTAACAGATAAGTGAACTGTAGATAGTAGATAAATAAAAACCCATATGTACACCTGTTAACCCTTTTGGGGCCTAGTTCCTAGGCCTTTTGTGTATCCATACGCCTTTGCGCTACCGTCCACGGATGGATATGGGGTGCACAATAAACTAGCCACTTCGGTGGCAAAATCTAAAAGAATACACTGGACCTCATCTTCACTAACAATGATGATCTGATACGAAATGTCACTATATCAAAAACAATATACTCAGACCACAACATAATCGAGGTTCAGACATGTATGCGCGGGGCCCCAGACCGACAAAATGAGATCAGTCACGAGGGAACCTTCACAAAATTCAACTTCAATAACAAGAACATAATGTGGGTCCACGTAAACCAAGTCCTAAATAATATAAGCTGGGAAGATAGACTAAGCAACACAGACCTCAACTTATGCCTAGAACAGATTAACTCTGTGGCACTCGATGCATGCTCAAGGCTTATTCCTTTAAGAAAAAGGAGGAGTAGATGTAAAATAGAAAGAGACAGGCGCTCCCTTTACAGGCGACGGAAAAGAATAACAGAGCGGCTAAAAGAGGCCAATATATCTGCAATGCGTAGGGAGACACTGGTCAGAGAAACAGCAAAAGTCGAACTGAAGCTAAAGGAATCTTATAGGAGTCAGGAATCGCGGGAAGAACCAAAAGCCATAAATGAAATCGAAAGAAACCCAAAGTATTTCTTTTCTTATGTCAAATCAAAGTCGAGAACAACATCCAGTATTGGGCCCCTACTTAAACAAGATGGGTCCTACACAGATGACAGCAAGGAAATGAGTGAGCTACTCAAGTCCCAACATTACGCAGTTTTTAGCAAGCTGCTAACCAGACTGAGAGTCGAAGATCTAAATGATTTTTAATGAGAAAGCCACAGAATTTAGTAAACACAAGTCTATCTGACATTAGCCTGACGCCAAATGACTTCGAACAGGCGATAAATGACATGCCCATACACTCTGTCCCAGGGCCAGACTCATGGAACTCCGTGTTCATCAAGAACTGCAAGAAACCCCTATCACGTGCTTTTAACATCCTGTAGAGAGGGAGCATTGGCACTGGGGTCGTCCCTCAGTTACTAAAAACAACAGACATAGCCCCACTTCACAAAGGAGGCAGTAAAGCAATAGCAAAGACCTACAGACCGATAGCGCTAACATCCCATATCATAAAAATCTTTGAAAAGGTCCTAAGAACCAAGATCGCCACCCATCTAGATGCCCATCAGTTACACAACCCAGGGCAACATAGGTTTAGAGCAGGTCGCTCCTGTCTGTCCCAACTACTGGATCACTACGACAAGGTCCTAAATGCACTAGAAGACAAAAAGAATGCAGATGTAATATACACAGACTTTGCAAAAGCCTTCGACAAGTGTGACCATGGCATTATAGCGGACAAAATGCGTGCTAAAGGAATAAAAGGAAAAGTTGGTAGATGGATCTATAATTTCCTGACAAATAAAACACAGAGCAGTAGTCAACAGAGTAAAGTCTGAGGCGGCTACGGTGAAAAGCTATGTTCCGCAAGGCACAGTACTCGCTCCCATCTTGTTCCTCATCCTCATTTCTGACATAGACAAGGATGTAAGCCACAGCACCGTGTTTTCCTTTGCAGATGACACCCGAATCTGCATGACAGTGTCTTCCATTGCAGACACTGCAAGGCTCCAGACGGACATCAACCAAATTTTTCAATGGGCTGCAGAAAACAATATGAAGTTCAACGATGAGAAATTTCAATTACTCCCATATGGTAAACATGAGGAAATTAAAACTTCGTCAGAGTATAAAACAAATTCCAACCACACAATAGAAAGAAAAACTAACGTCAAAGACTTGGGAGTGATCATGTCGGAGGATCTCACCTTCAAGGACCATAACACTGTATCAATCGCATCTGCTAGAAAAATGACAGGATGGATAATGAGAACCTTCAAAACTAGGGATGCCAAGCCCATGATGACACTCTTCAGGTCGTTTGTTCTATCTAAGCTGGAATATTGCTGCACACTAATAGCACCTTTCAAGGCAGGTGAAATTGCTGACCTAGATAATGTACAGAGAACCTTCACGGCGCGCATAACTGAGATAAAACACCTCAATTACTTGGAGAGCTTGAAGTTCCTGAACCTGTACTCCCTGGAACGCAGGCGGGAGAGATACATGATTACATATACCTGGAAAATCCTATAGGGACTAGTACCAAACTTGCACTCGAAATTCACTCCCTACGAAAGCAAAAGACTCGGCAGACGATGCATCATCCACCCAATGAAAAGCAGGGGTGTCACTAGCACCTTAATTCTATGATTCGCCTCATCTTTCATAGACCCATCTGCTGACATATTCACTCTCAAATATCTGAATACATTCACCTCCTCCATACTCTCTCCCTTCAATCTGATATCCCATGTTCCGTTACCTAATTTTTTTGTTATCCTCATCACTTTACTCTTTCCTATATTCACTTTTAACTTCCTTCTTTTACATACCTTACCAAACTCATCAACCAATCTCTGCAACTTCTCTTTAGAATCCTCCAAAAGCACAGTGTCTTCAGCAGAGAGCAACTGTCACAACTCGCATTTTGTGTTAGATTCTTTATCTTTTAACCCTACAACTTGACAACACCCGAGCATTCACTTCTTTTACAACTCCATCTACAAATATATTGAACAACCATGGTTGCATCACACATCCTTGTCTAAGGCCTGCTATTACTGGGGAATAATCTCCCTCTCGCCTACATGACATGCCCGTGCACTCTGCCCCAGGGACAGACTCGTGGAACTCAGTGTTCATCTGATCCACCATGAGGCCTGGTCACAGACCGGGCAGCGGGGGCGTTGACCCCCGGAACTCTCTCCATGTAAACTCCAGGTACATACTCTAACCTGAGCCTCACTATCCTCATAAATCTTTTCACCGCTTTCAATAACCTACCTCCTGTTCCATACATTTGCAACATCCACCATATTGCCCCCCTATCCACCCTATCATATGCCTTTTCCAAATCCACAAATGCCACAAATACCTCTTTACCCTTATGAACATGCTGTTCACCTATATGTTTCACTGTAAACACTTGGTCTACACACCCCCTACCCTTCCTAAAGCCTCCTTGTTCATCTGCTATCCTACTCTCCGTCTTACTCTTAATTCTTTCAACAATAACTCTACCTTACACTTTACAAGGTATCAACAGACTTATTCCCATATAATTTTTACTCTCTGTTTTGTCCCCTTTGCCTTTATACAAAGGAACTATGCATGCTCTCTGCCAATCCCTAGGTACCTTACCCACTTCCATTCATTTATTAAATAAAAACACTAGCCACTCCTAAACTATATTCCCACCTGCCTTCAACATTTCTATCTTTATCCCATCAATCCCAGCTGCCTTACCCCCTTTCATTTTACCTACTGCCTCACGAACTTCCCCCACACTCACAACTGGCTCTTCCTCACTCCTGCAAGATGTTATTCCTCCTTGCCCTATACACGAAATCACAGCTTCCCTATCTTCATCAACATTTAACAATTCCTCAAAATATTCCCTCCATCTTCCCGATACCTCTAACTCTCCTCTCCTGTTTTTAACTAACAAATCCATTCTTTACCTAGGCTTTCGAAGTCTTAATATAGGCTTACAAATTAAGACTTCGAAAGCCTAGGGAAAGAATGGATTTGTTAGTTAAAAACAGGAGAGGAGAGTTATTAAATGGAGAGTTAGAGGTATCGGGAAGATGGAGGGAATATTTTGAAGAATTGTTAAATGTTGATGAAGATAGGGAAGCTGTGATTTCGTGTATAGGGCAAGGAGGAATAACATCTTATATAAGGCTCAGAGTGTATTTCAGTGTAGTAACTCCTTACATTTACTAACTCGGTGTAATACATTCTCCTCTGTGTAAATGAACTATTATATACGGTTACACAATTAAGGTACTTGTCCTAGTGTCGTTGCTGTGTTTTCAAATACATTTTCCCGTTCAGATGGAAATTTTACTGCCAATCTTCCAGTACCATTTCAGGTATACTCCAGGTATACTCATCTGTGGTGTGAGTGTGTAACTTATGCTATGTTTATAACATTAAGTAAATTTTGTTCAGGTACATGTACACAGGTGCAGGTGCATGAGTTACCATGCATGGCAGTGTGTGTGTGTGTAGATCGTCTGGGACAGCCAGGGTGAGTCAAACAAGATTACTATTTCCATTGTCATTTTTACTGAGATTATTGCATTTTTACTGTGAACAGGTTTGCTCCTGCGTGATGTTGTTTCATGAATACTTTCTCTTTTGAGTAATTCGGATACCTTTAAGCTGTGTTAAGCAAGAGTCAGTCTGTTAGTGTTCACAGCGATAGAAAGCTGTGAGGTAAGATTTGTCAGGAAACAAGACAAGTATTTCATGAAGCGGGTCTTAGACATATGATGACCCACCGCTGGAGCTTCTGGTTACCTGACATAGGCCTTCTACTGGCTTATCAGTCTATCACTTTAAAAATTATAATTATGGTTATAACAATTTCACATATAGATAATTTGTGAATGCCTCTGTTGCTTCGTATCAAATTTTCTGCGCTAGTATTTAACTGCATCAGCAACTTATGCAAGCTCTCTGCACTGTTCCCATCACGTACACCAACGTACATTGGGCTGTGGTTGCTTCTCTCAGAAAAAAAATAGTTATAATTGTAATATTAATTGGGAAATGCTAGACTCGTTGTAATCATACATAAACTTGGGAATGGGAGGCAATCAGGTTTGATCCTAGGAAGGGGAAGATAGCTGTAATTCCTTGGATGAAGACGTCTTAATCAGCATTAAGGTATTCCTTTTGAATGTTTATCACGTGAATAAGTTATGAAACATGTCAGGCAGCATAAAATTTACAAAAACTTGGTTGTAAATAAGGCAGGTGGGTGGTGGAGCCTAGTGCGTCTGGCAGAAAGGAGGTTCCGGGAGGCTGCCGGGTGGTGGAGCCTAGGGCGTTTGGCAGAAACAAGGTTCCAGGAGCCTGCAGGGTGGTGGAGCCTAGGGGGTCTGGCAGAAACAAGGTTCCGGGAGGCTGCAGGGTGGTGGAGCCTAGGGCGTTTGGCAGAAACAAGGTTCCAGGAGCCTGCAGGGTGGTGGAGCCTAGGGCGTCTGGCAGAAACAAGGTTCCGGGAGGCTGCCGGGTGGTGGAGCCTAGGGCGTCTGGCAGAAAGGAGGTTCCGGGAGGCTGCCAGGTGGTGGAGCCTAGGGCGTCTGGCAGAAACAAGGTTCCAGGAGCCTGCAGGGTGGTGGAGCCTAGGGCGTCTGGCAGAAACAAGGTTCCGGGAGGCTGCCGGGTGGTGGAGCCTAGGACGTCTGACAAAAACAAGGTTCCGGGAGGCTGCAGGGTGGTGGAGCCTAGGGCGTCTGGCAGAAACAAGGTTCCGGGAGGCTGCCGGGTGGTGGAGCCTAGGACGTCTGACAAAAACAAGGTTCCGGGAGGCTGCCGGGTGGTGGAGCCTAGGGCGTCTGGCAGAAACAAGGTTCCGGGAGGCTGCCGGGTGGGGCACACGTGTTTATACTAAGGAAGAAATTGGTTCCTGCTGCACATGGCTTGTCATACACTGTCCCAACTGCACACTGCAGATATCTGTAAAGACAAGAATTCTTAGTGTCAGTTTCAAGAAATATTGTGCATGTCATCAGTGAGTATATCATATGTTGTTGCGCAATGCTGCTGTATATTATTATATCACCAACAGAGAAAAAATGAAACAGTAAAGTGTAGTGACATATCCTAACCTCGAATTGCCCAGGTTGTAAAGCTGCCGACAGGTCACCAGTTCTCTCATCATGCAACTCAAATACTTTCCTGGTAAACTCTTTAACATCAAAATACATTTTTTTGTAAACTTTATACACCAGGTAGCCTACTTAGATCCGTCAAGTGTACCAGAAGTACAGTTGATACTTGTGACATGGAAACTACGACTTTGATATCGTAACTAAAATAAAATGGTCCTGGCTCCTAAATAGCTTCTCTATCTGCTGTCTAGGGGCACTTAAATTACACTGAAAAACACAGCAACTCTTGGGCCAGCATGTACTCGTATGTTAATATTAATTATTATAAGGATGGACACAAAAACTCACCTATATAAAAATATATCTATATTAATAATGAATAACTTATATACAGCTGACACTCTACTAAAAAAACCACCACACTCCAGTTCGCGTTAACTCACTAGCACACTGCTAGTGCTACTTCTGCCTGATAGACTAGTTACCAGCAGGGAAAACACCATAGAGTACTTTCGCATAAACAGGCCTCTGCATACTAGGTCCTTCCAGATAACTGAGAGCACTTAAACACTAACAAAATTATAGTACACACTAAAAAACTTACCAAAATTATCTACTCACACTTCCCGTCACCATCCGTCTCGTACTAAACACCTCATCTGCTCCTGTCCTGACCACACTAACTACCAGGAATAATACACCTTCGCTTTCAGTTCAATCCGGAGCTATGGAACATTATTTTTTATACAATATTTTGCTGTAGCACACTGCGTAACAGAAACTATAAATCATTATATATCCGACACTGCAACAAAACCAAATTATCAATATGAAAAACTGTGTACACTGTAACTATGGTTCCAAGCGAGGTACCAGTATGGTAACATCTTATATCTGCAAAGAATGGAGCCATGGTGCATGTGCAGATTTTCACCATTTTACCAGTACTGATATTAAAACAGAGAAATGTTTTAGGGTCTCACCGAAAGACGGGAAACAGTGGAAGCAAATTTCACTTTTCAGTTGGTAAAGTGAAGATAAGTGAAGTGAGAGAGTCAGCTGGAGCTGTCACTCCTGATGCTGCCGTGGAAGACAGTACCTGTAAAGATCTAGCAAGGCAATACACTGCACCAGGAGATAGTGAAACTGTTATTGAAGAAACATATACAGACGCAGACATACAAGATCCAGAAATACAAAATAGCACTAGTTCTTGAGATGGAAATAAAAGGGATGATGCTGCAGGGGATGGTGTTGATACATTACCAATAATAACTGTTGGTGGTACTGATGCTGATACAGATTACTGGGTCAGGAAAAAATGCATCAGTACGAAACACAGCCACAAACAATCCTAGCAAATAAATGCATTGGATATCTGTAGGGATAGGAATACTTGGAAAAAAAAACAACAGGTGGGATGTGCATCTTTTTATTATCCTATAAAATGCCACGATCTCACGACCGAAGAATATGCATTTCTTTTTCTTGTAAATTATTTCACGTTACATTGTGTTATTCATCAGTATATGAACGACAATGTTACCACACATTCTGCCAGGAACACCATTTAAACGGGACCAGAAAGTACAGATCCCACAAACCTTGGAAACAAACCGTTATAGTTACAACCACTCCACAGAAAGAGCTTTTTATTAGTGCAGAAAATGACAGAAACGCTACACCACTGCTGCAGCAGCCACCGCCGCCGCCACCGCCGCCCACCCCGTGTAACTGAGGTTACACGGGGTGGGCTACAGCGGTCTCTAGAATGGGTAATATCAATAAATGCGTTTTTCCACACAAATCATTATGTTTTCCAGATATCAAAGAGTGACATTAAAACACTCTGTAACAAGGGAAAAGTTAGACCGACTCTGTTTGTCAATATATGTAATGAACTGGTGTGTGAAACAAATGTCGCTGGCCACTAGAGGTGAAAGGCCAGGAGCTGCAACTCGACCCCTGCAACCATAAACTGGTGCACACGTTGAGGTTGCTGAGATGAAACAATATTGTATCAAATTCAGAAAATTTGATCTTCCTGTTTGTTACCATTTCGATGTAAAAAAGAAAATATTGTAATAGGAAAGGAACTTCGTCATCTACTGGTGTTGTATAGGTAAAATGTAGAGCTACTACCAACGTACAGTCGGTAGGATACAAACCTAATAACCTAATAAATACGCTTGAATAATAAATTTAGTAATCAGTACTACTCGCCGTGAGTTAGTCCCCACCCGCACCGTAGTTAGTAATAAATATTTACATGGACCATAAAAATAAATTGGTACTTTCAAGTTTTTGTCTCTGTAAGTAGTACCAACTTCTGCTCCGACCCATGGACTAAGTCGAGTAGACATTGTTTACATTAGCTGGGTGTGGCCTCACCTTGCACAGTTAGTAGTGTGATGGGGTAGACATTGTTTACATTAGCTTGGTGTGGCCTCACGTTGCACAGTTAGTAGTGTGATGGGGTAGACATTGTTTACATTAGGTGGGTGTGGCCTCACGTTGCACAGCTAGTAGTGTGATGGGGTAGACATTGTTTACATTAGCTGGGTGTGGCCTCACGTTGCACAGTTAGTAGTGTGATGGGGTAGACATTGTTTACATTAGCTGGGTGTGGCCTCACGTTGCACAGCTAGTAGTGTGATGGGGTAGACATTGTTTACATTAGGTGGGTGTGGCCTCACGTTGCATAGTTAGTAGTGTGATGGGGTAGACATTGTTTACATTAGCTGGGTGTGGCCTCACGTTGCACAGTTAGTAGTGTGATGGGGTAGACATTGTTTACATTAGCTGGGTGTGGCCTCACGTTGCACAGTTAGTAGTGTGATTGGGTAGACATTGTTTACATTAGCTGGGCGTGGCCTCACCTTGCACAGTTAGTAGGGTGATGGGGTAGGCATTGTTTACATTAGCTGGATGTGGCCTCACCTTACACAGTTAGTAGTGTGATGGGGTAGACATTGTTTACATTAGCTTTAAGGAGGTTATTAGTAGAATATTCAAAAGGTTACTAGTAGAATTACAGTAAATCAACCATTTAAATCACATTATGAAGCTATGTGTAGTCTGCAGTACATCAAACAAACGGGCTTCCACATGGATAAATTGTTATTTTTGTGGAAATTTGTGTCATGCCCCTTGTGCAGATATCCAAGAACTAGCTACAAGCAGTATTAAATCAGGGAAGTGTTTTTGGGTATGCCCAAATGAGAGCAATCTGTGGACTAAAATCACATTGATATTAAAAGAGGTTAACATCAAAGCAGCCTTCATAGAAAACCTGAAAGCATTCTATAACAGATGGGAAAATAAAAAGTCTGGGCTGGATGGTATCGCCCTTGGTGCTGGCCATGTAGTCAGAAACTGGGTGACAGTAATGGTGAAGCTGGAGGTGCTGTCCTGGGAGACAGTAATGGTGAGGATGGAGATTTTGTCCAGGTAGTCAGTAAATGTACGCATGAGGGAATGCATATAAATGACCTCGAGGGAGACAGGAGCTGTAGTGGAGAAACAAGTGTAGTCAAGGACAAGATAAAACCAATATTACAAACTAGTAATACCACAGGAGATAGCAAACAAGGGGACTCCACTAGCAATAGTGAGGATATATTACCAAAAACAACTGGTGAGAGCCCCATTGTTAGTGCTAGTGAGGATAGGAAAGAAACAGGTGAACATGCACCAATAGGGAATACAGTCACAGAAACCCAAGGCAAACGGAAACCAAGCCTGTGCACATACTATGCACTTGGTATCTGTAAGCATGGGAAATCTGGAAAAACAGATGGGACGTGCAACTTTGACCACCCTAGAAAGTGTCGTGCCCATATGACAACAGGAAAATGCAAACTCACTTCCTGTAAGCTTTTTCATCCTGAAATGTGTCCCTCTTCAGTACAGGAAAGACCGTGCTATAACTTAAATTGCCAGGCACACCATCTAAAAGGGACAAAAAGATAAAAAACATCCAGGCCATGGGAAAACCTGGGTAGCCACAGCCACTCAAGAGGGAGAGGTTTTTTAGTGCTAGGAAGGAAAAAAAAAAACTGCCAGGAAATGGCAGAAATCGTACACCAAATCCAGTCATTCCTGGAGTGGAACCACAGTCGATGGCCTCCACTCCAAACCAACAGATACAGATAATAATGCCGGAAAAAAAAATCCCCCCCAGTACCACCAATACCACCAGTCAGATGACATTCTTCATTGCAAATATACAGGGTCTAAAGCCAGCAATGAACAACAAAATACCTTTCATCCGTGGACTGCTTGCAGAGGCAAATGCAATGTTCGTGGCTTTCACAGAGAACCACATAAAGGATCACTTGGACAACGAAATATGGATCCCAGGTTACAACCTATTCAGATGCGACAGAGTGAACAGGCAAAAAGGGGGAGGGTTGGCCTGTACATCGCAGAGTCACTTGTTTGCACAGAACTGCTTAATGCCTCAAATAATGTAGTGGAAGTTTTAGCAATAAAGATCGAGAACCAAAACCTAGTCATTGTGGTAATCTACAAGCCTGCGGATGCAACGTCCCAGCAATTCCAGGAACAGCTGTTAAAAATTGACCACTGTCTGGAAAATCTGCCAGCTTCTGCCCCCAACATCTTGCTCATGGGGGATTTCAACTTAAGGCACCTAAAATGGAGGAATATAGCAAATAATATTGTTGCAGTAATAACACCAGGAGGCAGCTCTGATGAGAACTCACACACACGAGCTTTTAAATCTCAGCACAAAATTCAACTTAAACCAGCAAATAATAGAGCCTACTAGACTGGAGAATACACTAGACCTCATCTTCACTAACAATGATGATCTGATACGAAATGTCACTATATCAAAAACAATATACTCAGATCACAACATAATCGAGGTTCAGACATGTATGCGTGGAGCCCCATACCGACATAATGAGATTAGTCACGAGGGTGCCTTCACCAAATTCAACTTCAATAACAAAAACATAAAGTGGGACCAAGTAAACCAAGTCCTAACCGATATAAGCTGAGAAGATAGACTAAGCAACACAGGCCCCAACTTATGCCTAGAACAAATTAACTCGGTGGCACTCGATGTATGCACAAGGCTTATTCCTCTAAGAAAAAGGAGGAGTAGATGTAAAATAGAAAGAGACAGGCGCTCCCTTTACAGGCGACGGAAAAGAATAACAGAGCGGCTAAAAGAGGCCAATATATCTGAAATGCGTAGGGAGTCACTGGTCAGAGAAATAGCAAACATCGAACTTAAGCTAAAGGAATCTTATAGGAGTCAGGAATCGCGGGAAGAACTAAAAGCCATAAATGAAATCGAGAGAAACCCAAAGTATTTCTTTTCCTATGCCAAATCAGGCAAATCAGTCGAGAAAAACATCCAGTATTGGGCCCTTACTTAAACAAGATGTGTCCTACACAGATGAAAGCAAGGAAATGAGTGAGCTACTCAAGTCCCAATATGACTCAGTTTTTAGCAAGCCGCTAACCAGACTGAGAGTCGAAGATCAAAATGAATTTTTTATGAGAGAGCCACAGAATTTGGTTAACACAAGCCTATCTGATGTTATCCTGACGCCAAATGACTTCGAACAGGCGATAAATGACATGCCCATGCACTCTGCCTCAGGGCCAGACTCATGGAACTCCGTGTTCATCAAGAACAGAAAGGGAGCGTGGACACGGGAGTCGTCCCACAGTTACTAAAAACAACAGACATAGCCCCACTCCACAAAGGGGGGCAGTAAAGCAACAGCAAACAACTACAGACCGATAGCACTAACATCCCATATCATAAAAATCTTTGAAAGGGTCCTAAGAAGCAAGATCACCACCCATCTAGAAACCCATCAGTTACACAACCCAGGGCAACATGGGTTTAGAGCAGGACGCTCCTGTCTGTCTCAACTATTGGATCACTACGACAAGGTCCTAGATGCACTAGAAGACAAAAAGAATGCAGATGTAATATATACAAACTTTGCAAAAGCCTTCGACAAGTGTGACCATGGCGTAATAGCGCACAAAATGCGTGCTAAAGGAATAACAGGAAAAGTTGGTAGATGGATATATAATTTCCTCACAAACAGAACACAAAGAGTAGTAGTCAACAGAGTAAAGTCTGAGGCGGCTACGGTGAAAAGCTCTGTTCCACAAGGCACAGTACTCGCTCCCATCTTGTTCCTCATCCTCATTTCTGACATAGACAAGGATGTCAGCCACAGCACCGTGTCTTCCTTTGCAGATGACACCCGAATCTGCATGACAGTGTCTTCCATTGCAGACACTGCAAGGCTCCAGGCGGACATCAACCAAATCTTTCAGTGGGCTGCAGAAAACAATATGAAGTTCAACGATGAGAAATTTCAATTACTCAGATATGGTAAACACGAGGAAATTAAAACTTCATCAGAGTACAAAACAAATTCCGGCCACAAAATAGAGCGAAACACCAATGCCAAAGACCTGGGAGTGATCATGTCGGAGGATCTCACCTTCAAGGACCATAACATTGTATCAATCGCAGCTGCTAGAAAAATGACAGGATGGATAATGAGAACCTTCAAAACTAGGGATGCCAAGCCCATGATGACACTCTTCAGGTCGCTTGTTCTATCTAGGTTGGAATATTGCTGCACACTAACAGCACCTTTCAAGGCAGGTGAAATTGCTGACCTAAAAAATGTACAGAGAACCTTCACAGGGCGCATAACGGAGATAAAACACCTCAATTACAGGGAGTGCTTGAACTTTCTGAACCTGTATTCCCTGGAACGCAGGCGGGAGAGATACATGATTATATACACCTGGAAAATCCTAGAGGGACTAGTACCGAACTTGCACACGAAAATCACTCACAACTAAAGCAAAAGACTTGGCAGACGATGCAACATCCCCCCAATGAAAAGCAGGGGTGTCACTAGCAAGTTAAAAGACAATACAATAAGTGTCAGGGGCCCGAGACTGTTCAACTGCCTCCCAGCATACATAAGGGGGATTACCAATAGACCCCTGGCAGTTTTCAAGCTGGCACTGGACAAGCACCTAAAGTCGGTACCTGACCAGCCGGGCTGTGGCTCATACGTTGGACTGCGTGCAGCCAGCAGTAACAGCCTGGTTGATCAGGTTCTGATCCACCAGGAGGCCTGGTCACAGACCGGGCCGCGGGGGCGTTGACCCCCAGAACTCTCTCCAGGTAAACTCCAGGCGTGGCCTCTCCTTGCACAGTTGGTATTGTGGTGGGATAGACATTGTTTACATTAGCTGGGTGTGACCTCACGTTGCACAGTTAGTAGTGTGATGGGGTAGACATTGTTTACATTAGCGGGGTGTGGCCTCACCTTGCACAGTTAGTAGTGTGATGGGGAAGACATTGTTTACATTAGCTGGGTGTGGCCTCACCTTGCACAGTTAGTAGTGTGATGGGGTAGACATTGTTTACATTACCTGGGTGTGGCCTCACCTTGCTCAGGTAGTAGTGTGATGGGGTAGACATTGTTTACATTAACTGAGCGTGGCCTCATGTTGCACAGTTAGTAGTGTGATGGGATAGACATTGTTTACATTAGCTGGGAGTTGCCTCACCTTGCAAAGTTGGTAGTGTGATGGAGTAGACATTGTTTACATTAGCTGGGTGTTGCCTCACCTTGCAAAGTTGGTAGTGTGATGGAGTAGACATTGTTTACATTAGCTGAGTGTTGCCTCACCTTGCACAGTTGGTAGTGTGATGGGGTAGACATTGTTTACATTAGCTGGGCGTTGCCTCACCTTGCAAAGTTGGTAGTGTGATGGAGTAGACATTGTTTACATTAGCTGAGTGTTGCCTCACCTTGCACAGTTGGTAGTTTGATGGGGTAGACATTGTTTACATTAGCTGGGTGTTGCCTCACCTTGCACAGTTGGTAGTGTGATGGGGTAGACATTATTTACATTAGCTGGGTGTTGCCTCACCTTGCACAGTTAGTAGGGTGACGATACATGACTCCATTATCGCTGGATGTACAAGGTGCCGTGCTGGTAGTGTAGCAGGCTCCTGATGACAGTATCAGTATGTTACTCCTTCAACCATGTAGGCAAGTGAATCAAACAAAGTTTATGTATATTATATATGGCACACACACACAGTTTTACCGATTCTTTAATATCCTCCTTAAAAGAGAACAGCTTGAGGCTGAGGAAGAGTTGCTGTTCTGAGGAATTAAGACTTACATTGTGATGTAGTTCAGCTGGGCTTGTGAGGTCTCTAGGGAGACCTCATTATATGGTCACACCTTGCCTTGGCAAATGGCTATCAGACATGCCTTTTTGACTTAAGTCTCAGCTCCTTTGTTCGTCACTGGCGTCAGATCTCGGCATCAGGTCGTAACACGTGGTCTACGCCTTATGGGGAAGGGGTTGCTTAGAGGAATATAAGCCAGTGAACAGCTTAGCAACGGGTTATTGGATTATTATTATTATTATAATCAAGGGGAAACGCTAAACCCGTACGATTATACAGCGCCTGGGGGGGATGTGGAAGGAATTCAGGCTTAATTCGGGGAACTGGATCACAGATCCAATTCCCTAAATCAAGAGCCCCTCACCAACATCAAGGAATCTTCCCTGGGGGGGGGGCGTTGTCGGAGACAGGTCCGGGGAGCAAGAGTTCTGGACAGCCACGTGTGTAGTGGACCATGCATTGGGAATCTCGGGTCAGCTGGTCAGTGAATTAAGAGTGAGTACTAGTCTGTGTTACTGATAACATCTACCCTTCCCCCTGGTAATAAGTCTCATAGGTCAATTGTTATATTATGCCAATTTTCATCAGAATATGTCGTATTTTAGCCCTTTTATGTTATTAAGTAAACTATGGCCATAGTTCTCATTTTCATTTGTACCTTCATATGCTATTCCCTATTCTGGTAAGCACTGGGATAACACAGGAGACGTGCTCACTTGCTGGGATACCTCAGGCAGAGTGGGTAAAGGTCTCACATGGCCTGAGGTATTCCAGCAAGTGAGCACATCTCCTGTGTTATCCCAGTGCTTAACAGAATAGGGAATAGCATATGAAGGTACAAATAAAAATGGGAACTATGGCCATAGGTTACTTAATAACATAAAAGGGCTAGAATACGACATATTCTGATGAAAATTGACATAATATAACAATTGACCTATGAGACTTATTACCAGGGGGAAGGGTAGATGCTATCAGTAACACGGACTAGTACTCACTCTTAATTCACTGACCAGTTGACCCGAGATTCCCAATGCATGGTCCACTACACACGTGGCTGTCCAGAACTCTCGCTCCCTGGACCTGTCTCCAACAACCCCTTGCTCAGCTGTACCCTGGCTTATATTCCTCTAAGCACCCCCTTCCCCATAAGGCATAGACCACGTGTTATGACCTGACGCCGAGATCTGACACCAGTGACAAACAAAGGAGCTGAGACTTAAGCCAAAAAGGCATGGCTGATAGCCATTTGCCAAGGCAATGTGTGACCATATAATTAGAGCTCCCTAGAGACCTCACAAGCCCAGCTGAACTACATCACAACACTCCCTTTCCTAGGATAAAAAATGAATGCCTACCACACCTCGTACATAATAATAATAATAATAATGATAATAATTAAGGATGAATGAGGGGTGGGTGGGGGTAAAGTGCATGATGCACTGGATAGAATAACATGAGGTAAAACAGATGGGGTAGATGGGATTAAGACTGAGGTGCTGAAAGCAGGTGGTGATATACTATTGGATTATTTAATTGTTACTTTTAAGAAACTCCAACGTACATATATCGGTATTTTGAAAGAAGCTGCCATAATACTACCAGGAGTATACATGGAGATGTCAGTATAGCTACTGAATTCCCCATACTTATACTTGTGTAGTATATTGTAGATCATATCCATGTATATATTTAGGCTCCCTGGTCAGTAGGCTGAGTGACTAGCATGTGTGATGTCACATGATGCTGTTGTGAGCGCTGCGCACTCGTCCTCGTCCTCAGTTCCCGCATAGGTCTATGCCAGGCAAGACAGAGCAGGTTGGGCTCTCCCCCTTCATACTCTGCTAATATACAGTGTTACTATCCAACAAGTGTGTTTTACTCCAACCATCACATCTACGAACCTCCACTACAAATGATGACAGCGGAGGGCTCGTAATTCTGACGATTACGGTGATTTCTGGAGATAAATTTCTACTGGGTCAGCCACCATTTTGTGACATTTTACGCCTCCCGAGACGGGTGACGCTTAACATCCCAAGCCAGCTACCCCGAGCAAGTGTTCACCAGCCTATTGCTTCCTACTTACTGGAGTTTACCTGGAGAGAGTTTCGGGGGTCAACGCCCCCGCGGCCCAGTCTGTGACCAGGCCTCCTGGTGGATCAGCGCCTGATCAACCAGGCTGTTGCTGCTGGCTGCACGCAAACCAACGTACGAGCCACAGCCGGCTGATCAGGAACTGACTTTAGGTGCTTGTCCAGTGCCAGCTTGAAGACTGCCAGGGGTCTGTTGGTAATCCCCCTTATGTGTGCTGGGAGGCAGTTGAACAGTCTCGGGCCCCTGACACTTATTGTATGGTCTCTTAACGTGCTAGTGACACCCCTGCTTTTCATTGGGGGGATGGTGCATCGTCTGCCAAGTCTTTTGCTTTCGTAGTGAGTGATTTTCGTGTGCAAGTTCGGTACTAGTCCCTCTAGGATTTTCCAGGTGTATATAATCATGTATCTCTCCCTCCTGCGTTCCAGGGAATACAGGTTTAGAAACCTCAAGCGCTCCCAGTAATTGAGGTGTTTTATCTCCGTTATGCGCGCCGTGAAAGTTCTCTGTACATTTTCTAGGTCGGCAATTTCACCTGCCTTGAAAGGTGCTGTTAGAGTGCAGCAATATTCCAGCCTAGATAGAACAAGTGACCTGAAGAGTGCCATCATGGGCTTGGCCTCCCTAGTTTTGAAGGTTCTCATTATCCATCCTGTCATTTTTCTAGCAGATGCGATTGATACAATGTTATGGTCCTTGAAGGTGAGATCCTCCAACATAATCACTCCCAGGTCTTTGACGTTGGTGTTTCGCTCTATTTTGTGGCCAGAATTTGTTTTGTACTGGTCAGTCTCTGTGTATTAGTGTTTTATTTGCTTATTTGCATTACTTCCGAGGGGTTGACCCGGGTTTTCAAAGTAAGCCAAGGCACCAAGCCAGTCTGTGGAGGGAGTCCAGCCCAGCTCTACACCATTCCAGCCTTGCCTGCTAAGCCAGCTTTCCACCCTGCTGTGCTCATAATTACAAGTTCTCAAGCCAGTCTCTGTGAAGGGTTAAGCCAAGCCAGCCAGCAACTAACCCAAGAGACTTAACCCAGTACTCAAGCAAGCCACGTGGGTACAGTCTTCTCCATCGCTTTGAGTTTCCAGTTCTAGCTGTTCTGAGTGCTTTATCATCCCTGTGGTGTTGTGGTATTTTGTGGGTTTTTAAGCCAGCCCGGCTTAGAATATTTTCCTGCCTAGTGTGAGTGTCAAGTGGCTTACGCCATTCATTCCATAGGCCCACGCTGTGTCTCAGTGCAGCTTCCTCAAGCACTCACCCACCTTCCCACTACCACTGTACATTTTTTTACCCTTATCACAGGTTCTAGCACATTTTATGGACCATATAGGGGGTCAAGAGACAAGAGTGTTCCTTCGTCCCTGTGCGCCATCGTAAAAGCCTCCTGTGTGAGTCCATCATAGATTTAAGAGCAAATTCATCAAGGCGTCAACATGTTGAGAGTGGTGGAGTGCCGCGCCAGCTACAACCAACCTTCCTCCACCTCACATACTGCTCTTATTCTTCACCAACGTCACTACAGTGACAATATTTTTATAGAGACATTTGCGAGTGTTGAGACAATTTTGCAGTGATTCCTGAGTGACATTTCTTTTCAGTGACTCTTGATAAGTTTTCATTATATCCTGTTTGCAACTTTTTTTCTCTTTCTTCAGTGTTAATTTTCATGCTTTATTTTATGTCTGTTGTGTTGTGTTCATTTTTTATATACTTGAAGTATGTACTTTAATGTTTTTCCTTGTTGTGTGCAATATATAAGCAGTATAACCTTGTGTTTACACTTCACAATTATCTTGTGTTCACAGTATTGTGTTCCTTGCCTAGTAATTTATACAGTTAAGTAATTCAGTAACTTGTTATCTTATATTCTGCATCACAATTCAGTGTTGTCTCAGTTATTTTATTTTTCTCCCAGCATTTGTGTATTCTTGCTGTTTTTGTTTTCATTCATTTGCCTTTTTTTTCTGTGTGTTGAACATTCTTGTGTTAATTCCTTTCATTTAGTCAGTGTCTAATTTGTCTTATCTCCACAGACAATAGTGCCATTATTTTGTTTGAAGCAAGACAATTATTTTCCAATTTTTGTGACCCCAAGCCTCATTGCAAGAAAATTCTCATAGTATCATGCATATACTGATGTGTTGTGTTCCTGCATTATTGTGAGTGTTAACCTTTCTCTGTTTTGTATTTTTTTGCCCTTTATTATTTTTCATATTTCATTGAACAGATTCACTCTTTGTGCAATTTTAACTTTTTAAAGTAAATCATTCTTTTGCTTGTTAAGTAAGTGTTTGCTTAAGCTGCAATTAAGAGTTCAAGTGTTCAATCAGTTCATTCCTTGTTAATATTTTTTTTTGTTGCTCTTGTAAACTGCATTTTCTTGTGTGTGCAATTTTTTTTATTATTGCAATATTGACTCATTTGCAATGATTCTTGTGTAAATATTGTGCTGCCATTAAATTTTTTCTTTCAGAATTTTTTTATTAATGTAGTGTTGTGTTGTGCAGTACTTTTTGATTAGTAACTGTTAGTTGCTATTGTGCTACAGTTTATTTCAGTGCAATATTTTGTGATTTCAGTTTTATATTTCTTGTTTGTGCATAATATTTTATTCTTGGTGTGTCATTTTATTTTATTTTTAGATAGAATTGCTTCCCAGTTTGTTTTAATTTTGCACAAGATTTATTGATTCCATTTTATCATTTATTGTTGAATTTCTTTGTTGAATTGAGAGTAAAGACAACTCACTGTGCCATTAATTCAATTTAAAGTAAATTTGAGTAAATTTGATTTGAGTAAAGTACAATTTCTCTTGATTATCAAAGTGCTGCTTATCCATTTGAGTGTTTTATGTGAGTTTTCCTTGCTTGACAGTGTGGCTTATTTTTTTTCTTTACTTATGCAAAGTAGGTAAGCATTTACTTCCCATTTAAGTTTACTGTGTTGTGTGTTCCTCAGTCATATTTTTTTTTTGTTTCTTTAAATTCTTATTTCACATTTTGCAAGTATGTCTCAAGTCTTCTCGAGCAATGCCTCAGTACATTCTGCTAGCCCAAGCAATAATTCGTCAGTCCAAAATTCGAGTATGTAATTCTTTATCAAACGATAGACACACTCAGACTTCGAGCCTTCTCAATTTCAGTCGTGACCCTTATGATGCTATGCTGTTGTTCAATGGGAATCCAGACAACCTGGAAGCATGGTTTACCGCTGTTCGTGCTAGGGCAAATGCCTCAGTAGATGGCCCCCCACCAGAGAGTTGTATAATTAGTATCGGAAAGGAGAGTTTAGCTCGTTCACCAGCTGCCTCGAATGTCTTCAACTTGATCTGGATGAAGGACTTTCAGGGGTCTAACCAAATGGCAAGATTATGAGCAATTAATACATAACTATCTTGACCCAGTGAGAGTGACTGATCCTTTTGTTGTCCATAAGGAATTAGTGTGTACAGCTTCGAGGTCAGAGGAATCATTAGATGAGTTTGCTCTTTGTTTAAATAACCTAATGTCCTCATTTGTTAAGGCCGGTCAAAGTTCCAAGTACCTTGCAGACGATGATAAACCAGCCCTTGAGGGGTTTGCCAAATTATCAGCATTTGGCGTTATTAAACAGTTAATGCCACCAACTTCAATGTATGTGTATAATTCCAGTCCTCTAACTGCCGCAATGGGACCGCTTGCAGCCCATATCCACGTGCATGACTTGTGTCCCGAGGGAGCCTTCCCCTATCGAAGGCCTATGTCAGCCACTTTGACTAATCCCGTACCTCCTCTTGTTTGTGCTACAACCAAAACTCCTGATCGAAATCACTCGCAATCATCATTCAAAGCTAGTGTCAAGAGTTATCATTCTCGTAGCACTCGTAGTATGTACAGTACACATAGCCAAAGAACCTGCTATAATTGTGGTTATCATGGCCATATCTCTGTAAATTGTCCTGATAGTCGCTCTAAGAGGTATTGTAATACTGATGAGTAGCAGTCCGATCTGCCTTATTGTACTTATCACAGAATTCATGGCCATGACACATCCGAGTGCAATGCTCTCTACAACCTTCAGTACTCTAGATCCTTCCGTGGCCATCCCAGCCGCAGAGCCAGGAGAGGAAATAGAGGTCGGGGTTCTCAGACTAACCAGAACCAGCCTCATTCTTCCAATTCGGGGGAATCTGAGCGCCCCAGTCAACCCGTCCCTTGGTGACAGTAGGTGATAATGAGTACAATATCCCCATTCACAATTTCTTTGACGCCTTAAGCAGTCTCGAGAATGACAATCCCGCTAATGATGTTGCTTCACACATCTCTGACATAGATGATTTTGGGGATGAAGTGGAACATGCCTTCTCCGATGACAACCCACCTTTTTGTTTGCACATAACTCCCAATGAAATGATAGGTCCTCTAGTGCAAGCATCTATTCATAATGCACCCGTTCATGTATTCATGGACTCTGGTGTGCAAGTTAATATCATCAGGTCTAGTTTGTTTAAAGATAAGCAGTTATGACGTGCCCTCCTCGTAGAACCAACTACTGTAACCTCCCTTAGTGGAGTAGCTGGTTCCCTTCTGCGTGTCCGAGGTCAGACTTCACTCACCTTTTCTATCCAAGGTAGAGAGACTTTACTGCTTCTTTCCTTGTTGTTGACCAGATTACTTTCCCTGGTGACCTTTTGCTGGGATTTGGTTCCATGAGGGACTTACGTATTGTGCTTGACCCTTACCAATGGCATGCCCAAATTGATGACTTGATCGTTCCATTTTGGGGTTACCAGCTTGATTCAGAGATCTGCCATACTGCTGCAGAGTACGAAGTTTGGATTAAGTTCCTACAAGCCAGTGCATTTTCCAGTAGCGTACCCAAGTGGTCAGGCACTAGTAACTCTGTCACTCCCATCTGTGTTCCACTTACACCTTCAGACATGCAAGATAGTGTTCAGTTGCCTCAGGAGTCCGAGGACGCTCAGACTGCCTTGAGTGCTCAGCCTATCCCTGCAATGTCTGCTAGTCCAAGTAGTAGTTTCTCCACAGGGGACGCCTTGTTGGAAAATGATTACTTGAGACTAGTAATGCCATCTCTTGTTGATGTCACATGCCGTCTGCAGAAAGACGTCTCTGTTGCGGCTAGTGCTCTCACTAAAGTGTCTGTTGTTGTTCCTAGTGTTCCAGATGGTGATAACATCCTAGTTGACATTGATTCCTGCAAAGTAAAGGGTTTATTTGTTGAACCATCCTTACATGTTGTAAGAGACAGTAAGATCCATTTATTCCTTGCTAACACTTCTGGTCACAGTGTTCGTCTCAGAGCAAATACCAATCTTGTTGACCTGGTTCACTATCCTTACCCTGTTCAAGTACAGGATGACTTGCCACCTGACCAGTGGGTCGGTGCTATTTCAACAGGGGAGACCTCATCCACTCCACTGGATCAATCCATCCCACCAGTTGAGGAGAAAGACTCAGCTCCCACTGACTTCCCAGACGAGGTCAAGCATTTGTTGACTCTGTTGAACAAACGTTGTAAAGCCATTGCCTTACCAGGTGAGAAGATAGGTATAACGAACTTATTGTCCCATCATATTCCACTTGAACCTGGTACTAGACCTATCTATATACCTGCATACAGAATGCTTCATTCCCATGTTGCTCCCAGAAGAATTGATCAATCAGATGCTCGATGAAGGAGTTATTGCACCTAGCAATTCACCCTGGAATGTGCCCTTGATCCTAGTACCTAAGAAGGATGGTACTTGGCGCCCAGTGATTGACTTTAGGAAGTTAAATGCAAAAACTATTCCAGATTGCTTCCCACTTCCTGTACTTGGTGATCTTTTACGTAACATCAGAGATAACAAAGCCTTCTCGACCCTGGACTTGTTACAAGGGTTTTGGCAAGTCCCTCTTCACGAGGACAGCCAAGAGTTAACCGCAATCTCCACTCCCACAGGCCATTATCACTTCCTCCATATGGCCTTTGGATTATGATCCTCCCCTATCACATTCTCTAGGCTCATGACCAATATCTTCAGAGGTCTCATAGGTAAAGCACTTATGGTGTACTTAGATGATGTAATCGTCATGTCTGAAGATGTGGACACACATTTGAAAAGACTTGATGTAGTACTTAGTAAGCTTGAAGAAGCCAATTTAAAGATCAAACTGTCAAAATGTCAAGTTTTCAGATCAGAAATTAAGTTTCTTGGTCACGTAGTCACTCCTAGAGGGGTTACGACTGATCAAAGTAAAGTAACAGCAGTACTAAATTTTCCATCCCCCAAAACTGCTGATGCCGTAAGATCCTTTGTGGGCTAAGCAGGTTTTTATAGATCTTTCATTGCTAATTTTTCTTCAATAGCAGCTCCTCTAACTGAGTTGCTTAAGAAAGATGCTCCTTTCATTTGGACCTTCTGTCAGGAAAGAGCATTCCAAACACTATAAGAAAAGCTAACGTCTGCTCCAATTTTGGAATTTCCAGATTTTTCTAAGCCCTTCTATCTGACAACTGATGCTAGTTCAATTGGCATAGGTGCCGTACTAGCTCAGAAGGCTGATGACAAGTACAACGCAGTTGCATTCGCTAGTCGAGTCCTTATGAAGGCTGAACAAAATTATACAGTAACGGAGCAAGATGCTTTAGCAATTGTATGGTCTTTAAAGCACTTCCGAGACATTATTTACCAGTACCCTGTTCATGTCTTGACAGACCATGCACCTCTGATATCTTTATTCCAGAACAAACAACCTACTGGAAGGTTAGCCAGGTGGGCCTTGGCTATCCAGGAGTTCAATCCCACTTTTGAACATTTACCTGGCAAGTCACAGAAGCTTTATCACGACATGTTAGTATAGTAATTGCAGACCCTCCATTTACTGCCGAGGATGTAAAGAATGCCCAAAGAACAGATCCCATGTGGTCTGGTGTGATTTGATTTCTGCTCCAGGAAGACCTTATTCTGACTGTGAAGCCACCAGCACCCATTAGTGACTTTGTCATGAGTCAAGAATTACTGTATCGAACAGCCGAGTTGGGTACTCCAAGCAGAAGAGTATACCAATTAGCAATTCCACAGTCACTAGTGAATGTAGCTCTACAGTTAGTTCACGATGCACCAGGTGTTGCACACCCTGGTATGGATCATTCTGTGAAACAAGCCAGAATGAAATACTTTTGGCCACGAATGGCAACTGATATTTCTGAGTATGTTAAGAAATGTAGTGTCTGTATGCAGCATAAAGGAAATGTCAATGGTCCTAACCCAATCCAGGTGTATCCAACTACTAGCGAACCGTGGGAAAGCGTTGTGCTTGATTTGTTAACCAATTTTAAATATTCCCTCCAAGGTAACAAACATCTGTGTGTTATGGTAGACCATTTCACAAGATATTGTGAGTTAGTTCCTATTGCAGATAAGACTGCAGAGACAGTAGCTAAAGCGTTTAAAGAACGCATTATCTGCAGGCATACCATCCCTCAGTCCCTAGTAACAGATAATGGAGGTGAATTCTGCAATGAGATACTTGAAAATTTGTGTACCTTGTACAAAATCTCTAAGTCAACCATTGTTCCCCATCATCCTGGGAGTAATGGTTTGGCAGAACGTACAAATAAGAAAGTACTAGATGTTTTGAGAGCCACTATCAGCCCCAATAGTGAAACCTGGGATGAAGTTATACCGGATGTTCAATGTGCCATGAATTCTATTTACAATGCTTCCATAGGTGACACTCCACATTATGCATTGTATGGTGTAGACAACGTTTACCTTATGAGTTGTTATATTCCACGCTGAAACCCAATTATAACCCTGATGATTTCATAGCAACTCGTACCAGCATAGCTCTAAGTGTTTTTAGAAGAATCCATGAGACACTTCATAAATCAACAGCTGAATTTACTAGAGTAACTAATAGCCATGCTAAGCCGACAAAAGTTAAAGTGGATTCGAGAGTAATGCTGACTAATTTCAACAAAACATCCGCAATGCCTAAGCTCGACCAAAAGTTTGTTGGCCCTTATCGAGTAGTTGAGCATATCAATAGCAATAAGTATAAGGTTGGAGAAATTAGTACTGGTCAGTATAAGGAATCGCATTTAGATCATATGAAATTAGTATGCGATGTCCAGGATGATAATTCTACCCA
The DNA here is from genome assembly GCF_026875155.1 of Cherax quadricarinatus. NCBI lineage: Eukaryota > Metazoa > Arthropoda > Malacostraca > Decapoda > Parastacidae > Cherax > Cherax quadricarinatus. Next base: position 3,963,376 of record NC_069402.1, on the reverse strand, counting down.
GACTAATGTGTCAGTCGCTGACAATCCTCTTGACTATGTACCCTCTACCTCTAATACTCAGCCAGATAATCATCCCGAATGTCATTATTCTTTGCATACTCGACAAGTAATGAGAAACCCACAAGTATCATTTGTAGATACTTGTTCAGATCTCCCTCAGTCAAGACATGTGTTAGCCATTGCAAAGGAATTCGATCCTCCCAAAGACGATAACCATTCTGCATATGTAAATCTTACCCTCACAGAGTTGGGTTTAAATGTACATAGTCTGTATAATTAGATGTTCAAGATGAATGAAGTTGTCAACTGTGTGTTTTTATTAGCTGATCAGTTTTTTCAAAATTTTTTTTTGTGTTCACATTTCCTCCGAATTCTGAGAATTTAGCAGTAATGATCTGAGTGTGCCAGATCTGTCTTTGCTGTTAATTACTTTCACCTTTGTAAACATATTTTTTCTTCCTCAGAATCCGTAGAGTGCATAAATACAGATCGATCGATCAATTCCATCATTTATTATACAATGATTTTTTCTTATAATTCGTAATGCATTACATTAAAACTCAGTATCTTAACACCCATTACATTAACACCCATTACGTTAAAACCCATTACATAACATCCATTATGATACCATCCATTAGTTCTAAGTTACATATGTCTTTGCTATTGTATAGAATCAGCCCAGAGCCACCTGCCTGTTCAGCCTATAGCATAGTATTGTATGTCGAGACGACATACGTAACATGACCGAGCTGTCAGTATAGCTACTGAATTCCCTATACTTATACTTGTGTAGTATATTGTAGATCTTATCCATGTATATATTTAGGCTCCCTGGTCAGTAGGCTGAGTGACTAGCATGCGTGACGTCTCGTGATGCTGTTGTGAGTGCTGCGCTCTCATCCTCATCCTCAGTTCCTGCAAAGGTCTATGCCAGGCAAGACACAGTAGGTTGGGCTCTCCCCCTTCAAACTCTGCTAATATATAGTGTTACCATCCAACAAGTGTGTTTTACTCCAACCATCACATCTACGAATCCCCACTACAGAGGGTGTTCCGGGATCAATGCCCCAGTGGCCTGGTCCTTGACCATTCCTCTCGGTGGATCAGGGGTCTGGCACTTATACACTTAAATAAGAATTAATTTTTCCTAAGCAGGATTCACAGAAAAAAAAAACTTTCAGAGGAAGCTTTCCCAGGTTACAACACAGAAATCAAAACTTGGAATATTTATACACCATTGAGCAGATGGAACCAGCATGAACCTTAACCTAATTAAAGCAGTTGAGAATTTCAAGTAGACAAAATAGAAGTTTTCAAGTTATACACGAAAATCCTGGAGGAAGAAAACCAGGCAATTATTAGATGTCTAACTGGAAATACCTAAGAAATTACTACTACTACTACTACTACTACTACTACTACTACTAATAATAATAATAATAATAATAATAATAATAATAAAAAATAATAATAATAATAGAAAATTCGCCTTGGATGAAGACGTACCTGACGTGGTGGAAGTTCCAGTCTCCAGCTGAAAAAAATCACTTAATTGATGCCTGTATCTTATTAATTTAAATTACATAGACAAGTAAAATATTTGCAGATGCCATTTAAAGAATGTTCAGCAACAGTGATATGAAACTTATAAGTAAACAGTTGAATTATGCTAGAAAAATTGAGTTTAAAGAACGATGATGAAATATCTAAAAAATATTTGGCCAAAATATCTGTAAGAATACGAGTACAATATAATTGTCAATAGAACAAACAAATTATACAATTAGGGTGATTTTAATATATATGCTACTTTACAGAAAGCCATTTTTATGCATAGCATTTTGACCCCAGGGTCGAGTATATTGGACCACGTCATTTACTGTGTAAATAACGACAGTGCTCTAGCAATAAGAGGGTTTTAGCCTAAATAGTTGACTCAGAGTTGAAGATATCAACTCTCTGTTTGAAATATTACAATAGTATTTACCTGTTTCAGCCTTTTATATATGACTTCCTTTACAAAATACCTGCGGAAAATTTTGATGATTTTCCTGTGATTTGAGTGTAATAACTGATGGGGATAATAGTGTTTATAAAGTAGTGTAGGCGAGTAATGTTGGAGTGACTTTTGAAAGGTGATAATCTTCTTGTTGATTCGACGGTATTCTCCCGGCCCAGGCCTTTTCCAAGGGGTGGCCCGGCCTTGGCGCCTTGTCGAGGGAGTGTCTGAGACCTAAGTTTCCCATGGGAGGAGGTACAAGTACCCCCCCTCATCGTTGGGACCAACTGTCCTCAGGCCTAGCCACATTCCCCGCCCTCACGGGGCTCGTAGGGAGAAGCTAGGCCTTTCTGGCCTGCCATCCCCGCCCCAAGGGGGCTAATGGGAATGACAGTCTTGTGAGCTGAAAGCTCTGGCTCAGGCCCCCTACCCCCCTCAAGGAAGGTTCCTTGATGTTGGTGAGGGGTTCTTGATTTAGGGAATTGGATCTGTGCTCCAGTTCCCCGAATTAAGCCTGAATGTCTTCCACATCCCCCCCCCAGGCGCTGTATAATCCTCTGGGTTTAGCGCTTCCCCCTTGATTACAATAATAATAAAAATCAGGCACCTACCCTGCCCTAGAAGGGCTGGGCATGGTGTCGATATCAAAGGTGATAATACACAGCAGGGGACCAATAATTCCCTATAATTTCCTTATTTATTGTAATCAATTAGTTATGTAAAATGAAAATATATCAATATTGGAGAAAATAATATTCTGTTAAGAGAAATGTTTTACACACCCAGAAATATTACTAAAATCAAATAAATATATGTGTAAAAGATAAACGATAGGAAGAAGAAAGAAATATGGCGGTGTGGAGACTAGGGATGTTGTCAACGGAAAGCAGGAGGCGGTAGGTAAAGAAGACGCCATATTGTCTACCGCATACATATATCATCCAATAAGTAAATCATGCCTCCCGTATTGGTAGGTAGAGTTACCGACAATATGTTAAGTAAAAGGTCACAAATGCAACTAATGTGACATTTTATTGTGGCAACGTTTCGATCTCCAGGAGCTTTATCAAGCTGTTACAAACAATACATGGACACAGAGGGTATATATAGGCGTAGAGTGAGGTGTAATACTAGTGTTAGTAGTAGTAGTAATAGTAGTAGTAGTAGTAGTAGTAGTAGTAGTAGTAGTAGTAGTAGTAGTAGTATTAGTAGTAGTAGTAGTAGTAGTAGTAGTAGTATTAGTAGTAGTAGTATTAGTATTAGTAGTAGTAGTTAGTAGTAGTATTAGTAGTAGTAGTAGTAGTTAGTATTTGTAGTAGTAGTAGTTTGTAGTGTAGTATTTTTGTAATAGTAGTAGTAGTTGTATTAGTATTAGTAGTAGTAGTAGTAGTAGTAGTAGTAGTAGTAGTAGTAGTAGTTATTAGTAGTAGTAGCAGAAGTAAGTAGTAGCAGTAGTAGAAGTAGCAGTAGTAGTAGCATAGTATAGTAAGAGTAATAGTAGTAGTAGTGTAGTAGTAGGTAGTAGTATTAGTTGTAGTAGTAGTAATATTAGTAGTAGAAGTAGTAGCAGCAGTAGTAGCAGTAGTAGTAGTAGTAATAGCAGTAGTAGTATGTAGTAGTAGTAGTAGTAGTAGAGCAGCAGTTTGTAGCAGTGTAAAAAGTAGTAATAGTAGTAGTAATTGTTTGTAGAAAATTGTAGTAGTAGTAGTAGTAGTAGTAATAGTAGTAGTAGTAATAGTAGTAGTAGTAATAGTAATAGTAAAAGTAGTAGTAGTAATAGTAGTAGTAGTAGTAGTAGTAATAGAAGTAGTAGTAGTAGTAGTAATAGTAGTAGTAGTAATAGTAGTAGTAGTAGTAGTAGTAGTAATAGTAGTAGTAATAGTAGTAGTAGTAGTAGTAGTAATAGTAGTAGTAGTAATAGTAGTAGTAGTAATAGTAGTAGTAGTAGTAGCAGCAGTAGTAGTAGTAGTAGTAATACTAGTAGTAGTAGTAGTAATAGTAGTAGATAGTTGTAGTAGTAGAGTAGTAGTTGTAGTAGTATAGTAATAGTAGTTTGTAGTTATAGGTAGTAGTATAGTAGTAGTATTAGTAGTAGTTAGTTTATTAGTAGTAGTAGTAGTAGTAGTAGTAAGT
>NC_069402.1:3909075-3953741 GCF_026875155.1 Cherax quadricarinatus | reverse complement strand
AAACCACTACAACATGTAGTAACTTACAAACAAACACTGTAGTAACATTAAAACCCCAACCTGTAGTAACATTCACTCCCAAAACACTGTAGTAACTTTCACTACAACACTTAGTAACTTCATACTCAACACTGAGTAACTTCACTACACAACACTGGTAACATTCCCTACACAACACTGTAGTATCATTCACTACACAACACTGTAGTAACATTCACTACAACAATGTAGTAACATTCACTACTCAACACTGTAGCAACATTCACTCCCCAAAACTGTAGTAACATTCACTTCACAGCAATGTAGTAACATTCACTACACAACACTGTAGTAACATTCACTACTCAACACTGTAGCAACATTCACTACACAACACTGTAGTAACATTCACTACACAACACTGTAGTAACATTCACTACACAACACTGTAGTAACATTCACTATACAACACTGTAGTAACATTCACTACTCAACACTGTAGCAACATTCACTACACAACACTGTAGTAACATTCACTACACAACACTGTAGTAACATTCACTACAACACTGTAGTAACATTCACTGCCACACTGTAGTAACATTTACTTCACAACTTAGCTGATTTTCACTAGACATAAAAAATTTTCATTGATCGATCCTAAGTAATTTTCACTAACAAACCATCTATATTAGTGGAAGTTATTAGGTGTGTCTACATTGTTATTGTGTAAGTTATAATTGGGCAGTTGCAAATGTTCATTATAAATTAGTTATTTACTCTTATCAACAGTTTGTAATCAAAGTTTCAGGAAATGAGTTATTCTACGAAGCGATGATGGGTTTGGCTTGGTGAGGTCGTACTCCTGCTTGTCGTCATTACTGACTTAGCTTTCCTTATATGGAAAATACAACCTGGATCAACCATTGGATGACAGTCAAAAAGACTCCACTGTTATTAAAACCAAGAATAAATTCTTTAAGTTCCTTGAAGACAGCGATAAATTTATACCTATAGAGAACGTAATATTTGGAAATGAATTAACAGTAGATGAAACAAAGAAAGTTCAGGCTTCGTTGGAAACTTGTGGTATTATACTTTCCTCCGCAGTCGTGATATGGATATTTGGCTTTGTTGCTCCGAAGTTAAGTTTTGTCTTGATGCAAATCTGGGCTTTGTATGCTGGTTTTTGGGGTGATAATTATATACGTAAAGCCATGATGGTCCTGCAGTACATTCAGGTTCGCCTGCCACTTTACTCCCTCTAATCCTTGGAGCCAGAAGATCCGGTATGGTAGAAGATCAGTGCCAGAAGATCAGTGTTGTATAGTGAAAGTTACTACAGTGTTGAAGTGAATGTTACTACAGTGTTGTGTAGTGAATGTTACTACAGTGTTGTAGTGAATGTTACTACAGTGTTGTAGTGAATGTTACTACAGTGTTGTGTAGTGGATGTTACTACAGCGTTGTAATGAATGTTACTACAGTGTTGTGTAGTGAATGTTACCTCAGTGTTGTGTAGTGTATGTTACTACAGTGTTGTGTAGTGAATGTTACTACAGTGTTGTGTAGTGAATGTTACTTCAGTGTTGTGTAGTGAATGTTACTACAGTGTTGTAATGAATGTTACTACAGTGTTGTGTAGTGAATGTTACTACAGTGTTGTGAAGTGAACGTTACTACAGTGTTGAGCAGTGAATGTTACTACAGTGTTGTGTTGAATGTTACTACATTGTTGTAATGAATGTTACTACAGTGTTGTGTAGTGAATGTTTCTACAGTTTTGTAGTGAATGTTACTACAGTTGGGTATGAATGTTACTACGTGTTGTAGTGAATGTTTTTTTTTTTGGGGGGTTTTTTTTAATTTTTTTTGGGGGGGGTTTTTTTTAAATTTTTTTTTTTAAAATTTTTAAAAATTTTTTTTTTGGGAATTTTTTTTAAATTTTTTAAGGGGGTTTTTTAATTTTTGTTGGGGGAAAAAGGGTTGTTTAATGAAAAAGGGGGTTTTTTTTTTTTTAAAAAAAGGGTTTTGGAGGAATGTTCCTACGGGTTGTTTTTTAAGGGGTTTTCCGGTTTGAAATGAATTTTAAAGGGTTTTTTGGGGTTTTTTTTTAAAAGGTTTTTTTAAATTTTTTTTTTTTTTTAAAAAATTTTTTTTTTTTAAAGTTTTTGGGGGGTTTTTTTTTTTTGGGGTTTTTTAAAATTTTTTTTTTTAAAAATTTTTTTGGTTTTTTTTTAAAAAAATTTTTTTTTGGGGTTTTCCTAATTTTTGGGGGGGGGGAAAAAGGTTTTTTTGGGTTAAAAAAAAATTTTTTTTGGTTTTTTAATTTTTTTTGGGGTTTAAAATTTTTAAAATTTTTTTTGGGGGGTTTTTTTTTTTTTTTTTTTTTTCCGGGGTTTTGGGTTTTTAAACAGTGTTGTTTTTTTAAATTTTTAAAATTTTTTACTACGGGGTTTTGTTTTTTTTTTAAAGGGGTTTTTTGTTTTTTTTTTATTAAGTTTTTTAATTTTTTTTTTTTGGGGGTTTTTTTTTTTTTTGTTTTTTTTTTTTTGGTAAATTTTTTTTGTTGAAAAAATTTTTTTTTTGGGTTTTTATTTTTTTGGGGGGTTTTACTTTTTTTGGGGAAATTTTTTTTTTTTTTAATTTTTTTGGGGGTTTTTTGGTTTTTTTTTGTTTTTTTTTTACAACAGTTTTGGGGTTTTTTGGGTTTTTTTTTATAATTTTTTTTCCGGTTTTTTTTTTTTAAAAGGTTTTTTTTTTTAAAGGTTTGGTTTTTTTTTTTGGGGGGGGTTTTTTTTTTAAATTTTTTTAAATTTTAAAGGGTTTGGGGGGTTTTTTTTTTTGTTTTTTTTTTTTTTTTTTTTTTTTTAAATTTTTTTTTTTTTTTTTAAGGGGGGTTTTATTAATTTTTTTTGTTTTGTTGTTTTTTTTTGGGTTTTTTTTAAATTTTTTTTTTTAATAAGTTTTTTTTTATTTTTTTTTTTTTAATTTTTTTTTTTAATTTTTTTTAAAAATTTTTTTTGGGTTTTCCCTTTTTTTGGGGTAAGGGGGGTTTTTTTTTTTAAAGGGGTTTTTTTTTTTAAAAAATTTTTTTTTTAAAGTAAAATTTTTTTTTGTTTAATTTTTTTTTTTTAAAAAAATTTTGGGGGGAAAAAAGGTTTTTTTTTTGGGGTTTTAAAAATTTTTTTTTTTTTAATTTTTTTTAAAAAAAATTTTTTTTTTATAATTTTAAAAGGGTTTTTTGGGGGGTTTTTAAAAGGTTTTTTGGGTTTTAAATGTTTTTTTAATTTTAATTTTTTTTTTTAATTTTTTTTTGAATTTTTTTTTTTTTTAAAATTTTAAGGGGGGAAAAAAATTTTTTGGGGTTTTTCCTGTTTAAAAATTTTTTTTGTTTAAATTTTTTTTGGGGGGGGTTTTTTTTTTTTTAAAAATTTTTTTTGGTTTTTTTTTTTTTTGGGTGGGGTTTTTTTTGGGGTTTTGTTTTTTTTTTTTTAATTTTTGTAGGGAATGTTACTCAGGGGGGGGGTTTTAAAAATTTTTTTTTTTTTTCCCCGGGTTTTTTGGTAAAATTTTTTTTGGGGTTTTTTTTTAAAATTTGTTTTGGGTTTTTACGTGTTGTTTTTTTGGTTTTTTTGGGGGTTTTTTTTTTTTTAAAATTTTGGGGGTTTTTTTTTTTTTTTTTAAAAAATTTTGTTTTTGGGGAAAAATTTTTTGGGGTTTAAAAATTTTTTTTGGTTTTAAATTTTTTTAATTTTTGGGGATTTAATTTTTTTTTGTTTTTTAGGGGGTTTTTGAAAAAGGGGGGGTTTTTTAAAGGTTTTTTGGGTTTTTAAAAGGTTTTTTGGGGTTTTTTTTGGGTTTTTTTTTTTGGTTTTTTAAAAAGGGTTTTTTTTGTTTAATTTTTAAGGGGTTTTTTTTTGTTTTTTTTTTTTGGGTTTTGGGGTTTAAATTTTTTTTTTGGGGTTTTTTTTTTTTGGGGGGAAAATTTCCTTTTGTTTTTTTTTTTTTTTGGGGGAAATTTTTGGGGGGGTTTGTTTTAAGTTTTTTTTTTTAAAAAATTTTTTTTTTTTAAAAATTTTTTTTGTTTTTTTTTGGGTTTTTTTTAAAAATTTTTTTAAAAGGGGTTTTTTGTTTTTTTTTAAATGTTTTTTTTTTAAAATGTTTTTTTTTAAAATTTTGGGGGGGTTTTTTGGGGTTTTTTAAATTTTTAAAAGGTTTAAAATTTTTTTAAAAGGTTTTTTAAAAGGTTTTATAATTTTGTGGGGTTTAAATTTTAAAGGTTTTTTTTTTTTTTTTAAAAAATTTTTGGGTTTTTTAAATGTTTGGGGGGGAAATTTTTTTGTTTTTTTTTTTTGGTTTTTTTTGGGGGTTTTTTTTTTTTTAAAAAAATTTTTTTAAATGTTTTAAAAAAAAAGGGGGGGGTTTTAAAATTTTTTGGGGGAAAAATTTTTTTTGGGGGGTTTTTTTTGTTTTTTTTTTTTTTGGAAAAATTTTTTTTTTTTTTTAAAAATTTTTTTTTTTTAAAGTTTTTTTTTTTAAAAATTTTTTTGGGGTTTTTAATTTTTAAGGGGTTTTTTAAATTTTTAATTTTTTTTAAATTTTTTTTTAAATTGTTTTTTTAAATGTTTTGGGGGGGTTTTTTTTTTTGGGGGGTTTTTTTTTTTAAGGGGTTTATAAATTTTTGGGGGGGGAAAAATTTTTGTGTTTTTTTAATTTTTTTTTTTGGGGTTTTTTTTAAAAGGGGTTTTTGGGGGTTTTAAAAGGTTTTTTTGGGTTTTTAAATTTTTTTTGGGGGGTTTTGGTTTGAAATGAAGGGTTTTTTTTAAGTAAAATTTTTTTAAATTTTTTTAAAAATTTTTTTTTTTTTTTTTTTTGGGGGGTTAAATGTTCTACGTGTTGTGTAAATTTTTTTTTGGGGGTTTTTTTAAAGGGTGTAAAAAAAAATTTTTGTTTGAATTTAATTTTAAAATTTTTGGGTTTTTTAAAGGTTTTTTGGGGGTTTTTTTTTTTTTTTTTTTTTTGGGTTTTTGGGGGGTTTTTTTTTTGGTTTTTTTTTTAAGGGGGTTTTTTTTTGGGGGGGGGAATTTCCGGGGGGGGGGGTTTTTTTTTGGGTTGGGGGGGAAAAAAATGTTTAAATTTTTTAAATGAAATTTTTTTTAAAAAATTTTTTTTTGGGAAAATTTTTTGGGGGGGGGGGAAAAAATTTTTCCCCCCCAAAAAATTTTTTTTTTTTTTTGGGGGGGGAAAATTTTTTTTTAAAATTTTTTTTAAAATTTTTTTTTTGGGGGTTTTTTTTTGGGGGTTTTCGGGTTTTTCCCCTTTTTAAAATTTTTTTTTTTTTTTTTTTTTTGGGGGAAAATTTTTTTTTTGGTTTTGGGTTTTTTTTTTTCCGGGGGGGTTTTTTTTTTTTTAAAAAATTTTTTGGGGGGGTTTTTTTTTTTTTTTTTTTAAAAAGGGGTTTTGTTATTAAGGGGGGGTTTTTTTTTTTTTAAAGGTTTTTTTTTTTTTTTTTTTAAAAAATTTTTTTTAAAGGGGTTTTTTTTTTTAAAAGGTTTTAAAGGGGTTTTTTTGGGTTTTTTGGGGAAATTTTTTTTTTTTAAAAAAAAAAAATTTTTTTTAAAAAATTAAATTTTTTTTTTTTTTTTTTGGGGGAAAAAAGGTTTTTAAATTTTGGGGGTTTTGGGGGTTTTGGGAAAGGGGGGTTTTTTGGGGTTTTTTTTTTGGGGGGGGGGGTTTTTTTTTTTTTGGTTTGGTTTTTTTAAGGGGGGGGGGGTTTTTTAAAAAATTTTTTTTTTTTTTTTGGGGGGGTTTTTTTTTTTTTTGGGGGGGGAAAAAAGCCCGGGGAACCGCCCCCCCTTTTTTGGGGGGTTTTTTGGGCCCCTTTTGGGGGAAAAAAAAAAAACCCCCCCCCCTTTTTTTTTTTTTTTGGGGAAAATTTTTTTTTTTCCCCCAAAGGGGGGGGTTTTTTTTTTGGGGTTTGGGTTTTTAAAATTTTTTGGGGGGGTGATTTTTTTTTGGTTTTTTTTTTTTTGGGGGAAAGGGGAAATTTTTTTTTTTTTTTGTTTTCCCCCCTTTTGGGAAAAGGGGGGGGTTTTTTTTTTCCCCCCCCTTTTTTTGGGGGGGAAAAGGGCCCCCCCCCCTTTTTTTGGGGGAAAAAAGGGCCCGGGGGGGCCCCCCGGGGGGTTTTTTTTTTTTAATTTTTATTTTTTCGAAAAATTTTTTTTTTAAAAAGGTTTTTTAAAAAGGGGGGGGGGGGTTTTTTTTTTTTTTTTTTTCCCCCCCCTTTTTTTTTTTCCCCCTTTTAAAAAAAATTTTTTGGTTTTTTTTTTTTAAGCCCACTTTTTTTTTTTTTCCCCCCCTTTTGGGGGGCCCCCTTTTTTTTCCCCCCAAAAAATTTTTTTTTTTTTGGGGAAAAAAAAAAGGGGGGGTTTTTTTTTTGGGGGTTTTTTTTTTTTTTAAATTTAAATTTTTTTAAATTTGTGGGAAATTTTCCCCGTTTTTTTTTTTAAAAATTTTTTTACCCCCCCCCCCTTTTTTTTTTTTTTTTTTCCCTTTTTTTTTTAAATTTTTTTTTTTTTTTTTTTTTTTGGGGGGGGGGGGGGGTTTTTTGAGGGGGTTTTTTTTTTTTTTTTTTTGGGGTTTTTTTTTTTTTTAAACCCCCCTTTTTGGGGGGATTTTTTTTTTTTGGGGGGGTTTTTTTTTGGGGGGGTTTTTTTGGGGGGTTTTCCCCTTTTGGGTCTGGGGGGGGGGGGGGCCCCCAATTTTTTTAAAAGGGGGGGTTTTTTTTAAAAAACCTTTTTTTTTGGGGGGGTTTTTTTTTTCCCCGGCTTTTTTTTTTTTTTTTTTTTGGGGGGGGAAAAAAAATTTCCTTTTTGGGGGGGGTTTTTTTTTTTGGGGGCCCCTTTGGTTTTTTCCCAAAAAAAAGGGTTTTTATTTTTCCTTTATTTTTTTTTTTTTGGGGGGGTTTTTTTTTTTTTTTTTTTTCCCCCCCCCTTTTTTTTTTAAATTTTTTTTTAAATTTTTTTAATTTCCCGGGGGTTTGTTTTTTTTTTTTTTTCCCCCCTTTTTTAAAAAAATTAAAAAATTTTTCCTTTTAAAAATTTTGGGGGTTTTTTTTTTCCCCCCCCCCTTTTTTTTTTGGGTTTTTTTTTTTTTAAATTTTTTTGGGGGGTTTTTTTTTTTCCCCCGGAAAAAACCCCTTTTTTTGGGGTTTTTTGGGGGAAAAAAGGGAAAGGTTTTTTTTTTTTTTTGGGTTTTTAAAACCCGGGTTTTTTTTTTTTTGGGGTTTTTTGGGGGTTTTTTGGGGTTTTGGGGGGGTTTTTTTTTTTTTGTTTTTTTTTTTTTTTGGGGGGGTTTGGGTTGGGGGTTAATTTAAAATGGGTTTTTGGGGGGGTTTTTTTTTTTTTTTCCCCCCCCCCAAAAAAATTTTTTTTGGGCCTTTCCCCCTTTTCCCCCGGGGGGTTTTTTTTTTTTTTGGGGAAAAAACCCCCCCCCCCCTTTTTTTGGGGAAAAAAAATTTTTTTAAAAAATTAAAGGGGGGGTTTTTTTCCCTTTTTTTCCCCGGGGGGGGGGTTTTTTTGGGTTTTTTGGGTTGGCCCCTTTTTTTAAAATTTTTTTTGGGGGAAAGGGATTGGGGGGGTTTTTTCCCCTTTTTTTTTTTGGGTTTGGGTTTTTTTTTTTTAAAAAAAAATTTTTTTTTTTTCCCCAAAAAATTTTTTTTTTTCCCCCAATTTTTTTTTTTTTGGGGCCCCTTTTTTTTTTTTTCCCCGGGGGAAAATTTTTTTTTTTTTTTTTTTGGGGCCCCCGGGGGGTTTTTTTTTTTTTTTTTTTGGGTTTCCTTTGGCCCCCTTTTTTTTTTCCCCCCCCAAAAAGGGGAAATTTTCCCCCCTTTTTTTTTGGGGGCCGGCCCTTTTTTTTTTCCCCGGGAAAAATTTTTTTTTCCCCAAAAAAATTTTTTTTTTTTTTTGGGGTTTTTTTTTTTTTTTTCCCCAAATTTTTTTTTTAAAAAAAACCCCCCCCCTTTTTTTTTTTTTTTTCCCCTTTTAAAAAAACCCCTTTTTTTTCCCCCCTTTTTTTTTTTTCCCCCCTTTTTTTTAAAACGGGTTTTTTTTGGGCCCCAAAAACCTTTTTTTTTAAAAATTTGGGCCCCCCTTTTTTTAAAAATTTAAAAGGGGGGAAAAAAAAAAATTTTTTTTTAAAAAAAAAAAATTTTTTTTTAAAATTTTTTAAAAAAAAAAATTTTTTTTTAAAAATTTTTTAAACCTTTAAAAATTTTTTTTTTGGGGGGGCCCCCCCCCGGGGGTTGGGGGGCCCTTTTGGGGGGAAAAAAAATTTTTTTAATTTTTTTCCCCCCCCCCCGGGGGGAAATTTTTTTTTTAAAAAAAGGGAAAAAATTTTGGGGGCCCAATTGGAAAAATTTTGGGGGTTTTTTTTTTTTAAAAAAAAAAAAAAAAAAGGGGGGGGGGGGGGGTTTTTTCCCTTTTTAAATTTTTTTAAACCGGGGGTTTTTTTTAAAAGGGGTTTTTTTTTTTTTAAAAAAAACCCCCCTTTTTTTTTTGGTTTTTTTTTTGGGGGCCCCCTTTTTTTTTTTAAAAAAAAAAATTTTTTTTTTTGGGGGGGGGTTTTTTTTTTAAAAATTTTTTTTTTTTTTTTGGGGGGTTTTTGGGGTTTTTTAAAAATTTTTTTTTTTTTTTAAAAAAAATTTTTTTTTTTTTGGGGGAAAAAAGTTTTTGGGGAAAATTTTAATTTGGTTAAAAAAAAAAGGGGGGAAAATTTTTTAAAAAAGGGGGGGTTTTAAATTTTTGGGGAATTTGGGGTTTAAAATTTTTTTTTAAATTTTTTTTTTGGGGGGTTTAATTTAAAAATTTTGTAGTAAATTTTTAAAAAGGGGGTTGTAGTGAATGTTACTACGTGTTTTTGTATTGAATTTTAAATCCCGTGTTGTAGTGAATGTTAATACATTTGGGGTTTGGGGAATTTTTCCTACAGTGCTGGGGGTGAATGCTACAAACCAGTGTTTTTTAATAAAAGTTTTCTAAAAGTGTTGTGTAGTGAATTTTAAATACGTTTTGGTAGTGAATGTTATTTCGTGTGTTTTAGTGAATGTTACTACAGTGTTGTAGTGAATGTTATACAGGTTGTTTTGTAAATGTTATACGGGTTTTTTGTGTAGTGAATGTTACTAAGTGGGTAATAAATTTTATACAGTTTTGGGTGTGTGAATTTTAACTACGGGTTTTGTATTGAAAATTGTTACTATTTTGTTGTAATAAATGTTTTTTACATTGTTTTTTTAGTGAAAGTTTATCCATTTGTTTGTAGGAATGTTACTACGGGTGTTGTTTTATTTAAATTTGTTACTCGTGTTGTATAGTGTTTGTTGCAAAATTGTTGTGTAGTAAATGTTTTTTCGTGTTGGTAGGGGAATGTTTTCAGTGTTTGTAGTGAATGTTTTTTACAGTTTTTTGTGTAGTGAATGTTATTTCAGTTTTTTGCAGTGAATGTTATACGTGTTGTAAGGGAAAGTTACAAAGTTTTGTGTAGTGAATGTTATACAGTGTTCTTTTACTGAATGTTTTTCAGTGTTGTGTAGTAAAATTTTTACTGCAGTGTTGTAATAAATGTTACTACTTTTGTTTTTTGTATGAATGTTATACAGTGTTGGGTAGTGAATGTTATACATTGTTGTAATAAATGTTACTACGTGTTGGAAGTAAAATGGTACAAAAGGGTGTTGTGAAAAGTGAATGTTACTACAGTTTTGAAATTTGAATGTTATACAGCGTTGTGTAGTGAATTTTTACTACAGTGTTGTGTAGTGAATGTTATTTCAGTTTTGTAATGAAGGTTATACAGTGTTTTGTAGTAAAATGTTATACGTGTTGTAGTGAATTTTTTAATATACCTTGTGTAGTGAATGTTTATCCAGTGTTGTAGTGAATGGTACTTAAAAGCTTTTGTGTAGTGAAGGGTTACTACGTGTTGTGCAGTAAATGTTACTTACACTGTTGTAATAAATTTTTTATACAGTTTTGTGTAGGGGAATGTTACTAAAGTGTTGTAGTGAATTTTTATACAGCTTTGTGTAGTGAATTTTACTCAGTTTTTGTGTAGGGGAAGGGTTACTACAGTGTTTGTAGGGGAATTTTACTACAGTGTTGGTAGTGAATTTTTCTACGGTTGTTGTGAATGTTATTCAGTGTTGTGCAGTGAATGTTACACGGGTTTTTGATTTGTGAATGTTACTAAGTGTTGTGTAGTGAATTTTACTCCCAGTGTTGGTAGTAAATTTTACTACAGTGTTGTGTGTAAATTTTTTTAAAAGGGCGTTGAAATTAAATTTTTACTACAGGGTTGTGGGTAAAATGTTTACAGTGTTGTAGTGAATTTTATACGGGGTTTTTAATAAATTGTTCCCTACAGTGTTGTGTAGTAAAATGTTACTAAGTGTTGTAGTGAATGTTTTTTATAGTGTTGTGTAGTGAATGTTAACTACAGGGGTTGTGTGAATGTTATTTACAGTTTTGGGAAAAGGGTATGTTACACATTTGGGGTGTAGTGTTTTTATTTCTTTTGCTGTTTTAGTGAATGTTATTTCAGTTTTGTAATGAATGTTATACAGTGTTGTGTGGGGGAATTTTTCTCCAGTGTTGTGTAGGGGAATGTTACTACAGTGTTGAAATTTAAAAATGTTACTCAGTGTTGTGTAGTGAATGTTATTCATTTGTTGTGTAGTGAATTTTAACAGTTTTTGTGCAGTGAATGTTAAATACAGTGTTGTGTAGGAATGTTACTACAGTGTTGTTTTGTAATGTTACTACAGTGGGGGGTTTTGTAAATGTTATTACAGTGTTGTGTAGTGAATTTTACTACAGTGTTGTGTGGGTAAAAGTTTACAGTGTTGTAGGGGAATGTTATTTCAGTGTTGGGTAGGGGAATGTTACTACAGTGTTGTAAAAATTGTTTTTCAGTTTTGTGAAGTGAAGTTACTCAGTTTTGTATTTAAAATGTTTCCCAAAGTGTTGTGTAGTGAATTTTTTCTCCCATTTGCTGTGGGAATGTTATACAGGGGTTGTGTAGTGGTTTTTTATTAATTTGTTGTTTTAGTGAATGTTACTACGGGTTTTTGTGTAGTGAATGTTATTCGTGTTTTGTAGTGGATGTTAAAACAGTGTTGTGTATTAAAATTTTTTCTCCCGTGTTTTTGTAGGGGAATTTTATTCAGTGTTGTGTAGTGGAGGGTTATACAGGTTGTGTAGGGGAAAGCACTCCCGTGTTGTGTAGTAAAGGGTTTCTCAGTGTTGTGTGGGGGAAATTGTTACTAAAAAGTGTTGTGTGTGAATTTTTTTTTAAACAGTTTTTGGTAGTAAAGGTTACTCAGTGTTGAAATTGTTGTTATGCAGTGTTTTTGTGGGTAATCTTACTACGTGTTGTGTATTTGAATTTTACAAACAGTGTTGTAGTGAATGTTTTTACAGTTTTGTGTAGTGAATTTTTCTACGTGTTGTGTAGGGAATGTTACTACAGTTTTGGTGTATTTAAATGTTACAAACAGTGTTTTTGTAGTGAAGTTACTCCCGT
Organism: Cherax quadricarinatus; assembly: GCF_026875155.1. Taxonomy (NCBI): domain Eukaryota; kingdom Metazoa; phylum Arthropoda; class Malacostraca; order Decapoda; family Parastacidae; genus Cherax; species Cherax quadricarinatus. The sequence continues at coordinate 3,942,179 of NC_069402.1, read as the reverse complement.
GTTGTAATAAATGTTAAAAAGTGTTGTTTTGTAAATGTTACTACAGTGTTTTTTTGTAGGGGAATTTTTACTACAGTGTTGTGTAGTAAATGTTACTACAGGGGTTGTGTAGGGGGAATGTTACTACAGTGTTGTGTAGTGAATGTTACAAACAGTTTTTGTATAGGGGAATGTTATTTTACAGTGTTGTGTAGTGAATGTTGACAGTGTTGTGTAGTAAATTTTTACTACAGGTTGTGGGGGTGAATGTTTTTAAACAGTGTTGTGTATTGAATGTTACACAGTGTTGTGTAGTGAATGTTACTAAAGTGTTGTAGTAAATTTTTAAATACGGTTGTGTAGTGAATGTTACAAAAAGTTTTGGTAGGGGAAGGGTTACTACAGTGTTGAGTAGTGAATGTTATAGGGGGGTTGTGGTGAATGTTAAAACAGTGTTGTAAGGGAATTTTTACTACGTGTTGGGGAGAGAATGTTATTTACAGTGTTGTAGTAAAATGTTTACAACAGTGCTGTGTTTAAATGTTATTTACAGTGTTTTTTTAGTGAATGTTTTACGGGTTTTGCGTAGTGAAGTTACTACAGTGTTGTTGGGAAAATTTATACGGGGTTTTTGAAAAGGGAATGTTTTTAAAAGTGTTTTTGCAGTGAATGTTACTCCCAGTGTTGTAGTAAAGTTATTTACAGTTTTGTGATAGTGAATGTTACTACAGTGTTGTTTTGGGGAATTTTACTAAGTGTTGTTAATGAATTTTAAATACAGTGTTGGGTAGTGAAATTACTAAGTGTTTTGAAAGGGAATTTTTACTCAGGGGTTGTGTAGGGAATGTTACTACAGTTTTGTGTATTTTGAATTTTGCAAACATTTTTGTGTAGTAAAATGTTTTTAAAAGTTGTGTAGTGAATTTTAAATACAGTGTTCTGTGGTAAATGTTATTCAGTTTTGTGTATTTGAATTTTTCTACATGTTGTGCGGTGAATGTTATTACATTTGTTGCAATGAATTTTACTACATTTGTTGTGTAGTGAAGTTACTACAGGGGGTTCTTTTTGTGAATTTTTTTACAGTGTTGTGTGTGAATGTATGCAGGGGTTGTAATGAATTTTACTACAGTGTTGGGGAGTGAATTTTACTACAGTTTTTGTGTAGTAAATGTTACTACAGTGTTGTAATGAATGTTACTACGGGTGTTGTGTAGTGAATGGTATACGTGTTGGGAAAGGGGATTTTTACTACGTTTTTGGTGTGAATTTTTATCCGGTTTGTTTTGTGAATGTTACTACAGTGTTGTTTTGTAAATTTTTAAATAAATTTTTTGTAAGGGAATTTTTATACGTTTTGGTGTAGTAAATTTTTTACTACAGTGTTGTAGTGAATTTACTACAGCGTTGTGTAGTGAATTTTACTAAGTGTTGTAGTGAAGGGTTACTCAGCGTTGTGTAGTGAATGTTACAACAGTGTTGGTGTGAATGTTCTACGTGTTGTGTGTGAATTTTACTCCCGTGTTGGTGTAAAATGTTACTAAGTTTTGTATAGTAATATTATTACAGTGTTTTTGTAGTGAAGGGTTATACAGTGTTTTTGTAGGGAATGTTCCCACAGTATTTTTGTAGTGAAATTTTAAATGCATTTGTTGTGTAGTAAAATGTTACTACAGCGTTGTTTTTAGTGAATGTTACTACAGTGTTGTTTTGTGAATGTTTTTTACGCGTTGTGTAGGAATGTTACTACTTTTGTTGTGTATGAAGGTTACTCCCATTTTTGGGTTGTAGTGAATTTACTACGCGTTGAAATGAATTTTACTACAGTGTTGTGTCTGAATTTTCCCTCCCGGTTTGTGTAGTGAATGTTACTACAGTTTTGGGTGTAGTGTTTTTATACAGCGTTGTAATGAATTTTACTACAGTTTTTGTGTGTGAATGTTACTACAGTGTTGTATTAAAATGTTACTACAGGGTTGAAATGAATGTTACTACAGTGTTTGAAAGGGGAATTTTTACTACAGTGTTGTGTAGTGAATTTTAAATTTACAGTGTTGTAGTAAAAGGGTTACTACAGGGTTGTGTAGTGTTTTTTTTAAAACAGTGTTGTGTAGGGGAATGTTATTTACACTTTTGAAATTAAAGGGTTAAATACAATTTTGTGTAGGGGAATGTTACTCCCAGTGTTTTTGTGAATTTTTACTACAGGTTGTAATGAAATTTTTGTCCGGGTGTTGGGGAAAGTAAATTTTTCTACAGTGTTGTAGTGAATGTTATTATAGTGTTGTGTGTAAATTTTTTACTACAGTTTTTTGTAGTGAATGTTACTACAGTGTTGTGGAAGTGTAGGGTTCTAAAAGTTTTGTGTAGTGGAAGTTACACAGTGCTGTGTAGTGAATGTTAAATACAGTGTTGTAATGAATGTTATACCGTTTTTGTGTAGTAAATGTTACTCTGTGTTGTGTATTTAAATTTTTATTTCAGGTTGAATAAATGTTATTACAGTGTTGGTAGTGAATTTTACTACAGTGTTGTGTAGTGAATTTTACTACAGTATTGTGCGGGGAATTTGTTACTACAGTGTTGTGTAGTGAATTTTTCTACAGTGTTGTTTTATTGAATTTTTACTACAGTGTTGTTTTGTAAAATGTTATTACGTGTTTTTGTTTTTGGAATGTTATCAGGTTGAAATTTGAATGTTACAACAGTGCTTTTAAAGTGAATGTTACTACAGTTTTTGTAGTGAATGTTATACAGCTTTGTTTTTATGGGGAATGTTACTACAGGGTTGTTTTAGTGAATGTTACTACGTTTTGTAATAAATGTTACTAAGTTTTGTGTAGTGAAGGGAAATTACAGTGTTTTTGTGAAGGTTACTACGTGTTGTGTAGTAAAAGTTACTCCCAGTGTTGTATTGTGAATGTTCACAGTGTTTTTAATGAATGTTATTTACAGTGTTTTTGTAGTGAAAGTCACTACATTTTGTTTTGTAGTGAATGTTACTACAGTGTTGTGTGGGAAAATTTTAAATACATTTGTTGTGTTTCCCTGGATTTTAAACCTGGAGGGAGTTTCGGGGGTAGGGGAATGTTGCTATAGTGTAGGGGAATGTTACAAACAGGGGTTGTAGTGAAAATTTTTATTTCAGTTTTTGTAATGAATGTTTTTTTCCCGGGTTTTGTGTAGGGAATGTTTACAAAAGTGTTGTTTTAATTTAATGTTTTAAAAGTTTTTTGTGGGTTTTGGAATGTTATAAAGTTTTTTGTTTTGGGTAAATTTTTAACTACAGTTTGTTTTGTGAATGTTATACACGGGTTGTAATGAATTTTTTACAATGTTTTTGTTTTTTTTGAATGTTTTCTACTGTGTTGTAGTGAATTTATTTACAGTGTTGTAATGAATTATTACTACAGTTTTGTGTAGTGAATGTTACTACATTGTTGTAGTAAAATGTTATTTTTTTGTTGTGTAGTAAATTTGTTAAACAGTGTTTTTGGGAATTTTTAACAGGTTGTGAAGTGCATGTTACTACAGTGTTGTGAGTGGAAGTTATTTAAGTGCTGTGTAGTAAATTATTACAAACAGTGTTTTTAATGAATGTTATACAGTGTTGTTTTAGGGAATGTTCCCAAAACAGTGTTGTGAAAGTGAATGCCCATTTACAGTGTTGAAATGAATGTTATTTAAACAGTTTTGGTTTTAGTGAATTTTTCTACAGTTTTGTTTTAGTAAATTTTTACTACAGTTTTGTCCCGTAAAGGTTATTTCAGTGTTGGGTAGTGAATGTTACTACAGTGTTGTGTAGTGAATGGTTCCCTACAGTTTTTGTTTTTAGTAAAGGGTTTCTTCAGTGTTGGTAGTGAATGTTATTTGGGTTCTGTAGGGGATTTATTTACGTTTTTGTGTAGTAAATTTTTACTACAGTTTTTGGGGCAGTGATGTTTAACTACAGTTTTGGGGTAATGAATGTTATCAGGTTTTTAGTGAATGTCTATTTCGTTTTTCGGGTAGTGAATGTTATTACAGTGTTGTGTAGTAAATTGTTACTGCGTGTTGAAAATGAATTTTTCTACGTGTTGTGTAGGGGAATGTTACTACAGTGTTGTGAAAGTAAATTTTCTACAGTGTTGTAATAAATTGTTACTACAGGTTGTGTAGTGAAGGGGATTTACAGTTTTTGGTTGGGGAATTTTTATACAGTGTTGTAGTGAATGTTTTTCGCTTTTGTGTAGTGAATGTTATTTCAGTGTTGTGAAAGTGAATGTTATACAGCGTTGTGTAGTGAATGTTATTTTTAAACCCCAGTTTTGTAGTAAAAATTTATACAGTTTTTGTAATGAATTTTATACAGGGGTTGTGTAGTAAATGTTACTACAGTGTTGTAGTGAAGGGTTACTACAGTGTTGTGTAGGAATGTTACTACAGTGTTGTAATAAAATGTTACTACAGTGTTGTGTTGTGAATGGTACTACAGTTTTGGTGTGTGAATGTTACTACAGTTTGTGGGAAAATGTTACTACAGCGTTGTGTGGGTGAATGTTACTACAGTGTTGTGTAGTGGAATGTTATACAGTGTTGTTTTTAGTGAATTTTTCTACGTGTTGTAGTAAAAAATTTATAAAGTGTTGTAATGAATGTTACTCAGTTTTTGGGTTGTAGTGAATTTTCCCTCAGTGTTGTAGTAAATGTTAAAAACGTGTTGTAGGGGAATGTTACTACAGTGTTGAAAAAGGTGTATGTTACTACAGTGTTGTGTAGTGAATTTTTATTTACAGGGCTTTTGTAGTAAATTTTACTAAGTGTTGAAAATTGAATGTTACTACAGTGTTGTGTATTTGAATGTTGCTACAGTGTTGTAGTAAAGGGTTACTACGGGGTTGTTTTGTAAATGTTATCAGGGGTTGTGTAGTGAATTTATACGGGTTTGTGTAGTGAAGGGTTATTACGTGTTGTGTAGTAAATGTTACTACAGGGGTTGGGTATTTGAATGTTACTACAGTTTTGGGAGTTAATTTTTAAAAACAGTGTTTTTGTAGTGAATGTTTTTAGTGTTGTGTAGTGAAGGGTTTCCCAGTGTTGTTTTAGTGAATTTTTACTCAGTGTTTTTAATAAAGTTATACGTTTGTTTTGTAAATGTTACTACGTGTTTTTGTGTTATTACTACAGTGGTGTGTGGGTGAATTTTTACTACAGTGTTGTAGTGAATGTTACTACAGTGTTTTTTGTTGTGGATTTTTATTTCCAGTGTTGGGGTAGTAATGTTTTTTTACAGTTTTTGTGTAGTGAATGTTACTACCAGGGGTTGTGTAGTGGAGTTACTACAGTATTGTTTTGTGAATGTTACTACAGGGGTTGTGTAGTGAAGGGTTACTACAGTGTTTTTGTAGGGGAAATTTTTATCAGTGTTGTGTAGTGAATGTTACTACAGTGTTGTGTGGGGAAATGTTACTCGTGTTTTTAAGTGAATGTTATTACAGTGTTGTGTGTGAATGTTACTACATTTGTTGAAATTAAATGTTTACGTTTTGTGTATTTAATTTTTAACTACAGTGTTGTGTAGTGATTTTTATTTACAGTGTTGTGTAGTGAATGTTATCCGTGTTTTGTAGTGAATGTTACTACAGTGTTGTGTAGTGAATGTTATTCCCTTTTTTGTTTAGTTAATGTTATGACAGTGTTGTGTAGTAAATGTTATACAGTGTTGGGGTGGGAATGTTTTTCCCAGTTTTGGGGGTAGTGAATTTTAAATCCCGTGTTGTTTTGTGAATGTTACTACATTTTTTGTAGTGAATTTTAAATTTCGTTTTGTTTTGTAAATTGTTACTACGGTTGTAGTAAATTGTTACTACGTTTTGAGTAGTAAATGTTACTACAGTGTTGTGGTGAATGTTACTGCAGGGGTTTGTGTGGTGAATGTTTTTACAGTTTTGTGTATAAAATGTTAATACAGTGTTGTGTAGTGAATGTTACTACAGTGTTGTGGGTGAATTTTAAATTAGTGTTGTGTAGTGAATGTTATACGTGTTGTAGTGAATGTTACTCAGGGGTTGAGTAGTAAATTTTTCTACAGTTTTTTTGGGGGGTAAATTTTTTTACACGTTTTTGTAAGGGAATGTTTTACAACAGTGTTGTGTATGAATGCTATACAGGGGTTGTAGGAATGTTACTACAGTGTTGTGTAGGTTTTGTTATTTCAGTGTTTTTTTATTTGGAATTTTTAACAGGTTGTGTAGTGAATGTTACTAAGTTTTTGTGTAGTGAATGTTATAAGTGTAGTAATAAATTTAAAACCAGTGTTTTTGTAGTGAATTTTTACTCCAGTGTTGTAGTGAATTTTAATTTACAGTGTTTTTGTAGGGGAAGGGTTACTCAGTTTTTGTATTGTAAAGGGTTACTACGTTTTGGGTAAGAATTTTTACTACAGCTTTTGTGTAGTAAAAGGGTTTCTACAGTGTTGTTTAGTGAATGTTCCTACAGTGTTGTGTAGTGAATGTTATACGTGTTGTGGTGAATGTTGCTACGTGTTGTGTGGGTGAAGGGTTTCTTCATGTTGTGTGGGAAATTGTTACTACAGTGTTCGTAGTAAATTTTTTTTTACAGTTTTGTGTGGTGAATGTTACTACAGTGTTGGCAGGGGATTTTTTATTTCAGTTTTGGGAAAATGAATTTTTACTACAGAGTTGTTTAGGGGGAATGTTACTACAGTGTTCTGTGTGAATTTTTATTACGTGTTGTTTGTGAATTTTAAACTGCAGGGGGTTTTTAAAAATTGAATGTTACTACAGTTTTGGGTGTAGTGAATTTTAAACTACAGTGTTGTGTAGGGGGAAGGGTTACCCCCCGGGGTTTGTTGTAAGAATGTTACTACAGTGTTGTGAAGTGAAGGGGTACTACAGTTTTGTGTAGTGAAGGGTTACTACAGTGTTGTAGTGAAGGGTTATACTGGTTGTGTAGTAAAATGTTACTACAGTGTTGTGTGGGTGAATGTTACTACAGTTTTTTTTAAATGAATGTTACTACAGTTTTGTGTGGGGTGAATGGTTACTACTGTTTTTGGGTGAATTTTAAACTAAGCTTTGGGTGTAGGAATGTTACTACAGTTTTTTGTAGTGAATGTTACTACAGCGTTGTGTAGTGAATGTTATACAGTGTTGTTTTGGGGGAATGTTATTTCAGTGTTGTGTAGTAAATGTTTTCCGGTTGTGTAGGAATGTTACACAGTGTTCTATAGGGGAATGTTATTACGTGTTGTGTAGTGATGTTCCCCCCCAGTTTTTGTTTTGTAAATGTTAAAACAGTGTTGTGTAGTGATGTTACTAAAGTTTTGTGTAGTGAATTTTTCTACAGGGGTTGTGTAGTAAATGTTACTAAGCTTTTGTAATAAATTTTTATACAGTTTTTGTGTAGTGAATGTTACTACAGTTTTTGTAGTGAAAGTTACTACGTTTTGGGAATAAATGTTCTACAGGTTGTGTAGTGAATGTTATACAGTGTTGTAGTAAAATTTTAAATACAGTGTTGTAGGAATTTTATTTACAGGGGTTGTAAAGTGTATGTTACTACAGTTTTGTGTAGGGGAATTGTTACTACAGTGCTGTGTTTTTGAATTTTTACTACAGTGTTTTTAATAAATTTTACTACAGTGTTGTGTGGGGAATGTTGCTACAGTGTTGTAGGGAATGTTACTCAGTGTTGTGTAGTGAAATGTTACTACAGTGTTGTGTAGTAAAATTTTTAAATTACAGTGTTGTGTAGTGTATGTTTTCCAGTGTTGTGTATAAAATGTTATACAGTTTTTGGGTGTAAATGTTACTACAGTGTTGTAGGGGAATGTTACTACAGTGTTGTGTAGTGAATGTTATTAGTGTTGTGTAGTGAATTTTTACTACTTGTTTTTGTAGGGGAAAGGGTTACTACAGTTTTTGTTTTTGAATTTTAAACATTGTTGTGTATTTGAATGTTTACTCCCAGTGTTGTAGTGGGGGTTATACAGGGTTGTAAAAGTGAATGTTACTACAGTGTTGTAGGGTTTTTGGCCTACAGCGTTGTTGGTAGTGGATGTTATACTGTGTTGGTAGTGAATGTTTAAACACTTTGTTGTGTAGGGAATTTTTTAAAACAGTGTTGGAGGGAATGTTAAAACCCAGTGTTTTGTAGTAAATGTTACTACATTTTTTTTAGTAAATGTAAACTACAGCGTTTTTGTAGGGGAAGGGTTACTACAGTGTTGTGTAGTAAAATTTTTACTACGGGTTGAAAAGGGAAATGTTTCTACAGTGTTGTGTAGTGAATTTTAAATACAGTTTTGGTGTAGTGAATGTTGTACGTGTTGTGTAAAATTTGTTGTACAGTGTTGTGAAGTGTATGTTTAGTGTTGTGTAGTGAAGGGAAATCCCAGTGTTGTGTATTTAATGTTACTAAAAGTGTTGTGTAGTGAATTTTTACTACGTGTTGTTGGGGGAATTTTAAATTCAGTGTTGTGTAGTGAATTTTTTATACGTGTTTTTGTGGGGGAATGTTTTTCAGTGTTGTGTTTACCGGGGAAGTTTAAACCTGGAGAGAGTTGGGGGGGCAACGTCCCCGGGGCCCCCGGTCTGAGACCAGGCCTCCTGGGGGGTTTGAGCCTGATCAACCAGGCTGTTGTGCTGGCTGCACGAAAAAACAACTTTCCGAGCCACAGCCCGGCTGACCCGGGAAAACTGATTTTAGGTGCTTGTCCAGTGCCAGCTTGAAGACTGCCAGGGGTCTTTTGGGTTTAATCCCCCTTTGGGGGCTGGGGGGGCAGTTAAAAAAGTCTCGGGCCCCTGAACTTATTGTATGGTTTTTAACGTGCTAGTGAAAACCCCGCTTTTCATTGGGGGGAGGGTTGCATCGTTTGCCAAGTTTTTGCTTTCGTAGTGGGTGATTTTCGTGGGGAAAAGTTCGGCCCCTAGTCCCTCTGGTTTTTCCCAGGTGTTTTATAACCCATGTATCTCCCCCCTCTCCCTTTTAAAGGGAATAAGGTTTGGGAAAACCTCAAGCGTTTCCCAAAAATTTGAGGTGTTTTATCCCCTTTTATGCGCGCCGGGGAAAGTTCTCTGTAAATTTTCTAGGTGGGCAATTTCACCTGCCTTGAAAGGTGTGTTAGTGTGCACCCAATATTCCCCCTTAGATAGAAAAAGGGTAAACCTAAAGAGTTTCATCAGGGGCTTGGCCTCCCTAGTTTTAAAGGTTTCATTATCCATCTGTCTTTTTTTCTAGCAGATGCGATTGATACAAGGTTAGGGTTTCCTTTGGGAAGGTGGACCCTGGGACATGATCACCCCCAGGTCTTTGCCCTTTGGGTGTTTCGCTCTATTTTGGGGCCGGAAATTTGTTTTTTTTACTCTGATGAAGATTTAATTTCCTCATTTTTTACCTTATCTGAGTAATTGAAATTTCCCCTCGTTGAACCTTTCATTTGTTTTCTGCAGCCCACTGAAAGTTTTTTTTTGGATGTCTGCTGGGTTTTTGAAAGTGTTTTGCAATGGAAGACATGTCATCCCTTTTTGGGGTTTGTCATCTGAAAAGGGAAGGGACACGGTGCTGGGGGCTGACATCCTTGTCTTTGTCGGATTTTAAGGATGGGGAAACAAGAGGGAGGGGAAGGCTGTGCCTTGGGGGAAACGAGCTTTTCCCCCGTAGCTGCCCTCGGACTTTACTTTGTTGACGACTACTCTCTGTGTTTGTTATTTGGGGGAAATTTTTAGATCCATCGCCGACTTTTCCTGTTTTCCCTTTAGACGCATTTTTTTGCTTTTACGCCATGGTCACATTGTCGAAGGTTTTGAAAAGTTGTATATATTAAATTGCTTTTCTTTTTGATTCTAGTGATTTGGGGGCCCTTTGTCGTAGTGGTCCTTATTTGGGACAGACAGGAGGACCTGTTCAAAAACCCATTTTTGCCCTGGGTTGTGTAACTATGGGTTTCTAGATGCGTGGTGATTTGCTTTTTAGGCCCTTTTTTTAAAAGATTTTTATGTTTGGGGGATGTTAGTGTTTTGGTTTCTGTAGTTCTTTGCTTTTGCTTTATTTGCCCCCTTTGTGGAGGGGGCTATGTCTTTTGGGTTTTATAACTGTGGGAGGGCCCCCCGGGTCCATGCTCCCTCTCCATAGGAGGGAAAAAGGGCCCTGTGTTTGGGGTTTCTTGCGTTTTGGTGAACACAGAGTTCCTTTGGAAGTCTGGCCCTGGGGCGAGGCATGGGATGTCATTTATCGCCTGTTTCGAAGTCTTTTGGGGGCGGGAAATAACATCGGATAGGCTTGTGTTAATCAAATTTTTTTGGCTCTCTCAAAAAAATTTCATTTTGATCTTGGGACCTCATTTTGGGTTTTCCCGGCTTGCTAAAAACTGAGTCATATTGGGACTTGGGGTTAGCCCCAATCATTTCCTTGTTTTTTTTCATCTGTGTAGGACCCATTTTTTTAAAGTAGGGCCCAAACTGGCGTTGTTTCGATTTGACTTGGCATAGGAAAAAGTTTTTATTTTGGGGTTTCTTTCGTTTTCTTTATGGCTTTTAGTTTTCCGCGATTCCTGACCCCTAAAGGGGATTTTTTTACCCTTAAGTTCGATGTTTGTTTTTTCTCGGGGCCCTTTTGTCCCCCTACGCATTTCAGTTATATTGACTCTTTTAGCCGCTCTGTTTTTTTTTCCTTTCGCCTGTAAAGGGCGCCTGTCTCTTTCTGTTTTAATTACTCCTCCTTTTTTTTTTAGAGGAAAAAGGGCCTTGGATTACATCGAGTGCTCCCGATTTTAATCTGTTCTAGGCATAAGTTGGGGTTTTGTGTTGTTTAGTATATTTTCCCCAGTTTATTTCGGTTAGGATTTGGGTTTTTATTTGGGTTTCCCATTTTAAATGTTTTTGTTATTGAAGTTGAATTTGGTAAATGTCCTCGGGTTAATCTAAATTTGTCGGTCTGGGGCTTGCGCATACATAAATAAAACCTCAATTAGGGTTGTGATCTGAGTATATTTTTTTTGTTTAGGGTGATATTTCTTATCGTTCATCTTGTTAGTGAAGAGGGGGTCTAGGTTTTCCCACCAGTCTAGAGGCTTATTATTTGCTGGTTTAAATTGAAATTTTTGTGCAGAGTTTTAAAAAGTCGCGTGGGTGGAGTTTTCATCAGAGGCCCCTCCTGGTGTTTTACTGCAACAATTTTATTTGCTATATTCCTCCTTTTGGGGTCCCTTAAAGTTAAAACCCCCAGGAGAAAAGATGTTGGGTGCAGGGGGCGGGGAAGGTTTTCCAGACAGTGGTAAAATTTTTAACAGCTTTTCCCTGGAAAATTGGGGGATTTTGGGCACCCGGGGTTGTAGACAATCAAAAATTGACTGGGTTTTTGGGGTTCTTCGCCCTTTACTGCTAAAATTTTCCACTAAAACATTTGGGCTTTTTAGCAGTTCTGTGAAAAACAAGTAAACTCTGAAATGTACGGCCCAACCCCCCCCCCCTTTTGCCTGTTCACTCTGTCACTTGTTGGGTTTGAAAACTGGGTCCATATTTCGTTGTCCAAGGATTTTTTATGTGGGTCTCAGTAAAAGCCGCGAACATTGCCTTTCCCTCTGAAAAGGCAGTCCAGGGAAATGAAAGGTATTTTTTTGTTTTTTTGCTGGTTTTAGACCCTGTATATTTGCAAAGAAAAATGTTACCCGGATGGTGGTATTGTTGGTACTGGGGGGGGGTTTTTTTTCCCGGGCCCATTAGTTCTTTTATCTTTTTGGTTTGGAGTGGAGGCCATCGGATTTGTGGTTCCACCCCAAGGAATGCCGGGAAATTTGGTGTCGATTTTTCCCCATTTCCTCCCCATTTTTTTTTCCCTTTTCCTTTTGGCACAAAAAAACCCTTTTTCCCTCTTGAGTGGCTGTGGTCCCCAGGTTTTCCCAGGGCCCTGGATGTTTTGTATCTTTTGCCCCCTTTAGGGGTTTATCCCGGGGAAATTTAAGTTTGCACATTTTTTTCCCTGTATAAAAGAGGTCACAGTTCGGGTTTGAAAAAGCTTAAAAGGGAAGGGGGAGTTTTGCTTTTTTTCCCGTTGTCATATGGGCAGGGTTTTCCCTAGGGGGTCATAGTTGCACGTCCCATCTGTTTTTTTCAGTTTTTCCCTTCCCAAGCAGATCCCGGGGTGCTTTGTATGTGAACGGGGTTTGGGTTTTCCCTTTTTCCCTTGGGTTTCTGTAAACTTTATTCCCTGTTGGTGCATTTTTCCCCTGTCTTACTTCTATCCCCCCTACCCACCAAAAAATGGAGCTCCCCCAAATTTGTTTTTAAAAATATATCCTCACTATTGCTGGGGGTCCCTTGTTTGTTTATTTCCTGGGGGGTTTTCTAGTTTGAAATTATTGGTTTTTTTCTTTTTTTTTTGGGACAACATTTGTTTCCCTACTTGGCCCCTGCCCCCTTTGGGGGTTTCTTATAGTTTTCCTTCCTGCGTTTTAATTTCCCCCAAACCCTACCTGGACAAAATCTCCAGCTTCCCCTTTTACTGCCCTCCCAGGACGCACTCCGTTCCCCCATTTACTGTCCCCCAGGACGGGCACTCCAGTTTTCCCCTTTGGGCTTTTCCCCGGGGACAGCCCCTCCAGTTTCACCATTACTGTCCCCCAGGACAGACCCCCGCTTCCATTACTGTCTCCCGGACAGCCTATCAGCCCCCCCTTTTTAAAATTTGACTACCAGGACATCATCCCCAGTTTTACAGTTTTGATAAAATGGCCAGTTTTCAAGGGCAGTATCTTTCAGCCCGGACTTTTTATTTTCCCCCATCTGTTGTAAAAAAGCTTCGGTTTTCTATAAAAGCAGCTTTGATGTTGACCTCTTTTAATACCCTTGTGATTTTAGTCCACAGATTTATCTCATTTGGGCATTCCCAAAAACACTTCCCTGTTTTTAATACTGCTTGTAGCTAGTTCTTGGATAACTGCACAAGGGGCGTGACACCAATTTCCACAGAAATGACAATTTATGCATGTGGAAGCCCCTTTGTTTGACTGACCACAGACTACACACAGCTTCATAATGATTTGAATGGTTGATTTACTGCAATTCTACTAGCAACCTCTTGAATATTATATTATATAACCTGCTAGGTGGTGCACAACGAAACCGTTTGAAACCAGTCCAGGGTTCGGACCAGTCAAGGGTTCGGACCAGTCAAGGGTTCGGACCAGTCAAGGGTTCGGTCCAGTCTATCTGATCTGATCAGTGGGTCACTTATTTAAACCATACTGGTCGGTGATTTGAGCTAACACATGAAGGATCTACTGGAAATTATCTACCCGAGTAATATGTGATTTGATTGATACAAAAGTATAACTTGCGTGTTGAAGAGCCGGTGACTGCTGGCACTCCTACAATGACGAACGGTCGAGCCTCCACCCTTGTTTATCAATCGCTGTATCTAGCTTCTCTATTTTTTTTTTCCGTCTCCACCACAATAAATGCTATATTATCACTATAGTTGACTGGTGCAAATTTTGGAGGAAGGGCGCTTTTTCTGTAGTAATAATTGCTTCTCGTTGTGTATATTGCGGACCGCTGGTAACTACAGGTTATATGAAAATTCACAGTAACGTCTCGTATTTCAAGAAAAAGAAACTAATGAAAGTCACTCCACTCCACTAAGTACCATTATAATACTGGTTAGTTGCTACTACAACACTGTATTCTGCTATTCACTGGTATCACTAGATTATATGCGAGTACACTAGCAGGCCAGGAAGATTATTAAAAACAGCTGACCTGTGGTAAGTTTCTGGCGACTTCTGGCACCTGCCTCTATAGGCTTATCACTTCATTTACAAATTCACCTGTTTTCAAATGACACTTTAGCCTTTATCATCAATATACTAGGGAGCCACTGTAGTATACACTATACACTATGTATACTCAATGCTTTCAGGGAGACTTTCTTTCCTCTGACACAAGGTTCAATTATATGTGTAGTGAATGTTACTACAGTGTTGTGTAGTGAATGTTACTACAGTGTTGTGTAGTGAATGTTATTACAGTGTTGTGTAGTGAATGTTACTACAGTGTTGTGTAGTGAATGTTACTACAGTGTTGTGTAGTGAATGTTATGACAGTGTTGAGTAGTGAAAGTTACTACAGTGTTGTGTAGTGAATGTTACTACAGTGTTGTGTAGTGAATGTTACTAGTGTTGTGTAGTGAATGTTACTACAGTGTTGTGTAGTGAATGTTACTACAGTGTTGTGTAGTGAATGTTACTACAGTGTTGTGTAGTGAATGTTACTACAGTGTTGTAGTGAATGTTACTACAGTGTTGTGTAGTGAATGTTACTACAGTGTTGTAGTGAATGTTACTACAGTGTTGTAGTGAATGTTACTACAGTGTTGTGTAGTGAATGTTACTACAGTGTTGTGTAGTGAATGTTACTACAGTGTTGTGTAGTGAATGTTACTACAGTGTTGTGTAGTGAATGTTACTACAGTGTTGTGTAGTGAATGTTACTACAGTGTTGGGTAGTGAATGTTACTACAGTGTTGTGTAGTGAATTTTACTACAGTGTTGTGTAGTGAATGTTACTACAGCGTTGTGTAGTGAATGTTACTACAGTGATGTGTAGTGAATGTTACTACAGTGATGTGTAGTGAATGTTACTACAGTGTTGTGTAGTGAATGTTTCTACAGTGTTTTGTAGTGAATGTTACTACAGTATTGTACAGTGAATGTTGCTACAGTGTTGTGTAGTGACTGCTGCTACAGTGTTGTGTAGTGACTGCTTCTACAGTGTCGTGTAGTGAAGGTTATTACAGTGTTGTGTAGTGAATGTCACTACAGTGTTTTGTAATGAATGTTGCTTCAGTGTTGTGAAGTGAATGTTACTACAGTGTTGTGTCATGTAGGTTACTACAGTGTTGTGTAGTGAATGTTACTTCAGTGTTGTGTAATGAATGTTGCTACAGTGTTGTGAAGTGAATGTTACTACAGTGTTGTGTCATGTAGGTTACTACAGTGCTGTGTAGTGAATGTCACTGCAGTGTTTTGTAATGAATGTTACTACAGTGTTGTGTAGTGAATGTTACTTCAGTGTTGTGTCGTGTAGGTTACTACAGTGTTGTGTAGTGAATGTTACTACAGTGTTGTGTAGTGAATGTTACTACAGTGTTGTGTAATGAATGTTGCTACAGTGTTGTATAGTAAATGCTGCTACAGTGTTGTGTAGTGTAGGTTACTACAGCACATTTTCTGAATTCCATCTCACATTGGTGTTGAGATGCATGACAGAACTAATGAACTGGCCAAGCTATATGTTTTCAAATAGGGAGTTGATTACAACCTTTGGCTATCAGTTAGCAGTTTGAGAACAATATTACGTATAGAACTTCAACTGGACTTTATTGGCCTTAGACTGAGGGAGACTGACACAAATCAATCCATCTATCATCGTTCTATCATGCAGGAGAAGCCACATGTCTATGGTGCATCCAACAAATAAGCCGACTCTTGGATGTCACTACTGCCCGGCTCCGGCTGAGTTACAAGTATCTATGGCAGGTTAAATCACCACCACCAGATGTAACCAAACTAAATATAAACTTTGCCAGATGGACTATTGTCACACCTTGCGTCACTATATGCAAGGAATGCGATATAATTTCATATTACACACAGTGGTATATTACAAACTATTCTGGAAAACGTGACTCACGAAATCGTAATGACTCGCGGACTCTCTGACCGCGGGTCCAAACCCCACCCGTGGTATGGTTTATTCTGGAAAGATACCCTGACTTTGCTCAGTGTAAATAAAGTATTACTACTGCGTGTTCTTTACTAGCTGTCAAAGGCACTTATCGATAGACACTTGGCGTGTTTTGTAAGTGTGTGAGTGCGTGACCAACCTGACGTCTGCACAAATAACTCATTACGACTGTGACAAGATACAAATACACAAATAATTCATTTTCCACTGTAACTTGCGCAGCTATCAAAACTTTGCTACACCCATTATGTACCTGTGTAAAGATGTTAAACTGTGTGTACTCACCTAGTTATGGTTGCAGGGGTCGAGTTATAGCTCTTCACTGTGTGTGTGTGTGTGTGTGTGTGTGTGTGTGTGTGTGTGTGTGTGTGTGAGTGTGTGTGTGTGTGTGTGTGTGTGTGTGTTTTGACCTAAATGTTTGCGTAAATAATTCATTACAGTTGTGACCCGATATAAACATGTACATAGTTCATGACCTTTGTAACTTGTTCAGCTATCAAAACTTTGCGGTCCAGTCCCTAGACCATTATGTACCTCTGTAATGTTGTGGTCCAGTCCCTAGACCATTATGTACCTCTGTAATGTTGTGGTCCAGTCCCTAGACCCATTATGTACCTCTGTAATGTTGTGGGTCCAGTCCCTGGACCCATTATGTACCTCTGTAATGTTGTGGTCCAGTCCCCGGACCCATTATATACCTCTGTAATGTTGTGGTCAGTCCCTGGACCCATTATGTACCTCTGTAATGTTGTGGTCCAGTCCCTGGACCCATTATGTACCTCTGTAATGTTGTGGTCCAGGCCCTAGACCCATTATGTACCTCTGTAATGTTGTGGTCCAGTCCCTGGACCCATTATGTACCTCTGTAATGTTGTGGTCCAGTCCCTGGACCCATTATGTCCCGCCTACAGGATGGGTAAGGGGTGAATAATGAACTGCCGCAGTGTACTCACCTATTTGTACTCACCTATTTGTGGTTGCAGGGGTCGTGTCTTAGCTCCTGGCCCCGCCTCTTCACCGGTTGCTACTGGGCCCCTCTCTCTCCCCGCTCCATGAGCTTTATCAAACCTCGTCTTAAAACTGTGTATGGTTCCTGCCTCCACTACGTCATTTTCTAGGCTATTCCACTGCCTTACAACTCTATGACTGAAGAAATACTTCCTACTATCTCTCTGACTCAATTGTGTCTTCAACTTCCAATTGTGGCCTCTTGTTTCTGTGTCCCTTCCCTGGAACATCCTGTCTTTGTCCACCTTGTCTATTCCACGCAGAATTTTATATGTCGTTATCATGTCTCCCCTGACCCTCTTGTCCTCCAGTGTCGTCAGGCCGACTTCCCTTAATCTTTCTTCATAGGACATTCCCTTTAGCTCTGGAACTAACCTTGTCGCAAACCTTTGTACTTTCTCTAGTTTCTTGACGTGCTTTATCAAGTGCGGGTTCCAAACAGGTGCTGCATACTCCAGTATGGGCCTGACATACACGGTGTACAGTGTCTTGAACGATTCCTTACTAAGGTATCGGAATGCTGTTCTCAGGTTTGCCAGGCGCCCATATGCTGCAGCAGTTATCTAATTGATGTGTGCTTCCGGAGACATGCTCGGTGTTATACTCACCCCAAGATCTTTCTCCTTGAGTGAGGTTTGCAGTCTTTGGCCACCTAGCCTATACTCTGTCTGTGGTCTTCTGTGCCCTTCCCCTATCTTCATGACTTTGCATTTGGCAGGATTAAATTCGAGAAGCCATTTGCTGGACCAGGTGTCCAGTCTGTCCAGGTCTCTTTGAAGTCCTGCCTGCTCCTCATCTGATTTAATTCTCCTCATTAACTTCACATCATCTGCAAACAGGGACACTTCTGAGTCTAACCTTTCCATCATGTCGTTCACATATACCAAAAATAGCACTGATCCTAGGACCGACCCCTGTGGGACCCCGCTCGTCACAGGTGCCCACTGTGATACATCATTACGTACCATGACTCGTTGTTGCCTCCCTGTCAGGTATTCTCTGATCCATTGCAGTGCCCTTCCTGTTATATGCTCCTGATGCTCTAGCTTCTGCACTAATCTCTTGTGAGGAACTGTGTCAAAGGCCTTCTTGCAGTCCAAGAAGATGCAATCAACCCACCCCTCTCTCTCGTGTCTTACTTCTGTTATTTTATCATAAAACTCCAGAAGGTTTGTGACACAGGATTTGCCTTCCATGAATTCGTGCTGGTTGGCATTTATACTCTTGTTCCGTTCCAGGTGCTCCACCACTCTCCTCCTGATAATCTTCTCCATAACTTTGCATACTATACACGTCAATGACACAGGTCTATAGTTTAGTGCCTCTTTTCTGTCTCCTACCCTGTGCGTGGGTATACCCGGATAATTTACATAATTTGTCATATAAACATAAGACATAAGATGATCATAGGACTGGATAGGAAGACTGGTACACATAGTGCGCATGTAACACATGTTGTCATTTATACTACACATATGTTGATTAGTTAATGGGGTTAAAACCTTATTTAGGAATTAAAGTGAACTCTCAGTGCATATACACTGAGAAGAATACACCTCGGTGCATATATATCCTGGTATATAAATTATAATATACATCGCATATAATGCACATATATAACGCATATATAATATATAAGGAATATATATTAATAATGCACAATATAACTTCTCTCTAAGTAAGTTTATTCAGGTACAGGTATACATTAATACAGTTACATAAATTATCATACATAACAGCATATGTGTAAACGTTATTATTATTATTCGCCGGTGTTCTCCCTGCCCGGGTCTTTTACAAGTAGTGGTGACCCGGCCTTGGCTACCCTCCAGGATAACCCAAAAAAAAGTTAAAGTAACTTATTTCCGTGTTCCCTTTAAATTCCCTTTTATTATATATAAAAATATTGAGCTTTTAGATTTTTTCACCCCAGGAACATTCAGATTATACGTCCCTCCTTCTGGCAAATTTGAAACGATGATTTACAAGTTATGGCTAAATTTAAACGAGTAACAGGGTGCCGCTCACAAAAAATTAAAATATGTGATGAATGATTTGAAAAACCGACAAGTTGAAGATTGAGACACTTATGCAGCATATGGGAATCTTTATTCAGGAAACGTTTCGCCACACAGTGGCTTCATCAGTCCAATACAAAGAGGAAGGCGTAAGGAGAGGAGGAGTATGAGGTAATCAGTCCCTCAGCCTGGAGTCGATGTGTTCAGTCCATCAGTCTTGTAGAATGTACAGCATAGGGCCGTAGACGTGGCTTATATACTGTAGTGAGGTGACGTGAAGCAGATGGAGGCGGGGTCATAGTGGTACCATCCACTAGTCGAAGTAGGTCTTTGTCCAAAGGTTGAACAAGTGTTGAAGAATTCTTTGTAACAAGATCCCATGATGCTGCAGTGTCTGGCAGTTGTGATGAATGGTTTGAAAAACCGACAAGTTGAAGATAGAGCCTACTAGACTGGAGAATGCACTAGACCTCATCTTCACTAACAATGATCATCTGATACTATATCAAAAACAATATACTCAGATCACAACATAATTGAGGTTCAGACATGTATGCGCGGGGCCCCAGACCGACATAATGAGATTAGTCACGAGGGAGCATTCACCAAATTCAACTTCAATAACAAAAACAGTAAGTGGGACCAAGTACACCAAATCCTAACCGATATAAGAACATAAGAACATAAGAAAGGAGGAACACTGCAGCAGGCCTGTTGGCCCATACTAGGCAGGTCCTTTACAATTCATCCCACTAACAAACATTTGACCTACCCAATTTTCAATGCTACCCAAGAAATAAGCTCTGATGTGCAAGTCCCACTCAAATCCAACCCATCCCACTCATGTATTTATCCAACCTAAATTTGAAACTACCCAAAGTCCTAGCCTCAATAACCCAACTAGGTAGACTGTTCCACTCATCAACTACCCTATTTCCAAACCAATACTTTCCTATGTCCTTTCTAAATCTAAACTTATCTAATTTAA
Organism: Cherax quadricarinatus; assembly: GCF_026875155.1. Lineage (NCBI taxonomy): Eukaryota > Metazoa > Arthropoda > Malacostraca > Decapoda > Parastacidae > Cherax > Cherax quadricarinatus. The sequence goes on along the minus strand of NC_069402.1, from coordinate 3,922,443 downwards.
ATCCATTACTGCGGGTTTTCTCTTGGAGAGATATTCTCAAGACCTTGTTAATATCCCCTTTATTAATACCTATCTTCCACTTATTACACTTCGATCAGGTCTCCCCTCATTCTTCGTCTAACAGTGAATGTAACTTAAGAGTCTTCAATCTTTCTTCATAAGGAAGATTTTTTAATGCTATGTATTAATCTAGTCATCCTACGCTGAATGTTTTCTAACGAATTTATGTCCATTCTGTAATATGGAGACCAGAATTGAACTGCATAATCTAGGTGAGGCCTTACTAATGATGTTTAAAGCTGCAGTATGACCTCTGGAATTCTGTTGCTTACACTTCTTGATATAAATCCCAGTAATTTATTTGCCTTATTACGTACGCTTAGGCATTGCTGTCTTGGTTTAAGGTTGCTGCTTACCATAACCCCCAAGTCCTTTTCGCAATCTGTATGGTTAAGTTCTAATTTTTTAAACTTATAAGTGCTAGGGTTATGGCATTTCCGAGCTTCAGAACCTTGCATTTATCTACATTAAAACTGCATCTGCCACTTTTCTGACCAAGAGTAGAGTTTGTCAAAAATCCTCCTGAAGTTCCCTAACATTACGTTTGAATCAATTATCCTACCTATCTTCGTGTCATGGGCCCGAATTTGCTTATCACTAGTTAATTCCTTCATCAAGATCTTTTGATATATATTATAAACAACAACGGGCCAAGACTGATCCCTGTGGAACGCCATTTGGGTTACTGATCCCCACTCGGATTTAACCCCATTTATGGACACTCTTTGCTTCCTGTCTGTGAGCCATGATTCGATCCACGAGAGCACCCTTCCCCCCAATGCTATGAGCTGCTACTTTCTTCAACAGTCTTTGGTGCGGAACTCTATAAAATGCCTTACTAAAATCTAAGAAAATTTAATATCAAATTCTCTATCGTGGTCAACAGCTCAAAGCTTTACTGAAGAAAGTTAATAAATTAGTTAGACAAGACCGGCCTCTTGTGAATCCATGTGAGTATCATTAATCAAGCTATGCTTATCGAGATGGTTCTTATAATCTCAGCTATAATTGACTTGTAATTTGCCTACAATTGAGGTCAGGCTTATTGGGCGGTAATTTGACGGTAACGACTTGTCCCCTGTTTTAAAATTAGGAATTCCCATTAGCCATCTTCCACATATCAGACACTGCACCTGTTTGAAGAGTTTAAATTAAAAATATTAGTTAATGGTTCACAGACTTCCATTTTGCATTCCTTTAGAACCCTTAAAAAAAACCTCATCAGGACCGGTGACTTATTTTGCTTCGTCTGTTATCTGCTTCACAACCATTTCACTAGTGACTGTGATGTTACATAATTTATTTCTTCTGATCCACTATAAAAATTAATTCCCGGGAAATTTTTTATTAGTGTCTTCCTGTGTAAAAACCGAGAGAAAAAAATTTTTTTAAAAAATCGAGAAATTTTTCATTCTCTTTGTCAGTAAGATGCCCATAGGTTATTTTTATCTCTGACTTTTGTTCTATAGACCTGGAAAAACTTTTTGGGTTAGTTTTAGAACCCCTAGAAACTTTAATTTCATAGTCCTTTTAGCTTTTCTTATCCCCTTTTTAATGTCCCTCTTAAGTCAATATACTGATTCATAAGAGGGACCCTCGCCTCTTTTGATACGCTATAAATTCCTTTTTATGCTAGTAGATATTTCAGCCTATTATTCATCCATTTTGGGTCATTTCTATTTGATCTAATTTCCTTATAAGGGATAAACGTTCTTTGGCAGCATGTATTGTGTTCAGAAAACTGTCATATTGATAGCTCTCTTCGTTCCCCCAGTCAACAGATGTAAGTGTTCTCTAAGCCCATCGTAATCTGCAAAGCGAAAATTGGGACTGTTATTTGAGTTATCCCTGCTATCATACTTCCCAATTCAATTTTTTACATGTAATTGATTTGTGGTCGCTAGCACCCAGTTCCTCTGAAACTTCTAAATTATTAACAAGGGATTTTTGTTTGCCAGAACTAAGTCAAGCAGGTTATTACCCCTTGTAGGTTCTGTCACAAACTGCTTCAAAAAACAATCCTGAACTACTTCTAAGAAATCGTATGATTCTAAATTCCCAGTCAAGAAATTCCCAAACAATATGACTAAAGTTAAAGTCTCCTAGAATTACTACATTATCGTGCCTTGTGGCCTAACAATTTCCTCCATAGTAGTCTCCCCCGGTCCCTATCTAAATTTGGGGACGGTATATCCCCACCTAAAATTAATTTTTCATGCCCCTCTGAAAATTCTATCCAAACAGACTCTGTATTGTGTTACTTCAGACTTAATACCCGTTTTATGCAAAAAGTTCAAGCGATCTCGGGGCATACAATGCCACCCACCCCCCTTCCGATTTTCTTTATCTACTTGGAACAATTTAAAAACCCTGAATGTGACATTCTGCAGGCATGTCCCGACTTTTTGAATTAAACCACGTCTCAGTAATGGCAAATACATCTATGTTACCTGCACTAGCAACTAGTCTCAACTCGTCCATCTTATTCTAGCACTGCGACTATTTGTGTAATAAATATTTAATGACCCTCCTATCTCTTTACCCTTCCTGCTCCTTTCTGTTATTCCACTAAACCTATTACTGTCAATTGTCAATTAGTGCCACTGGCTTTCCAATATCCTCCTCCAATTTTGCCTATTACTAGTTCTCCTGTACTCATGTTTACTACCCTGAGACTTCACAGTTTTCACGCCAAAATCCCTTTACCACTAATATTCCTAGTTTAAAGACCTAACAGCTCCTCCACTGCGTTGGCCAGTGCTCCCACCCCACACCTAGACAAGTGAACCCCATCCCTGGCATACATGTCATTTCTGCCATAGAAGAGGTCCCAGTTGTCAATGAATGTTACCGCATTTTCCTTACAGTATTTGTCCAGCCAGCAATTGACACCAATTGCTCTGGACAACCATTCATTTCCCAAAACTCCTCCCCTTGGCAAAATGCCACATATGACAGGTTTGCCCACCCTTCTTCCTAATTATCTCTATTGCTGACCTATACCTGCTAATCAGGTCCTCACTCCTACGTCTGCCAACATCGTTGCCTCCAGCACTGAGACAGATAATAGGATTGCTCCCATTACCTCTCATGATGTCATCCAGACGGCTAACAATATCCTTCATCCCAGCCCCAGGAAAACATACTCTCTGCCTCCTACTCCTATCCTTCAAACAGAATGCCCTATCCATGTACCTAATCTGGCTATCCCCAACAACAACAATGTTTTTACCTTCCTTGGCGTCGTCCGTAGTGATCCTCCGAGTAGTCGACTCACATTCGCCAGGTAGCATTACACCACTTGTAGAATTCGTCATGACGTTCTCGATGGTCTTCGTTGGGGTTCTAGGGATGTCTCACTCACGTCTGCCAATGCTTCCTTGGTGCTCGTTGTGGCATTCCCAGTAGAACACTCACATTCGTCAGGTAGCACCGAGAATGAGTTGGAAGTTTCCACGGCAGTCTTCTGGTTTCTCGTTGTTTCTGCCTCTCCAACCGTTTTCTTAATCTTCAGCTTGGTTCCATGTTGCCCGGCCACTGCCCAAGCTCCCCTCTTAACCTGGGGACTCACAACAGGTGGATTACTACGAATCCTCTTGTTCTCCTCCGTTAATCGCCGTATCTCCAGTTTAGCAACTCTGAGTTCTTCTCTCAGCTGCTGGTAAAGCTGCTCAAGAGAGGGCATCCTGGTTCAGATTCACAGAGAGCACACAAACAGGTCTTCACCTTAGTTAGACAAGATCGGCCTCTTGTGAATCCATGTTGAGTATCATTAATCAAGCTATGCTTATCGAGATGGCTTCTTATAATCTGAGCTATAATTGACTCTAGTAATTTGCCTACAATTGAGGTCAGGCTTATTGGGCAGTAATTTGACGGTAACGACTTGTCCCCTGTTTTAAAAATAGAAATTACATTAGCCATCTTCCACATATCAGACACTACACCTGTTTGAAGAGATAAATTAAAAATATTAGTTAATGGTTCACAGAGTTCCATTTCGAATTCCTTAAGAACCCTTGAAAAAACCTCATCAGGACCCGGCGACTTATTTTGCTTCAGTCTGTCTATCTGCTTCAGCTGGGAAGATATACTAAGCAGCACAGACCCCAACTTATGCCTAGAACAGATTAACTTGGTGGCACTCGATGTATGCACAAGGCTTATTCCTCTAAGAAAAAGGAGGAGTAGATGTAAAATAGAAAGACAGGCGCTCCCTTTACAGGCGACGGAAAAGAATAACAGAGCGGCTAAAAGAGGTCAATATATCTGAAATGCGTAGGGAGACACTGGTCAGAGAAAAAACAAGCATCGAACTTAAGCTAAAGGAATCTTATAGGAGTCAGGGATCGCGGGAAGAACTAAAAGCCATAAATGAAATCAAAAGGGAAACCAAAGTATTTTTCTCCTATGCCAAATAAAAGTCGAGAACAACGTCCAGTATTGGGCCCCTATTTAAAACAAGATGGGTCCTACACAGATGACAGCAAGGAAATGAGTGATCTACTCAATATGACTCATTTTTTTAGCAAGCCGCTAACCAGATGAGAGTCAAAGATCAAAATGAATTTTTTTATGAGGAGCCATGGATTTGGTTAACACAACCCTATCTGATGTTATCCTGACGCCAAATTGACTTCGAACAGGCGATAATGACATGCCCATGCACTCTCCCCCAGGGCCGGGACTCATGGAACTCCGTTTTCATCAAGAACTGCAAGAGCCCTATCACGAGCCTTTACCATCCTATGGAGAGGGAGCATGGACACGGGGGTCGTCCCACGTTATTAAAAACAACAGACATAGCCCCACCCCCAAAGGGGGCAGTAAAACAACAGCAAAGAACTACAAACCGAAAAGCACTAACACCCCATATCAAAAAAATCTTTGAAAGGGTCCTAAGAAGCAAGATCACCACAACATTAGAAACCCATCAGTTACACAACCAAGGGCAACATGGGTTTAGAACAGGTCGCTCCTGTCTGTCTCAGCTATTGGATCACTACGACAAGGTCCTAGATGCACTAGAAGACAAAAAGAATGCAGATGTAATATATACAGACTTTTTCAAAAGCCTTCGACAAGTGTGGGCCATGGCGTAATAGCGCACAAATGCGTGCTAAAGGAATAACAGGAAAAGTCGGTCGATGGATCTATAATTTCCTCACTAACAGAACACAGAGAGTAGTAGTCAACAGAGTAAAGTCCGAGGCAGCTACGGTGAAAAGCTCTGTTCCACAAGGCACAGTACTCGCTCCCATCTTGTTCCTCGTCCTCATATCTGACATAGACAAGGATGTCAGCCACAGCACCGTGTCTTCCTTTGCAGATGACACCCGAATCTGCATGACAGTGTCTTCCATTGCAGACACTGCAAGGCTCCAGGCGGACATCAACCAAATCTTTCAGTGGGCTGCAGAAAACAATATGAAGTTCAACGATGAGAAATTTCAATTACTCAGATATGGTAAACACGAGGAAATTAAATCTTCATCAGAGTACAAAACAAATTCTGGCCACAAAATAGAGCGAAACACCAACGTCAAAGACCTGGGAGTGATCATGTCGGAGGATCTCACCTCTAAGGACCATAACATTGTATCAATCGCATCTGCTAGAAAAATGACAGGATGGATAATGAGAACCTTCAAAACTAGGGATGCCAAGCCCATGATGACACTCTTCAGGTCACTTGTTCTATCTAGGCTGGAATATTGCTACACACTAACAGCACCTCTCAAGGCAGGTGAAACTGCTGACCTAGAAAATGTACAGAGAACCTTCACAGCGCGCATAACGGAGATAAAACATCTCAATTACTGGGAGCGCTTGAGGTTCCTGAACCTGTATTCCCTGGAACGCAGGAGGGAGAGATACATGATTATATACACCTGGAAAATCCTAGAGGGACTAGTACCGAACTTGCACACGAAAATCACTCACTACGAAAGCAAAAGACTTGGTAGACGATGCAACATCCCCCCAATGAAAAGCAGGGGTGTCACTAGCACGTTAAGAGACCATACAGTAAGTGTCAGGGGCCCGAGACTGTTCAACTGCCTCCCAGCATACATAAGGGGGATTACCAACAGACCCCTGGCAGTCTTCAAGCTGGCACTGGACAAGCACCTAAAGTCGGTTCCTGACCAGCCGGGCTGTGGCTCGTACGTTGGTTTGCGTGCAGCCAGCAGTAACAGCCTGGTTGATCAGGCTCTGATTCACCAGGAGGCCTGGTCACAGACCGGGCCGCGGGGACGTTGACCCCCGGAACTCTCTCCAGGTAAACTCCAGGTAAACTGTTAATGTCTAATTTAGGCAGAAGCACAAATAAAAAGGGTCCCACAACATGTGTTAGAATCAAGTTATCATCTCGTACGTAAGCCTTAATATAAACATATGTTTGATATAGTATCCTTTTCAGGTATGTTCAGGTAAGCTGTTGGTGGTGGTGGCGTGGATGGCAGCAGCGAAGGCCATCAGCACCACCTATCAGGTGTTGAAGAATGACTCTCAGCTGCCGCCTGCAAGCATTACAAATGTTTACCAACTCAACTCAGCCACGCAGGTACGTGCTAGTCGCTCTCCTGTAGCACCTGCATCCAGGTTTTTAAATTAAGAACACAGTTTATTTCATGTTTATCGTATTACCTATAATTTTGGGTAGTTATTAGGCTTAATTAAAGTTTATAGATTACACAAAGGATCACTAAGACCGGATGTGACCTGTACACAATCAGTGATGAATATTCAAACCCTTAAAATAGGGATTTAAGTAATTTTTTTATGTATACATACTAAGACATGCATCCCTTCAACTATACATGTACTCCTAGATTTCTAAATATACCTTTGGTGGTGCGTCGTCCTTCTCTGTATATTTTCCAGCATTATCTAAATGAGACCTTACCAAGGCTGTACAAGCTGCAGTATAACGTGAGGACTCCTGTAATTTATTGTTCATGATATGGAAATAAATGGTATAAAATACCGACACAATGGAAATATAAACACATATGCAGTATAATGTGATCCTTTATTGACTACGTTTCGCCCACACAGTGGGCTTTTTCAAGTCACAAACAGATCTACCTGGGGTGGAAGGGACGCGAGTATTTATAGTCAGGTTCAGAATGCTGAGGTCAGGTGGAGAATGCTACATCTGATGATGTACCGAGGGGGTTATAGAGTCTAAAATCTTGGGTAGCTTGGAAATGAGATTGGATAAGTTTGTGAGCAGACCTTCTACAGTGTTCTTCCATTCCTGTGTTCTTATGTGGGATAGCGATGAAGCTACCCAAGATTTTAGACTCTATAACCCCACTCGGTACATCATCAGATGTAGCATTCTCCACCTGACCTCAGCCTTCTGAACCTGACTATAAATACTCGCGTCCCTTCCACCCCAGGTAGATCTGTTTGTGACTTGAAAAAGCCCACTGTGTGGGCGAAACGTAGTCAATAAAGGATCACATTATACTGCATATGTGTTTATATTTCCATTGTTCATGATATGAAGCTAAGAATTATATTTGCTATATTGCGAACACTTGTGCACTGCTGTCTTGTCTTTAGATTACTACTAACCAGAACTCCTAAATCTTTTTCTCACTCAGGGTGAACGAGATCTACATTATTAAGTTTATGAGTGTCATGGTTATTCTCCCCCCCCCCCAGACCTAGAACCGTACCTTTCTCTACATCAAACTGCAACTGCCACTTTTGCGACACTTCATCAACCTATCCAGATGCTGTTGATGCTCTCTAGTGTCCTCACCAGAAATAATTCGAGGCAAATTTGCTTATGTCGCTGTTTATTCAGTCATTTATGTTGTTCATGAATAATGTGAACAAAAAAGGGCCCAACACTGAGCCCTATGGAACACCACTTGTGATGCGTCTCCACTCTGACTTCTCTCCAGTCATTCAAACTCTCTGTTGATTATATCAGCCACTCTATCAAATATATGCACAATATCATGGTATAAATAACTAAATAACAAAAAGGCACAATACCGTGACTGGAACGATACACAAATAACCCGCACATAAAAGACAGAAGCTTACGACGACGTTTCGGTCCGACATCTCCACATGGGAGTACTATGAACTGTTTAGGGGGCTGTTCCATTGGCGGTTTGTTGAGGATAGCTTGTGCCTTGAGTCTGCAATCTCGGATGAAGAAAGATGGGAACTGAAGACGTGTTAAGGCTTGTGTTATGTAAGTGCATTCTTCTTCTAGAAAACAAGGGCTGGAGATGCGAAGAGCTCTCAAGAAGAAGCCAATGAGGACTCCTCTGGAACTCCATGGAACAGCCCCCTAAACAGTTCATAGTACTCCCATGTGGCGATGTTGCCACGAATACTCGCCGGGCACTTGCTATGAGTAACATCAACGTTTCCACCATAAACACATCATCTATCAAAGACCTCACTACGAAACGCACCCCCACACCTCTAACATCTACAGCAGGCGTCTACACTATCCCTTGTGGGTTCTGTCCCAAGAAATATGTAGGCGAGACAGGCAGAGATCTTGCAGTCCGCCTGAATGAGCATCGAAATGCCTCTAACAGAGACGATGTAAGGTACGCCTGTGTCCTCCACAGAGACTCCACGGGGCATTTGATGAAACTGGAACGAGGCGCAACTCGTTCTCACCGAACCAGACCTCAGACGCCGACGGTGCCTAGAAGCCTCACTAATCACCGTCACTGACACTATAGAACGCAACACTGGAAACTACAAAATTTCAAAAACATTGGCATACATGATACTTAAGCAGCACCAACCCAACAACACAGGAGTCACATGATTTCATCGTCTACCCGTCCTCATCATAGGTAGAGGTTGTTTTGATAAGGACCTGCCTCGCATGGGCAGTAGGCCTTCTACAGTGTCCTCCATTATTATGTTCTTATAACATTCCTCAGGTCACGTGCGTCACATCTCACTCTCCGCCTATATATATATGTCTTTCTACCTCTGTATGTTAGAAGTGATCAAGGTCCCAGGACCGAAACGTTTTCTAATAAATATGTTATAGTGTTTGCTTACGTGTCTTTCTAAAGCACAATATCATATTCATTACCATGATCTACCGCCTCACATACCTTAATGAAAGAAAAACAGTGGTTTTAAAAGACACATGAACAAATACTAGTACATATTTATTAGATTTTTTTTGGTCTGGTACCTTGATAACTTCTAACACAGAGAGGTTGTAAATAAGTGTACATGTAGGCAGACAGTGAAGTGCCAAGTGTAACACAGTGACTTGAAAAAATGCAAGTGATGCTTACCATAAAGGTAGTATAATGGACTATATGTCGGGTAAAAAGACACAATTGCAAATAATGTGACATTTTATTGTGACAGCGTTTTGGTCTCCAGGAGCTTCGTCAATTCGTAACGGCTTTGTCGAGTCACAACGGTTTTTCAAAACTCCTGGTGAGCGAAACGTTGCCCCAATAAAATATCCAATAAACTGTACAAGTGAAGATTATTTAGGATGAGGTCAGGTGGACAATGAGGTCACGTGATTCCAGAGTTGCGAGTTAGTAAGAATTAGTAACCTAGTACAGCAAGAACGTCCCCCATGCAAACCCGTGTCATGATTCACTAATCAATTTATGTCTTTCACGGTGGCCTCGAATAGCCTCTGCAAATATTGATTCCAAGAATTGAGGTTAGGCGTCTAATTGGTCTATGATTCGAAGCTAAGGATTAGGATTTGTCAAGTGTGATACAACATACGACCGCTTCCTAGCATGAGCCAGTTCAGGAAAAGAGCTAAAAGGCCTCCAATAAATTAATCTACAGAAAAGAAGAGTGATTTCTTGATAGCTAACATTCATGTATCTATTACAGTAAGCTCATCCTCTCTTTCCTGTTAATCCAAATAACTCAGTTTACCTTGTTTCTAGTATATCTCCTTTTATTATCATTGATTTTCATATAGTTGAATTACATAGCATTAGAAATCTTCCTTATGAAGAAAGATTGAAGACTCTTAAGTTACATTCACTTGTTAGACGAAGAATGAGGGGAGACCTGATCGAAGTGTATAAGTGGAAGATAGGTATTAATAAAGGGGATATTAAAAAGGTCTTGAGGATATCTCTCCAAGAGAGAACCCGCAGTAATGGATTTAAATTAGATAAGTTTAGATTTAGAAAGGACATAGGCAAGTATTGGTTTGGAAATAGGGTAGTTGATGAGTGGAACAGTCTACCTAGTTGGATTATTGAGGCTAGGACTTTGGGTAGTTTCAAATTTAGGTTGGATAAGTACATGAGTGGGAGGGGTTGGATTTGAGTGGGACTTGCACATCAGAGCTTATTTCTTGGGTAGCATTGAAAATTGGGTGGGTCAAATGTTTTTAGTGGGATGAACTGTAAAGGACCTGCCTAGTATGGGCCAACAGGCCTGCTGCAGTGTTCCTCCTTTCTTATGTTCTTATGTTCTTAGATCGAGAAGCGACCGAAATACAACTAGTTACAATGTTCCAACGTAACTCTCATAACGCATCTTGTCTGTCAACGAGATCACCGTGTGGAAAATTGCATTTATCTGAATGTATCATTATGTACATAACAGTAAATGAACAAAGATAATTATTATTTATCAGTTAGACAAGTAGGAATTTGGGACACCTAGGTCGCAAAAAATGTCCCCCTTCGATACCTACCACTGTCATATCCACAAGTTGCTCTCGACCTATTAATTATAAATAAAAGATACATCACCAGGAATTCTGGTAAATATATAAATTTGTGGACTGTATATTAAAATTAATAAATGATTATATATATATATTATATACCTGGAGTTTACCTGGAGAGAGTTTCGGGGGTCAACGCCCCCGCGGCCCGGTCTGTGACCAGGCCTCCTGGTGGATCAGAGCCTGATCAACCAGGCTGTTGCTGCTGGCTGCACGCAAACCAACGTACGAGCCACAGCCCGGCTGATCCGGAACTGACTTTAGGTGCTTGTCCAGTGCCAGCTTGAAGACTGCCAGGGGTCTGTTGGTAATCCCCCTTATGTGTGCTGGGAGGCAGTTGAACAGTCTCGGGCCCCTGACACTTATTGTATGGTCTCTTAACGTGCTAGTGACACCCCTGCTTTTCATTGGGGGGATGGTGCATCGTCTGCCAAGTCTTTTGCTTTCGTAGTGAGTGATTTTCGTGTGCAAGTTCGGTACTAGTCCCTCTAGGATTTTCCAGGTGTATATAATCATGTATCTCTCCCTCCTGCGTTCCAGGGAATACAGGTTCAGGAACCTCAAGCGCTCCCAGTAATTGAGGGTTTTATCTCCGTTATGCGCGCCGTGAAAGTTCTCTGTACATTTTCTAGGTCAGCAATTTCACCTGCCTTGAAAGGTGTGTTAGTGTGCAGCAATATTCCAGCCTAGATAGAACAAGTGACCTGAAGAGTGTCATCATGGGCTTGGCCTCCCTAGTTTTGAAGGTTCTCATTATCCATCTGTCATTTTTCTAGCAGATGCGATTGATACAATGTTATGGTCCTTGAAGGTGAGATCCTCCGACATGATCACTCCCAGGTCTTTGACGTTGGTGTTTCGCTCTATTTTGTGGCCAGAATTTGTTTTGTACTCTGATGAAGATTTAATTTCCTCATGTTTACCATATCTGAGTAATTGAAATTTCTCATCGTTGAACTTCATATTGTTTTCTGCAGCCCACTGAAAGATTTGGTTGATGTCCGCCTGGAGCTTTGCAGTGTCTGCAATGGAAGACACTGTCATGCAGATTCGGGTGTCATCTGCAAAGGAAGACACGGTGCTGTGGCTGACATCCTTGTCTATGTCGGATATGAGGATGAGGAACAAGATGGGAGCGAGTACTGTGCCTTGTGGAACAGAGCTTTTCACCGTAGCTGCCTCGGACTTTACTCTGTTGACGACTACTCTCTGTGTTCTGTTAGTGAGGAAATTATAGATCCATCGACCGACTTTTCTGTTATTTCCTTTAGCACGCATTTTGTGCGCTATTACGCCATGGTCACACTTGTCGAAGGCTTTTGCAAAGTCTGTATATATTATATCTGCATTCTTTTTGTCTTCTAGTGCATTTAGGACCTTGTCGTAGTGATCCAATAGTTGAGACAGACAGGAGCGACCTGTTCTAAACCCATGTTGCCCTGGGTTGTGTAACTGATGGGTTTCTAGATATGTGGTGATCTTGCTTCTTAGGACCCTTTCAAGATTTTTTATGATATGGGATGTTAGTGCTATTGGTCTGTAGTTCTTTGCTGTTGCTTTACTGCCCCCTTTGTGGAGTGGGGCTATGTCTGTTGTTTTTAATAACTGTGGGACGACACCCGTGTCCATGCTCCCTCTCCATAGGATGGAAAAGGCTCGTGATAGGGGCTTCTTGCAGTTCTTGATGAACACAGAGTTCCATGAGTCTGGCCCTGGCGCAGAGTGCATGGGCATGTCATTTATCGCCTGTTCGAAGTCATTTGGCGTCAGGATAACATCGGATAGGCTTGTGTTAATCAAATTTTGTGGCTCTCTCATAAAAAATTCATTTTGATCTTCGACTCTCAGTCTGGTTAGCGGCTTGCTAAAAACTGAGTCATATTGAGTAGCTCACTCATTTCCTTGCTGTCATCTGTGTAGGACCCATCTTGTTTAAGTAGGGGCCCAATACTGGACGTTGTTCTCGATTTTGATTTGGCATAGGAGAAGAAATACTTTGGGTTTTTTTCGATTTCATTTATGGCTTTTAGTTCTTCCCGCGATTCCTGACTCCTAAAGGATTCTTTTAGCTTAAGTTCAATGCTTGCTATTTCTCTAACCAGTGTCTCCCTACGCATTTCAGATATATTGACCTCTTTTAGCCGCTCTGTTATTCTTTTCCGTCGCCTGTATATATATATGTATATATGCAAAACAACCACTCTGAAAGAATAGAGAAATTCCAAGCGCTTTCGTGACTACTCACATTATCATAGTTCCTTGATAATGTGAGTAGTCACGAAAGCGCTTGGAATTTCTCTATTCTTTCAAAGTGGTTGTTTTGCATATTTTGAAATCACCTGTTTACTGTGATCTTATTGCATATATGTATATATTATATATATAATATTTTATATATATATATTTATATATATATATATATATATTATATATATATATATATATATATATATTATATATATATTTTATATATATATGTGTGTATATATATGTATATATATATGTGTTATATTATGTTTATATATATTATATATATGTATATATATTATATATTTATATATATATATATATATATATATATATATTAT
>NC_069402.1:3890555-3908575 GCF_026875155.1 Cherax quadricarinatus | reverse complement strand
CTTTAAAAGAGTCTTCAACTTTCTTCATAAGGAAGATTTCTAATGCTATGTAATTCAACTATATGAAAACCAATGATAATAAAAGGAGATATACTAAGAAACAAGGAAACTGAGTTATTTGGATTAACAGGAAAGAGAGGATGAGCTTACTGTAATAGATACATGAATGTTAGCTATCAAGAAATCACTCTTCTTTTCTGTAGATTAATTTATTGGAGGCCTTTTAGCTCTTTTCCTGAACTGGCTCATGCTAGGAAGCGGTCGTATGTTGTATCACACTTGACAAATCCTAATCCTTAGCTTCGAATCATAGACCAATTAGACGCCTAACCTCAATTCTTGGAATCAATATTTGCAGAGGCTATTCGAGGCCACCGTGAAAGACATAAATTGATTAGTGAATCATGACACGGGTTTGCATGGGGGACGTTCTTGCTGTACTAGGTTACTAATTCTTACTAACTCGCAACTCTGGAATCACGTGACCTCATTGTCCACCTGACCTCATCCTAAATAATCTTCACTTGTACAGTTTATTGGATATTTTATTGGGGCAACGTTTCGCTCACCAGGAGTTTTGAAAAACCGTTGTGACTCGACAAAGCCGTTACGAATTGACGAAGCTCCTGGAGACCAAAACGCTGTCACAATAAAATGTCACATTATTTGCAATTGTGTCTTTTTACCCGACATATAGTCCATTATACTACCTTTATTGGTAAGCATCACTTGCATTTTTTCAAGTCACTGTGTTACACTGGCACTTCACTGTCTGCCTACATGTACACTTATTTACAACCTCTCTGTGTTAGAAGTTATCAAGGTACCAGGACCAAAAAAAATTCTAATAAATATGTACTAGTATTTGTTCATGTGTCTTTTAAAACCACTGTTTTTCTTTCATTAAGGTATGTGAGGCGGTAGATCATGGTAATGAATATGATATTGTGCTTTAGAAAGACACGTAAGCAAACACTATAACATATTTATTAGAAAACGTTTCGGTCCTGGGACCTTGATCACTTCTAACATACAGAGGTAGAAAGACATTATATATATAGGCGGAGAGTGAGATGTGACGCACGTGACCTGAGGAATGTTATAAGAACATAATAATGGAGGGACACTGTAGAAGGCCTACTGGCCCATGCGAGGCAGGTCCTTATCAAAACAACCTCTACCTATGATGAGGACGGGTAGACGATGAAATCAATGTGACTCCTGTGTTGTTGGGTTGGTGCTGCTTAAGTATTTATGTATGCCAATGTTTTTTGAAATTTTGTAGTTTCCAGTGTTGCGTTCTATAGTGTCAGTGACGGTGATTAGTGAGGCTTCTAGGCACCGTCGGCGTCTGAGGTCTGGTTCGGTGAGAACGAGTTGCGCCTCGTTCCAGTTCATCAAATGCCCCGTGGAGTCTCTGTGGAGGACACAGGCGTACTTACATCGTCTCTGTTAGAGGCATTTCGATGCTCATTCAGGCGGACTGCAAGATCTCTGCCTGTCTCGCCTACATATTTCTTGGGACAGAACCCACAAGGGATAGTGTGACGCCTGCTGTAGATGTTAGAGGTGTGGGGGTGCGTTTCGTAGTGAGGTCTTTGATAGATGGGTGTGTTTATGGTGGAAAAAGTTGTGTTACTCATAGCAAGTGCCCGGCGAGTATTCGTGGCAACATCGCCACATGGGAGTACTATGAACTGTTTAGGGGGCTGTTCCATGGGAGTTCCAGAGGAGTCCTCATTGGCTTCTTCTTGAGAGCTCTTCGCATCTCCAGCCCTTGTTTTCTAGAAGAAGAATGCACTTACATAACACAAGCCTTACACGTCTTCAGTTCCCATCTTTCTTCATCCGAGATTGCAGACTCAAGGCCCCAGCTATCCTCAACAAACCGCCAATGGGGAACAGCCCCCTAAACAGTTCATAGTACTCCCATGTGGAGATGTCGGACCGAAACGTCGTCGTAAGCTTCTGTCTTTTATGTGCGGGTTATTTGTGTATCGTTCCAGTCACGGTATTGTGCCTTTTTGTTATTTAGTTATTTATACCATGATATTGTGCATATATTTGATAGAGTGGCTGATATAATCAACAGAGAGTTTGAATGACTGGAGAGAAGTCAGAGTGGAGACGCATCACAAGTGGTGTTCCATAGGGCTCAGTGTTGGGCCCTTTTTTGTTCACATTATTCATGAACAACTAAATGACTGAATAAACAGCGACATAAGCAAATTTGCCTCGAATTATTTCTGGTGAGGACACTAGAGAGCATCAACAGCATCTGGATTTGGTTGATGAAGTGTCGCAAAAGTGGCAGTTGCAGTTTGATGTAGAGAAAAGGTACGGTTCTAGGTCTGGGGGGGGGGGAGAATAACCATGACACTCATAAACTTAATAATGTAGATCTCGTTCACCCTGAGTGAGAAAAAGATTTAGGAGTTCTGGTTAGTAGTAATCTAAAGACAAGACAGCAGTGCACAAGTGTTCGCAATATAGCAAATATAATTCTTAGCTTCATATCATGAACAATGGAAATATAAACACATATGCAGTATAATGTGATCCTTTATTGACTACGTTTCGCCCACACAGTGGGCTTTTTCAAGTCACAAACAGATCTACCTGGGGTGGAAGGGACGCGAGTATTTATAGTCAGGTTCAGAAGGGAGGTCAGGTGGGAGAAGGGCTACATCTGATGATGTACGAGTGGGGTTATAGAGTCTAAAATCTTGGGTAGCTTCATCGCTATCCCACATAAGAACACAGGAATGGAAGAACACTGTAGAAGGTCTGCTCACAAACTTATCCAATCTCATTTCCAAGCTACCCAAGATTTTAGACTCTATAACCCCACTCGGTACATCATCAGATGTAGCATTCTCCACCTGACCTCAGCATTCTGAACCTGACTATAAATACTCGCGTCCCTTCCACCCCAGACAGCCACATTCATCTGGACACTCTTGTACTCCCCCCAAAGAACTCGACACTCCTTTCACCAACACAGACATTAAAACTCTCCTCAGACACCTTCCTCCAAAGGCTCCTGGTGCCTCTGGCCTAAACCATATTATCCTGAAACACCTTCCTGACTCTATCATTACTGCCTACAAAAACCTCCTAAATGCCTCCCTTCCCTCTGGATACTTCCCTTCCCTCTTAAAGCTGCTACTGCTATCCTCCTTCCAAAACCCCAATAAAGGACCACTCTGACCCTAGAAAATATGGGCCCTATCAGCCTCCTCGAAACTTTAGGAAAACTCTTGAAAAACTCATTAATCATCGCCTTCGCAGATACCTGGAACATAATTCTCTACTTTCAGATGGCCAGTTTGGCTTCAGAACACACAGATCCACACAGGATCCCATTAACATCATTCTCAACTACTCCACATAAACACAAAACAAAGAAACAGGACAGCCCTGGTTGCAAAAGACGTTGAAAAAGCTTTTGACATGTGTGGCACGGGGGGCTCAAGTACAAACTCTGCACTAACTTAAAACCTGCCTCTAAATAACTCGTAAACTCCTCTGCAATTCCTAGACGGCCGTTACCTGAGAATCAAATTCCAAGGATGTTACTCAGACTACTTCACACTAAATGCTGGAGTACCCCAGGGATCTGTCCTTTCCCCTACCCTTACATTCTATACACTAACGACTTTTCCAACCCCTGTATACCACAACTCCATCACACTAGCCTATGCAGACGACATTACACAACTTATCACTCATGCCAATATAGATACACTCACACACAAAACACAAAATGAGGTTGACAGGATAGCCATCTGGGAACAAAAATGGAGGATCAAAACCAATGCAAGCAAAATCCAGCATTACGTATTTTAACTACAGGAAACGTGATCCTCCATTACCTGTCGAACTCAGAACAGCTGACACCCGCACTTACTTCCCTATCACCACAATCTGTCACTGTCCTTGGCGTTAATCTTGACTACCTTCTCGTTTACACGGACACATTCACTCAAGGCATGCAATAGCTAGTAAGGCCCTTGCGGGCCTCTACAAGCTGAAAACATGCCTCTCAACGCACCAAATACACCTCTACAAATCCCTAATCGTCCTCTGATAACTTACTCTCCCTCTAGCCCTCTCTCTTGCAGCAAAAAACAACTTACTTAAACTGCAGCGTGTCCAGAACAAGGCGTGCGTGGGTGTTTTGATGTCAGATGGGGAGGACTTCGCCACAAGCGAGTCTCTCCATGCCCATTTTAGACGTCCCCTGCGCTGAATCTGTACTGGAAGAGGCTCAGTGACAGACAGATAGACAAACTTGAGAACGACATGACTACTGCACCTCTCTCCTTGACGAAGACATTCGCAGACCCACAAACCAACACAACCTTTTTTCTACTCCTTGCATGATCCTGCTCCTAACGCTACTTACAATAACCTGGATCCGCTGACAGGTACCTTCTAAGACAGGTACCTTTTCTCTGACCCACGTTCGCCTTAGCTTTTTTGGGTTAAGACATGACTCAGTTCTGCACTCCTCTCTAGCCCCTAAACGTCGCAAGTCCCTTACTCCCACCCTCACCCCACCGGAGTCCCAACAGAAGAACCGGAATTTCTCTTTTCAATATCTGTCCCACGATCGCCTTTGCTGCTGGGTTAAGCCCTGGCTCTATTTCTACGACTAAGAACACTCCTCTCCAGCACTATTCTTCGTCTGTCCCGTCTTCCCCGCTCATCCCATTTGGGATCTTACCTGAACTTTCGTTCGTTCGTTCACCCCAGGTAGATCTGTTTGTGACTTGAAAAAGCCCACTGTGTGGGCGAAACTAGTCAATAAAGGATCCCCAAATTTTACTGCATATGTGTTTATATTTCCATTGTGTCGGTATTTTATACCATTTATTTCCATATCATGAACAATAAATTACAGGAGTCCTCACGTTATACTGCAGCTTGTACAGCCTTGGTAAGGTCTCATTTAGATAATGCTGGAAAATATACAGAGAAGGACGACGCACCACCAAAGGTATATTTAGAAATCTAGGAGTACATGATATGTGAAGGGA
Organism: Cherax quadricarinatus; assembly: GCF_026875155.1. NCBI lineage: Eukaryota > Metazoa > Arthropoda > Malacostraca > Decapoda > Parastacidae > Cherax > Cherax quadricarinatus. The sequence goes on along the minus strand of NC_069402.1, from coordinate 3,903,533 downwards.
TGCATGTCTTAGTATGTATACATAAAAAAATTACTTAAATCCCCATTTTAAGGGTTTGAATATTCATCACTGATTGTGTACAGGTCACATCCGGTCTTAGTGATCCTTTTTGTAATCTATAAACTTTAATTAAGCCTTAATAACTACCCAAAATTATAGGTAATACGATAAACATGAAATAAACTGTGTTCTTAATTTAAAAACCTGGATGAGGTGCTACAGGAGAGCGACTAGCCGTACCTGCGTGCTGAGTTGAGTTGGTAAACATTTGTATGCTTGCAGGCGGCAGCTGAGAGTCATTCTTCAACAAACCCGATAGGTGGTGCTGATGGCCTTCGCTGCTGCCATCCACGCCACCACCACCAACAGCCTTACCTGACATACCGACCAAGGATACTTATCAAACATTGTTTATATTAAGGGTTAGTACCCAGATGATTAATTGGATTCTAAAACAGTTGTGGGACCCTTTTTATTTGTGCTTCTGCCTAAATTAGACATTAACAGTTTACCTGGAGTTTACCTGGAGAGAGTTCCGGGGGTCAACGTCCCCGCGGCCCGGTCTGTGACCAGGCCTCCTGGTGAATCAGAGCCCGATCAACCAGGCTGTTACTGCTGGCTGCCGCAAACCACGTACGAGCCACAGCCCGGCTGGTCAGGAACCGACTTTAGGTGCTTGTCCAGTGCCCGCTTGAAGACTGCCATGGGTCTGTTGGTAATCCCCTTTTGTATGCTGGGAGGCAGTTGAACAGTCTCGGGCCCCTGACACTTACTGTATGGTCTCTTAACGTGCTAGTGACACCCCTGCTTTTCATTGGGGGGATGTTGCATCGTCTACCAAGTCTTTTGCTTTGTAGTGAGTGATTTCGTGTGCAAGTTCGGTACTAGTTTCCCCCTAGGATTTTCCAGGTGTAATAATCATGTATCTCTCCCCCCTGCGTTCCAGGGAATTACGGTTCAGGAACCTCAAGCGCTCCCAGTTTAATTGAGATGTTTTATCTCCGTTATGCGCGCTGTGAAGGTTCTCTGTACATTTCCCAGGTCAGCAGTTTTCACCTGCCTTGAGAGGTGCTGTTAGTGTGTAGCAATATTCCAGCCTAGATAGAACAAGTGACCTGAAAGAGTGTCATCATGGGCTTGGCTCCCTAGTTTGAAGGTTCTCATTATCCATCCTGTCATTTTTTCTAGCAGATGCGATTGATACAAAGTTATGGTCCTTAGGGTGAGATTTCCTCCGACATGATCACTCCAGGTCCCTTTTACGTTGGTGTTTCGCTCTATTTTGTGGCCAGAATTTGTTTTGTACTCGATGAAGATTTAATTTTCCTCGTGTTTACCATATCTGAGTAATTGAAATTTCTCATCGTTTAACTTATATTGTTTTTCTGCAGCCACAAAGATTTGGTTGATGTCCGCCTGGAGCCTTGCAGTGTCTGCAATGGAAGACACTGTCCCTGCAGATTCGGGTGTCATCTGCAAAGGAAGACACGGTGCTGTGGCTGGACATCCTTGTCTATGTCAGATATGAGGACGAGGAACAAGATGGGAGCGAGTACTGTGCCTTGTGGAACAGAGCTTTTCACCGTAGCTGCTCGGACTTTACTCTGTTGACTACTACTCTCTGTGTTCTGTTAGTGAGGAAATTATAGATCCATCGACCGACTTTTCCTGTTATTCCTTTAGCACGCATTTTGTGCGCTATTACGCCATGGTCACACTTGTCGAAGGCTTTTGCAAAGTCTGTATATATTACATCTGCATTCTTTTTGTCTTCTAGTGCATCTAGGACCTTGTCGTAGTGATCCAATAGCTGAGACAGACAGGAGCGACCTGTTCTAAACCCATGTTGCCCTGGGTTGTGTAACTGATGGGTTTCTAGATGTGTGGTGATCTTGCTTCTTAGGACCCTTTCAAAGATTTTTATGATATGGGATGTTAGTGCTATCGGTTTGTAGTTCTTTGCTGTTGTTTTACTGCCCCCTTTGTGGAGTGGGGCTATGTCTGTTGTTTTTAATAACTGTGGGACGACCCCCGTGTCCATGCTCCCTCTCCATAGGATGGTAAAGGCTCGTGATAGGGGCTTCTTGCAGTTCTTGATGAACACGGAGTTCCATGAGTCTGGCCTGGGCAGAGTGCATGGGCATGTCATTTATCGCCTGTTCGAAGTCATTTGGCGTCAGGATAACATCAGATAGGCTTGTGTTAACCAAATTCCATGGCTCTCTCATAAAAAAATTCATTTTGATCTTCGACTCTCAGTCTGGTTAGCGGCTTGCTAAAAACTGAGTCATATTGAGTAGATCACTCATTTCCTTGCTGTCATCTGTGTAGGACCCATCTTGTTTAAGTAGGGGCCCAATACTGGACGTTGTTCTCGACTTTGATTTGGCATAGGAGAAGAAATACTTTGGGTTTCTTTCGATTTCATTTATGGCTTTTAGTTCTTCCCGCGATCCCTGACTCCTATAAGATTCCTTTAGCTTAAGTTCGATGCTTGTTATTTCTCTGACCAGTGTCTCCCTACGCATTTCAGATATATTGACCTCTTTTAGCCGCTCTGTTATTCTTTTCCGTCGCCTGTAAAGGGAGCGCCTGTCTTTCTATTTTACATCTACTCCTCCTTTTTCTTAGAGGAATAAGCCTTGTGCATACATCGAGTGCCACCAAGTTAATCTGTTCTAGGCATAAGTTGGGGTCTGTGCTGCTTAGTATATCTTCCCAGCTGAAGCAGATAGACAGACTGAAGCAAAATAAGTCGCCGGGTCCTGATGAGGTTTTTTCAAGGGTTCTTAAGGAATTCGAAATGGAACTCTGTGAACCATTAACTAATATTTTTAATTTATCTCTTCAAACAGGTGTAGTGTCTGATATGTGGAAGATGGCTAATGTAATTTCTATTTTTAAAACAGGGGACAAGTCGTTACCGTCAAATTACTGCCCAATAAGCCTGACCTCAATTGTAGGCAAATTACTAGAGTCAATTATAGCTGAGATTATAAGAAGCCATCTCGATAAGCATAGCTTGATTAATGATACTCAACATGGATTCACAAGAGGCCGATCTTGTCTAACTAAGGTGAAGACCTGTTTGTGTGCTCTCTGTGAATCTGAACCAGGATGCCTCTCTTGAGCAGCTTTACCAGCAGCTGAGAGAAGAACTCAGAGTTGCTAAACTGGAGATACGGCGATTAACGGAGGAGAACAAGGAGGATTCGTAGTAATCCACCTGTTGTGAGTCCCCAGGTTAAGAGGGAGCTTTTGGGCAGTGGCGGCAACATGGAACCAAGCTGAAGATTAGAAAACGGTTGGAGAGGCAGAAACACGAGAAACCAGAAGACTGCCGTGGAAACTTCCAATCATTCTCGGTGTACCTGACGAATGTGAGTGTTCTACTGGAATGCCACACGAGCACCAAGGAAGCATTGCAGACGTGAGTGAGACATCCCTAGAAACCCCAACGAAGACCATCGAGAACGTCATGACGATTCTACAAGTGGTGTAATGCTCCCTGGCGAATGTGAGTCGACTACTCGGGGATCACTACGGACACGCCAAGGAAGGTAAAAAACATTGTTGTTGTTGGGGATAGCCAGATTAGGTACATGGATAGGGCATTCTGTTTGAAGGATAGGAGTAGGAGGCAGAGAGTAGGGTTTTCCTGGGGCTGGGATGAGGGATATTGTTAGCCGTCTGGATGACATCATGAGAGGTAATGGGAGCAATCCTATTATCTGTCTCAGTGCTGGAGGCAACGATGTTGGCAGACGTAGGAGTGAGGACCTGATTAGCAGGTATAGGTCAGCAATAGAGATAATTTAGGAAGAAGGGTGGCAAACCCTGTCATATGTGGCATTTTGCCAAGGAGAGGAGTTGGAAATGAATGGTTGCCCCAGGCAATTGGTGTAAATTGCTGGCTGGACAAATACTGTAAGGAAAATGCTTTAACTTTTCTTTGACAACTGGGACTCTTCTATGGCAGAAATGACATGTATGCCAGGGATGGGGTTCACTTGGTCTAGGTGTGGGGTGGGACACTGGCCAAAACGCAGTGGAGGGAGCTGTTAGGTCTTTAAACTAGGAATAGTTAGTGGTAGGGGTTTTTGGGGCGTGAAAACGTGAAGTCTCAGGTAGTAACATGATTTACTAGGAGAATAGTAATAGGCAAAATGAGAGGATATTGGAAAGCCAGTGGCACTAATTGACAATGACAGTAATAGGTTTAGTGGAATAACAGAAAGGAGCAGGAAGGGTAAAGAGATAGGGGGGGTCATTAAATATTTATTACACAAATAGTCGCAGTGCTAGGAATAAGATGGACGAGTTGAGACTAGTTGCTAGTGCAGGTAACATAGATGTATTTGCCATTACTGAGACGTGGTTTTTAAATTTAAAAAGTCGGGAATGCCCGCAGAATGTCACATTCAGGGTTTTAAATTTTTCCAAGTAGATGAAAGTTTTCGGGAAGGGGGGTGGGGTGGCATTGTATGTCCGAGATCGCTTGAACTGTTGCATAAAAACGGGTATTAAGTCTGAAGTTAACACATACAGGGGTCTGTTTGGATAGAATTTTCAGAGGGGGATGAAAAAATTAATTTTAGGTGTGAATACCGTCCCCCAAATTTAGATAGGGACCGGGGAGACTTTCTATGGGAGGAATTTTTTAGGGCCACAAGGGCACGATAATGTAGTAATTCTAGGAGACTTTAACTTTTTGTCATATTGATTGGAATTATTTACTGGGAATTTAGATCATACGATTTCTTAGAAGTAGTTCAGGATTGTTTTTGAAGCAGTTTGTGACAGAACCTACAAGGGGTAATAACCTGCTTGACTTAGTTCTGGCAAAAAAATGAATCCCTGTTAATAATTTAGAAGTTTCAGAGGAACTGGGTTTCCTAGCGACCACAAATCAATTACATGTAGAATTGAATGGAAGTATGATAGCAGGGATAACTCAGTAACAGTCCCAGATTTTCGCTTAGCAGATTACGATGGGCTTAGAGAACACTTATCATCTGTTGACTGGGGTAACGAAGAGAGCTATCAATAGGACAGTTTTTTTGAACACAAACATGTGCTCAAAGAAAAGTTTATCCCTTATAAGGAAATTAGATCAAATAGAAATGACAAAAAATGGTGAATAATAGGCTGAAATATTACTAGGGCATAGAAAGGAATTTATAGGCGTATCAAAAGAGGCGAGGGTCATCTTTATGAATCAGTATATTGACAATTAAGGGGACTTTTTAAAAGGGGAAAAGAAAAGCTAAAAGGGACTAGAAAAAAAGTTGCTAGGGTTTCAAAAAACCCCAAAATTTTTTTTCCCGGGTCTATAGAAAAAAATCAGAGATAAAAAAAAATATGGGGATCTTACTGAAAAAGAGAATGAAATGTGCTCGTTTTTAAAAAAATTTTTTTCTCTGGGTTTTTTTTACACGGAGACACTAAAATTTTCCCGGTAATTTTTTTTTTAAAGTGGATCGAAAAGATAAATTATGTTAAAACATACGGGTACTAGTAAAATGGTTGTGAAGCAGATAGACGATAAAGAAAAATATTCACCGGGTCCTGATGGGGTTTTTTTAAAGGGTTCTAAAGGAATGAAAATGGAAGTCTGTGAACCTTAAACAAATTTTTTTAAAATTTTTCTTTAAAACAGGGCAGTGTCTGATATGTGGAAGAGGCAATGAAATTCCCTTTTTTAAAACAGGGAAAAGTCGTTCCGAAAAATTACCCCCCAATAAGCCTGACCTAAATTGTGGCAAATTACTAGAGTCAAAATAGCTGAGATTATAAGAAGCCATCTCGATAAGCTGCTTGATTAATGATACTCAGCAGGGTTCACAAGAGGCCGGTCTTGTCTAACAAATTTTATTAATTTTTCTTCAGTAAAGTTTTTGAGGCTGTTGCCACGATAGAGAATTTGATATATTTACTTAGTTTTAGTAAGGCATTTGATAGATTTCCCCGCACCAAAGACTGTTAGAAAGTAGGCTCATAGCTTTGGGGGGAAGGGTGCTCTCGGGGATCAAATCAGGGCTCACAGACGGGAAGCAAAGGTGTCCAAAATGGGTTAAACCCAGGGGGGATCGAAACAAGGGGCGTTCCACAGGGACAGTCGGGGGCCCGTTGTTTTTTATAATATATATCAATGATCTTGAGAAGGAATTACTAGTGAATGAGCAAATTCGCCGAGACCGAAGATGGGTAGGAAAATTTGTTTTCAAACGTAGATGTTGGGGAACTTCAGGGGATTTAAAAAAAACTCTACTCTTGGTCAGAAAAGTGGCAGATGCAGTTAAAGTAGAAAATGAAAGGTTTGAACCGGGGAGTGCCCATAACCCTGATTTATAATTTTAAATAATGTAAACTTAACCATACAGATTGCGAAAAGGGTTTGGGGGGGTTATGTAAGCAGCAACCTTAAACCAAGACAGCAATGCTAAGCGTACGTAAAAGGCAAAAAAATTACGGGGGTTTATATCAAAAAGTGAAGCAACAGAAGTCCAGAGGTCATACGCACTTTATACATCATTTTGTAAGGCCCCCACCTAGATTATGCGTTAATTTGGTCTCCATTTAAAAGAATGGGACTAAATTTGTTAGAAAAAATTCAGCGAGGATGACTAGATTAATAATAAAAAAGAAATCTTCCTTTTGAAAAGATTGAAGTCTTAAGTTACATTCACTTGTTAGACGAAGAATGAGGGGAGACCTGAAGGGGGTATAAGTGGAAGATAGTAAATAAAGGGGAATTAACAAGGCTTGAAATATTCTCCAAGAGAAAACCCCCGTAATGGATTTAAAATTGATAAGTTTTGATTTAGAAAGGGCATAGGGGAAAATATTGGTTTGGAAATAGGGTAGTTGTGAGGGAACAGTCTACCTAGTTGGGTTATTGAGGTAGGGCTTTGGGTAGTTTCAAATTTAGGTTGGATAAAAACATGAGTGGGTGGGTTGGATTTGAGTGGACTTGCACACAGAGCTTATTTCTTGGGTAGCTTGAAAATTGGGGGAGGTCAAAGTTTGTTGTGGGGGTGAATTGTAAAGGGCCCGCCTGTATGGGCCAAAAGGCCTGTGCAGTGTTCCCCCTTTCTTTGTTCTTATGTTCTTAATGGTTGGGTTTGGTGTCTTGGTCCCATTACTGTTTTTGTTATTTAAATTGAATTTGGTGAAGCCCCTCGGGCTAATCTCATTAGTCGGCTGGGGGCCCCCCGCATAATGTTGAACCCAATTAGTTGTGATTATAAAAATTTTTTTGATATAGTTCAATGATCATTGTTAGGAAAATGAGGTTAGTGCATTCTCCGCTGAGGCTTTTTCAACTTGTCGGTTTTTTCAAACCATTCATACAACTGCCAGACACGCGCATCTGGGGTCTTGTTTCAAAGAATCTTCCCAAAACTTTTCAACCTTTGGACAAAGACCCACTTGACTTGGGTTGGGACCCCTATGACCCCGCCTCCACTCTTCACGTACCTCCTACGTTTTTAAGCCACGTTACGGCCATGCTGTAAAATTTCAAACGATGGATGAAACACACGACTCCCCGGGTGAGGGGCTGATTACCCCATACTCCTCCCCCCCTTTTGCCCTTCCTCTTTTTATTGGGGCTGATAAGCCCTGTGGGAAAAGTTTCTGAAAAAAATTCCCATATGGCATAAATGTTCAAACTTTACTTGTCGTTTTTTTTAATCATTCATCAAATTTTTTAAAAATTTTTTGGGCGGCACCCCGTTACCGTTTAAATTAGCCATAACTTGTAAATTCATCGTTTCAAATTTGCCAGAAGGAGGGACGTATAATCTGAATGTTCCTGGGGTGAAAAAATCTAAAGCTCAATATTTTTATATATAATAAAAGGGAATTTAAAGGGAACACGGAAATAAGTTACTTTAACTTTTTTTTGGGTTATCCTGGAGGGTAGCCAAGGCCGGGTCACCACTACTTGTAAAAGGACCCGGGCAGGGAGAACACCGGCGAATATAATAATAACGTTTACACATATGCTGTTATGTATGATAATTTATGTAACTGTATTAATGTATACCTGTACCTGAATAAACTTACTTAGAGAGAAGTTATATTGTGCATTATTAATATATATTCCTTATATATTATATATGCGTTATATATGTGCATTATATGCGATGTATATTATAATTTATATACCAGGATATATATGCACCGAGGTGTATTCTTCTCAGTGTATATGCACTGAGAGTTCACTTTAATTCCTAAATAAGTTTTAACCCCATTAACTAATCAACATATGTGTAGTATAAATGACAACATGTGTTACATGCGCACTATGTGTACCAGTCTTCCTATCCAGTCCTATGATCATCTTATGTCTTATGTTTATATGACAAATTATGTAAATTATCCGGGTATACCCACGCACAGGGTAGGAGACAGAAAAGAGGCACTAAACTATAGACCTGTGTCATTGACGTGTATAGTATGCAAAGTTATGGAGAAGATTATCAGGAGGAGAGTGGTGGAGCACCTGGAACGGAACAAGAGTATAAATGCCAACCAGCACGAATTCATGGAAGGCAAAATCCTGTGTCACAAACCTTCTGGAGTTTTATGATAAAATAACAGAAGTAAGACACGAGAGAGAGGGGTGGGTTGATTGCATCTTCTTGGACTGCAAGAAGGCCTTGACACAGTTCCTCACAAGAGATTAGTGCAGAAGCTAGAGCATCAGGAGCATATAACAGGAAGGGCACTGCAATGGATCAGAGAATACCTGACAGGGAGGCAACAACGAGTCATGGTACGTAATGATGTATCACAGTGGGCACTGTGACGAGCGGGGTCCCACAGGGGTCGGTCCTAGGATCAGTGCTATTTTTGGTATATGTGAACGACATGATGGAAAGGTTAGACTCAGAAGTGTCCCTGTTTGCAGATGATGTGAAGTTAATGAGGAGAATTAAATCAGATGAGGAGCAGGCAGGACTTCAAAGAGGACCTGGACAGACTGGACACCTGGTCCAGCAAATGGCTTCTCGAATTTAATCTGCCAAATGCAAAGTCATGAAGATAGGGAAGGGCACAGAAGACCACAGACAGAGTATAGGCTAGGTGGCCAAAGACTGCAAACCTCACTCAAGGAGAAAGATCTTGGGGTGAGTATAACACCGAGCATGTCTCCGGAAGCACACATCAATTAGATAACTGCTGCAGCATATGGGCGCCTGGCAAACCTGAGAACAGCATTCCGATACCTTAGTAAGGAATCGTTCAAGACACTGTACACCGTGTATGTCAGGCCCATACTGGAGTATGCAGCACCTGTTTGGAACCCGCACTTGATAAAGCACGTCAAGAAACTAGAGAAAGTACAAAGGTTTGCGACAAGGTTAGTTCCAGAGCTAAAGGGAATGTCCTATGAAGAAAGATTAAGGGAAGTCGGCCTGACGACACTGGAGGACAAGAGGGTCAGGGGAGACATGATAACGACATATAAAATTCTGCGTGGAATAGACAAGGTGGACAAAGACAGGATGTTCCAGGGAAGGGACACAGAAACAAGAGGCCACAATTGGAAGTTGAAGACACAATTGAGTCAGAGAGATAGTAGGAAGTATTTCTTCAGTCATAGAGTTGTAAGGCAGTGGAATAGCCTAGAAAATGACGTAGTGGAGGCAGGAACCATACACAGTTTTAAGACGAGGTTTGATAAAGCTCATGGAGCGGGGAGAGAGAGGGCCCAGTAGCAACCGGTGAAGAGGCGGGGCCAGGAGCTAAGACACGACCCCTGCAACCACAAATAGGTGAGTACAAATAGGTGAGTACACTGCGGCAGTTCATTATTCACCCCTTACCCATCCTGTAGGCGGGACATAATGGGTCCAGGGACTGGACCACAACATTACAGAGGTACATAATGGGTCCAGGGACTGGACCACAACATTACAGAGGTACATAATGGGTCTAGGGCCTGGACCACAACATTACAGAGGTACATAATGGGTCCAGGGACTGGACCACAACATTACAGAGGTACATAATGGGTCCAGGGACTGGACCACAACATTACAGAGGTATATAATGGGTCCAGGGACTGGACCACAACATTACAGAGGTACATAATGGGTCCAGGGACTGGACCACAACATTACAGAGGTACATAATGGGTCTAGGGACTGGACCACAACATTACAGAGGTACATAATGGGTCTAGGGACTGGACCACAACATTACAGAGGTACATAATGGGTCTAGGGACTGGACCGCAAAGTTTTGATAGCTGAACAAGTTACAAAGGTCATGAACTATGTACATGTTTATATCGGGTCACAACTGTAATGAATTATTTACGCAAACATTTAGGTCACACACACACACACACACACACACACACACACACTCACACACACACACACACACACACACACACACACACACACACACACACACAGTGAAGAGCTATAACTCGACCCCTGCAACCATAACTAGGTGAGTACACACAGTTTAACATCTTTACACAGGTACATAATGGGTGTAGCAAAGTTTTGATAGCTGCGCAAGTTACAGTGGTAATGAATTATTTGTGTATTTGTATCTTGTCACAGTCGTAATGAGTTATTTGTGCAGACGTCAGGTTGGTCACGCACTCACACACTTACAAAACACGCCAAGTGTCTATCGATAAGTGCCTTTGACAGCTAGTAAAGAACACGCAGTAGTAATACTTTATTTACACTGAGCAAAGTCAGGGTATCTTTCCAGAATAAACCATACCACGGGTGGGGTTTGGACCCGCGGTCAGAGAGTCCGCGAGTCATTACGATTTCGTGAGTCACGTTTTCCAGAATAGTTTGTAATATACCACTGTGTGTAATATGAAATTATATCGCATTCCTTGCATATAGTGACGCAAGGTGTGACAATAGTCCATCTGGCAAAGTTTATATTTAGTTTGGTTACATCTGGTGGTGGTGATTTAACCTGCCATAGATACTTGTAACTCAGCCGGAGCCGGGCAGTAGTGACATCCAAGAGTCGGCTTATTTTGTTGGATGCACCATAGACATGTGGCTTCTCCTGCATGATAGAACGATGATAGATGGATTGATTTGTGTCAGTCTCCCTCAGTCTAAGGCCAATAAAGTCCAGTTGAAGTTCTATACGTAATATTGTTCTCAAACTGCTAACTGATAGCCAAAGGTTGTAATCAACTCCCTATTTGAAAACATATAGCTTGGCCAGTTCATTAGTTCTGTCATGCATCTCAACACCAATGTGAGATGGAATTCAGAAAATGTGCTGTAGTAACCTACACTACACAACACTGTAGCAGCATTCACTATACAACACTGTAGCAACATTCATTACACAACACTGTAGTAACATTCACTACACAACACTGTAGTAACATTCACTACACAACACTGTAGTAACCTACACGACACAACACTGAAGTAACATTCACTACACAACACTGTAGTAACATTCATTACAAAACACTGCAGTGACATTCACTACACAGCACTGTAGTAACCTACATGACACAACACTGTAGTAACATTCACTTCACAACACTGTAGCAACATTCATTACACAACACTGAAGTAACATTCACTACACAACACTGTAGTAACCTACATGACACAACACTGTAGTAACATTCACTTCACAACACTGAAGCAACATTCATTACAAAACACTGTAGTGACATTCACTACACAACACTGTAATAACCTTCACTACACGACACTGTAGAAGCAGTCACTACACAACACTGTAGCAGCAGTCACTACACAACACTGTAGCAACATTCACTATACAATACTGTAGTAACATTCACTACAAAACACTGTAGAAACATTCACTACACAACACTGTAGTAACATTCACTACACATCACTGTAGTAACATTCACTATACATCACTGTAGTAACATTCACTACACAACGCTGTAGTAACATTCACTACACAACACAGTAGTAACATTCACTACACAACACTGTAGTAACATTCACTACCCAACACTGTAGTAACATTCACTACACAACACTATAGTAACATTCACTACACAACACTATAGTAACATTCACTACACAACACTGTAGTAACATTCACTACACAACACTGTAGTAACATTCACTACACAACACTGTAGTAACATTCACTACAACACTGTAGTAACATTCACTACAACACTGTAGTAACATTCACTACACAACACTGTAGTAACATTCACTACAACACTGTAGTAACATTCACTACACAACACTGTAGTAACATTCACTACACAACACTGTAGTAACATTCACTACACAACACTGTAGTAACATTCACTACACAACACTAGTAACATTCACTACACAACACTGTAGTAACATTCACTACACAACACTGTAGTAACTTTCACTACTCAACACTGTCATAACATTCACTACACAACACTGTAGTAACATTCACTACACAACACTGTAGTAACATTCACTACACAACACTGTCATAACATTCACTACACAACACTGTAGTAACATTCACTACACAACACTGTAGTAACATTCACTACACATATAATTGAACCTTGTGTCAGAGGAAAGAAAGTCTCCCTGAAAGCATTGAGTATACATAGTGTATAGTGTATACTACAGTGGCTCCCTAGTATATTGATGATAAAGGCTAAAGTGTCATTTGAAAACAGGTGAATTTGTAAATGAAGTGATAAGCCTATAGAGGCAGGTGCCAGAAGTCGCCAGAAACTTACCACAGGTCAGCTGTTTTTAATAATCTTCCTGGCCTGCTAGTGTACTCGCATATAATCTAGTGATACCAGTGAATAGCAGAATACAGTGTTGTAGTAGCAACTAACCAGTATTATAATGGTACTTAGTGGAGTGGAGTGACTTTCATTAGTTTCTTTTTCTTGAAATACGAGACGTTACTGTGAATTTCATATAACCTGTAGTTACCAGCGGTCGCAATTACACAACGAGAAGCAATTATTAT